>OZ005668.1:0-600000 GCA_963930725.1 Candelabrum cocksii | reverse complement strand
ATTCCTTCAGCATCGGTTTGACGCGGTTAAAGTTGCCGTCGTTTTTTGCCGGCTTTATATTCAGAATCCGGCACATGAGAGAGTAAACGTCTACGGTTTTCACGCACCATTGTTTGTAACCGGATTTGAACGCCGGGCCGTAGGCCAAGAATGCCGGTTGCATTGCCGATTCGAAATTGCTGTAGCCGTGCTCGCCACGCTTCCATTCTCCCTTCAAATAGGGTGGCCGGTGTGATTTACTCACAACAATCCAGCCGGGGTCGGGAAGCACAAGTATGTTGCCGGTGCGTCGGTTCTTTTTGACGTGAAAGTAATCGGGTATGTCTTGTTTTAGATAAACGCGAAAGTGCGCGTCTTTTTTTCTGCTTGCTTCGCGCAGCCTCTTGTAAACAACCTTCTTTTTACCCCTCTTCGTGAATATGAAAGCGCTTGTCATTCCATCAACTCTTTTGACGTCATTCATATCGACGTAATCATCAAGCAGTAACTGCTTCTTGTAATGCGCATTTGAAGCGCCGTGGTCTCCTAAACGCAAACAAACCTTACTGTTTCCCATTACAAAAGCGATAATCTGCCGATGACCATTCATGTTTATATAGCTTTTTGAATTGAATTTCGCTTTCTCTGACAATCGTATTTTCTTTTCTCGGCATTTGCTTTTGTATACACGCGTATATGATATTAGCTAGCTGCTGGTAAATTTGTATTTTGTTAATTACACTGTGATTGTAACAATAAAAGACTATATCCAATCAAACGGTCTTCTACGAGTACCGCGGTTGTATGTATAAATTTATATATGTATATTCAATTGGAAAATAATAATAATAATAAAAAAATCAGCAAATTAATCTATTTATCGAATATACTTATGTTAACAATGTAGACACTCAATGTCATGAAATATTTTTAAAAACGTGATTTGTATTCCTGGACACACCACAAAGGAACTAAACGTCATAGAAGAAAATCAAAGCTTACCAATAATGATGACGTTCACTTTTGAGGTGAGGTTGCTTTCATTAAGAAGTTTCGCGACAAGACCGATATTGGCGTCCACTTTTCGTATAGCTGACAACACTGATTGATTTCTAGTTTGAGAGGCACTGTCGGGAGATTGCTCGTGCACTGTTTTATCGACCGTCTCAATGTACAACGCCACAAATGTGACGTCATCGTTCTTCAACCAATCAACGCACTGCGTTATTCTTTGAGTTATTGGCATAATGCGCGCGTTATTTTTCTCGACAACCGCCTGATGCTCTTCACCGGGCCGTGCGTACTTCTCTTGGGGCAAATACGCAGGCAACATTCCGTCGTACCTCACTCTGAAGCCTGGCCAGAACGAGACACCGCTCTGGTGGCCTTGCTGTTGATTGGCTATCCAAATAGGGCGTGATTGGTTCCACCAGTGCGCTTCTGTATTTGCATCGAATGTTCTTCCGGTGTCAGGATCAAGCATCGTGTTCGAGATCATACCGTGGTTCTCAGGATACAGGCCGGTCACTATGCTCTGGTGGTTGGGCAGAGTTACCGTTGGGAATACGTTTAAAACGAAGTTCACTGAGACACCCTCTTCAGCGACTTTATCTAAGTTCGGCGTGGCGGTTTTCTCTCTGAAATCCCACCGAAAACCGTCCAAGGAGACAAGCAGAACCTTCTCTTGTGTATTACATGTTCTGTTCAACTTCGTGTTACCGCGAAGCTTTGTTGTTTGACTGGGGTATGTTATCGTTCCTAAGATTTTGTCATTCACAGGTTTCTTATCTACAACCACCACGTGGTTTAACACCTGGCCGTTTCCCACGCCTCCTTCGTGACCTTCAGGTTCTTCCCTCTCTTCAGCCAAAAAACTGTTGTCGTCAAACGTTTTGTGATGCTGGTGCATTGTTTTGTTATCTCCATCGATTTTGATGTTGCGCGCGTGATGTAGATGATGATTGCTGTAATCGGACACAAACTTCTTGGCTTCACAGTAGTTCAGCGCGAACAACAACAGCAGGCGTGACAGTAAAAACATGTTCATTTCTTTAGAAAAGCAGCATTTCGTTTGTTGCTCTATGCGCCTCATGCTGAATGTGCGCCGTTGTTTGGTGAGCCGTTCCTTAGTTACAAGCTTCGTAGCCTAGCAACCAAATCTGTAGGCCATTATACTTTGTAAGATTTTTAACTAGGTGATGGTTGCCATTGAACTTAGTCTGAACAGATTATATTTTGATTCTAAAATTTTCCTGTTTTTATCAATTCATAAAGAACTGAAGGAACGTTGGTTTGTCGGTTAAAATCGATAACGGCATAATATTTGGAACAAAAGAAGCGCCGATGTTTCTAAACAAAATCAATTGCTGAGGGAGCAAGTGTGTTTTTTAAGTGTGTTGAAAGTCTATATTTACGTCATACATTTAGAACAGGGGGTTTGCAGTGACTTTCGCTGTTTCTAGTTCGACATTCTGGTAAAACAACCTGTATGAAGACTTTTCTAGTGTCTGAGACTTTCAAAGGATCAAATTATCTCGGAGATTGAATGCATTAATGCGTGTAAACAAGGTCAAGAAAAATTACCGACGAAAGAATTCACCGGGTTGGCAACGTACGGAATTCCCGGGTTGGGGAACGTACGGAATTCACCGGGTTGGCAACGTACGGAATTCACCGGGTTGGCAACGTACGGATTATCGGTTCCTAAAATAATTCTTCGGTGTGATAAATGTCACTAAAACGCAGCAAGCAACGATTTTTGTTGATATAATAGTAAAGAAACAATTTTGCAATTTATGCTATATCTATATTTACATCCCGCATTTCATCCAAGATGTCAACCAAACAAAAACTACTATTTAATCGGAAGGAAGAGCTTTTTCTCCGGTTTGATGGTATACTTGGCGATAACATCGTTTAACTTTTCACTGTTCAGAACTTCTTTCTTCTGTGATTTATTAACCCGATATTCTTCCATCTAAAAAATCGAAAATTTCATACATCAAATAATCCAATAGGTACAACACTGTAACAAAAGCATGGAAAAATTTGTCTTTTCAGCAACGTAAATTTACCGGTCCATAATATTAGAGTCGTATTTTAAAACAAGCGTTTTAAGCACCCATCTCTGGAAGTCGATGCATCAGTTGTCAATTATTGATTAACGAGTAAAACCTATTTGGAATTTTCCAGAAGTTTTTCTTTAAAAAGCTATTCTTGGATATGAGTCATATTCCCCTGACAATTTCATTACAAAACAATTTTTCCTAAGAGTTTATTGCGCAAATTTCTCATTACCCATGGACAAAGCATTAAAGGAGTTTTTTAATTTAACTGAAACATTTTCAGTGTATGCTTTGACAGGAAGTGAGTGAAAATATTGTTGTGTTGTTTTTTCCGGTGCGTCAAAAAATGTTTATCGGTACTTATTAGTGCCCCTTACATTTATTGAAAAACTGACTCGAAAGGTGGGACACTAATAAAAGGGCCCCCGCTTTTAAAACAGAGGCGCTTATAAAATAATTTTCAAAATGGAAATAAATATTTTTAACGTATCTTCATATTCAACAGTCGTATTTAAGTGAAGCAATGTTCTAAATCTTCGTCGAAGTTAAAAATAAACATGGCTAGAATTATGAAAGTTCAAAATTGTCTATAATTTTTGTTTGGTATTGGTGGCCACCATACGTGTAAAGATATTTGGAATCCAACGAGGGCGATCAAGCTGAAAGTGGAGGTAAAAGTTCGTTTGGTGGAAGAAGAGGTCGAGCAAGCTGAAAGTGGAGGTGAGAGTTCGTTTGGTGGAAGAAGAGGTCGAGCAAGCTGAAAGTGGAGGTGAAAGTTCGTTTGGTAGAAGAAGAGGTCGAGCAAGCTGAAAGTGGAGGCGAGAGTTCGTTTGATGGAAGAAGAGGTCGAGCAAGCTGAAAGTGGAGGTGAGAGTTCGTTTGGTGGAAGAAGAGGTCGAGCAAGCTGAAAGTGGAGGTGAAAGTTCGTTTGGTGGAAGAAGAGGCCGAGCAAGCTGAAAGTGGAGGTGAAAGTTCGTTTGGTAGAAGAAGAGGTCGAGCAAGCTGAAAGTGGAGGCGAGAGTTCGTTTGATGGAAGAAGAGGTCGAGCAAGCTGAAAGTGGAGATGAGAGTTCGTTTGATGGAAGAAGAGGTCGAACAAGCTGAAAGTGTAGGTGAGAGTTTGTTTGGTGGAAGAAGAGGTCGAGCAAGCTGAAAATGGAGGTGAGAGTTCGTTTGATGGAAGAAGAGGTCGAGCAAGCTGAAAGTGGAGGCGAGAGTTCGTTTGATGGAAGAAGAGGTCGAGCAAGCGGAAAGTGGAGGCGAGAGTTCCTTTGATGGAAAAAGAGGTCGAGCAAGCTGAAAGTGTAAGTGAGAGTTCGTTTGATGGAAGAAGAGGTCGAGCAAGCTGAAAGTGGAGGTGAGAGTTCGTTTGATGGAAGAGGTCGAGCAAGCTGAAAGTGGAGGTGAGAGTTCATTTGATGGAAGAAGAGGTCGAGCAAGCTGAAAGTGGAGGTGAGAGTTGGTTTGATGGAAGAAGAGGTCGAGCAAGCTGAAAGTGTAGGTGAGAGTTCGTTTGGTGGAAAAAGAGGTCGAGCAAGCTGAAAGTGGAGGTGAGAGTTCATTTGATGGAAGAAGAGGTCGAGCAAGCTGAAAGTGGAGGTGAGAGTTGGTTTGATGGAAGAAGAGGTCGAGCAAGCTAAAAGTGTAGGTGAGAGTTCGTTTGATGGAAGAAGAGGTCGAGCAAGCTGAAAGTGGAGGTGAGAGTTCGTTTGATGGAAGAAGAGGTCGAGCAAGCTGAAAGTGGAGGCGAGAGTTCCTTTGATGGAAGAAGAGGTCGAGCAAGCTGAAAGTGTAGGTGAGAGTTCGTTTGATGGAAGAAGAGGTCGAGCAAGCTGAAAGTGGAGGTGAGAGTTGGTTTGATGGAAGAAGAGGTCGAGCAAGCTGAAAGTGGAGGCGAGAGTTCATTTGATGGAGGAAGAGGTCGAGCAAGCTGAAAGTGGAGGTGAGAGTTGGTTTGATGGAAGAAGAGGTCGAGCAAGCTGAAAGTGTAGGTTAGAGTTCGTTTGGTGGAAGAAGAGGTCGAGCAAGCTGAAAGTGGAGGTGAGAGTTCATTTGATGGAAGAAGAGGTCGAGCAAGCTGAAAGTGGAGGTGAGAGTTGGTTTGATGGAAGAAGAGGTCGAGCAAGCTGAAAGTGGAGGTGAGAGTTCGTTTGATGGAAGAAGAGGTCGAGCAAGCTGAAAGTGGAGGTGAGAGTTCGTTTGATGGAAGAAGAGGTCGAGCAAGCTGAAAGTGGAGACGAGAGTTCCTTTGATGGAAGAAGAGGTCGAGCAAGCTGAAAGTGTAGGTGAGAGTTCGTTTGATGGAAGAAGAGGTCGAGCAAGCTGAAAATGGAGGTGAGAGTTCGTTTGATGGAAGAAGAGGTCGAGCAAGCTGAAAGTGGAGGCGAGAGTTCCTTTGATGGAAGAAGAGGTCGAGCAAGCTGAAAGTGTAGGTGAGAGTTCGTTTGATGGAAGAAGAGGTCGAGCAAGCTGAAAGTGGAGGTGAGAGTTCGTTTGATGGAAGAAGAGGTCGAGCAAGCTGAAAGTGGAGGCGAGAGTTCCTTTGATGGCAGAAGAGGTCGAGCAAGCTGAAAGTGTAGGTGAGAGTTCGTTTGATGGAAGAAGAGGTCGAGCAAGCTGAAAGTGGAGGTGAGAGTTCGTTTGATGGAAGAAGAGGTCGAGCAAGCTGAAAGTGGAGGTGAGAGTTGGTTTGATGGAAGAAGAGGTCGAGCAAGCTGAAAGTGGAGGTGAGAGTTCGTTTGATGGAAGAAGAGGTCGAGCAAGCTGAAAGTGGAGGTGAGAGTTGGTTTGATGGAAGAAGAGGTCGAGCAAGCTGAAAGTGGAGGTGAGAGTTCGTTTGATGGAAGAAGAGGTCGAGCAAGCTGAAAGTGGAGGTGAAAACGTGATTGTGGATGCATAATGTTCAAGTGAATCTCTGTTTCTATTTTTGCATTTTTCACCTCTTTCCCAAGACTCCCTGAACATTTCAAACCTTAAAAATAGTTTTTTTTTTATAGAAAAACATATCAATTTTTTCAATGACTCGCTAAAGGCGGGGTAATAAGGGACATTCTACTTCTCTAAAATGATACTTTGCCAAGAGACCATTACTGTTATTATTGCAAAGAGAAGGGTGCCTTTATTTGGTCTTGTGGACTCACTGAACCACATGTAAGAGAATAAAGGGTACTGACCGATGTTTCGGCGCACGTAAGAAACGCTTCGATTTCTTTTGAGCATGCGCCTTGATCATACTCCGTTTCTCTCCAACAGTCGAACATTCGAGACATCGGTTCAACGCAAGAGGCGGCTGGGTAAACAAGACAAATATCTGCCATTAAATAACGAAGGGCTATATAGAGACCTCGCACATTTCAATTGCAATTTTGAAGGAAAGGAAAGATAATACATTATTTTTTAAATCGCAATTCGTGCATATTACAGTGCTGCCATGTTACATAAACACAAGAAGTAGATACAATTAGTTACTTAAAAAAAATCAGTATTAGTATTATTTGACTTGCGGATATCATCTGAAGTACATTATTACCAGTAGCTATAATAATCATAACTTACATCCAAGCACCTTCTTTTCATTGAGGAGCCTCGGTCGGAGGGCCGCTGGAACCTTGCCTCGTTTTACACCATAGATGATGCCCTGTCTCCGTGCCAACAATACCTCGGTCAGCCTCATTAAAGTTTCTTGTTTCGTCACAAACAAATAACGGGATATTAGCAATATGTAAAATTCGCAGAGGGAATAAATACAACACGAGGTGGTTCACTGTTTTTTTAATTATTTATTTTTAGCTATTTCTTTATATAATTATGTAAAAAGATAATTCATTTATTGACGCAATAAAACAAATGGTTTAAATAAATACTGGATCATTATAATACAATATAAAGGTTTTGAGCATACAGTATACTCCCGATAAGTGGGACACTCAGGGGACCGACGAAATCTGTCCCATTTAGCGAATGTCCCACTTAAGCTAATATTAATATTAGGTTAGGAAGTTCAAAGGACCGAGAAAAACCGTCCCACTTAGTGAAAGTCTCACTTATCGGGGTCCCACTTATCGGGAGTATACTGCATTTAAAGAAGCGGCGAATAAGAAATACGGTAAAAAGTCTATTATAGAAGAATGTGCGGTGACGGACAATACACGACAAATTACAATGTATGACGTTGTTTTGTGTTTAATATGGAACGTCAAAAAGTATATTATAGAAGAATGTGCGGTGACGGACAACACACGACAAATTACAATGTATGAAGGTGGTTTTGTGTTTAATATAGAACGTCAAAAAGTCTATTGTAGAAGAATCTACGGTGTTGGACAACACACGACAAATTACAATGTATGACGTTGTTTTGCGTTTAATATGGAACTTCAAAAAATCTATTATAGAAGAATCTACGGTGACGAAAAATACACGACAAATTAGAATGACGTTGTTTTGCGTATTCATACAACACGGCGAATTGCCCTTGCGTGTGTCGCAGTTTACGAGGTTGTTTGTGAAGGAGATCGCCTACCAAGAAACAGTTGAGGGAAACCAGGTTTATCTGGCATTGCCCACGTATTGCTTGTAATGACTGTTTCGCGATGCAATGGAACTATCGCCTGATAAAAAAACGACAATTATCAGGGCCCTGAGGTTCAAAACGAAAATCCTGTACCTGAATGCTGATTACAGAAGGCTATTAGTGACAACATACGTATGCCAATAAAAAACAGAATGGCCAGTAAAACAAACGTGCGATTAAGAAAGAAAATGAGCTAAACGTTTTAAAAGGCTCACTTGGTCTTCCTATGGGAGGGGCTGGTTGATAAACCAAATGGGAGGATTTCCTGACCTACGAAGAACAACAGAGAGATGTACGACAGAAATTGTGACGCGTATTTGGAGCACCAATAAGAATGCTTTGGGAGCTACTAGACATCTATAGACTGTAATTGAAAACTTGCGACCTCTCAATCTATGTCCACAAACCTTATCATTAACAGCTCGCAGTATGCGTTTTCTGTACAGTGTTTTGTCTACACCGATTATTTTCAAGTCCGCATCGTCCATTTCCCGAAGCGTTTCCATGTCAACCTAGAACAAACAACAAAAAGCAACTCATGTCTGACCAAGAAACTTTACTTGTCACCAGACTGCTTTAATCATTTTTTTTGTTTGATGGTGTAAACAACAATTTGTTTAGTCAGAAAGAAAAAGTTTAATTCTGTTTTTGGGCGTATTTTTTACAGAACAAAGCATCATTTCCCCTTTTAACCATCGACCTCTTCCTTAACACATTCACATGATTAAACACCAAAAACGCCATATTTGACACATTTTTAGGCAACATTCCGATTATGGTGTTGAGATTTTCTGGTGCCAACATTTTTTTAAAGGCCTGGTTGCACAAATAGTTTGTTAACTCTATGCTACAACAACAACAACAACAATACTCACGTGACTCATACTAAATATATCTCAGTATAGTAATTTAAAAAGCGTGTATTTTACAGACTAGAAATTAGTGAAAATCGTCAAAATTTTGGTAATTATCGAATAACAAGAAATTTTTAGTTTGAAATTAACAATGATAGACAAAGGAAATCTATAGACAGTAACTAATTGTATCTATTTTTTTTGTGTTTATGTAACAAAGAAACATGATAATATGCACGAATTACGATTTCACGGCATTTTCCTAACTCTCGAATATCGTGGATTTTAAGTTCGATGGGAGTAAATAAACGTGATTTGTTCTGCAAAATATACACCTTAAGCCCATTCAGAATGCAGTAAATTCCTCTACCTCTTCGTCTTCAAAAGTGGAATGATATTTCTCCAGGGATAACTTGCTTAGCAACGTGGCAACATCATCTGGAACATTGGAAGGGAAAGCATGCATACATGTCTGTCATTTTATGTATTCTGTTTGTCTCGCCTAGTTTCCTCGATTATACACGAAAGCTCGATTTAATAAAACAACTAGCTATACAAAGGCAATTTCATCACTGCATCGCGGAGAGAGAACAAGGTACTTTTGGTTGTATATAAAACAGGTATATATATATATATATATATATATATATATATATATATATATATATATATTTATATCAGGTCCTACATTGATAAAAGAATATTGTAAATTTTTCTGACGTGGTCAACCTGGTTAAATATGAATAATAATAATAAATATATATAGATTAAATTAATAATAACAAACTGAAATTCTACATTTTGTAACATTGAAACCAACCAAAGACAATCCATTCACCCTATGACACTTGTCTTGGATTCCTAATGAGGAATAACTAATTGAGCTGAGAATTCCAGGACCAGAACAGTCTCTTTTATATATATATATGCAATAACAAAAGTTTAATCTTCCAGAGAAGAGACATGGAATCTAGTAAACAACAATGCCCACCGTTATTTGTACCAAAATCGGACACTGATTTGATAGACAAGTCGGTATTGCTTATACTCGGCAAGTTGTTTAATCGGCTTTTCGTGGGTGGCCGGCTCACCATTTGTTGCATGTGTTGGTTGAAAGAGGAATTGTTTGAATTGGAGAGCTGCCACGCGGCGATGGAGCTCTGCGGGAACTCAACACCTAACGCGGGTAGCCTGTATGAAGGGAAGAAACTACATTACGAAACGCATTTCTATTGAGGATGACACACTCACACGGTGGTGTTTTTATAACAAAACCTATGGTGATTATTTCTAATTCGTTGATGTTACTCTATGTGGAATTTGTTGATGTTACTCTATTGTTTATGTTACCTTATTTGTCAACTATTAACAAGTCCGAGTTCAATTCCACTTAGAACAATTTAACTTTTCTTTATTACATCTAGGTTCATACGTGTAATCGTGTTTTCATGTAACCTTCCTATGTTTCTGATTTATTTTTTATCAGTCCTTCAAAGTCGTTATATGACCTAAGATTTGTATCTTGATCGGTATGAAGGTAGGATGACGATATCTACCAGACTTATACACAATCGATTCTTACTTTTTAAATTTAGTTGATGGCATTACACCAGGCCCACCACGATGCTGACTCACAGACGTAAATCCAGATGATGTTAAAGAAGATTGGGGTGAGTCTTGCATGTAGTTTTGTGATGACGGGACGGGAACAGGTTTGTTGGGAATCATCTGGGGACGGGACAGCGCATTTCTTGGTGCTCTGTTGCTTTGCTGCATACTCTCTAATGACATGCTATCACTGCTGTTCTGCAAGTGAATGAGATCAAAAATACAATAATGACAATTTGGAAAGCAGATGATGGTAATTATAAACTCTATCTGATTATAAACTAACAGGTCTTTTGTATATCAAGTCTCCGATATGGCAGTTTTTGAGTTTGAAATGTTTATACATGCAATTGAGCACTATTCTACTGGCAGTTTAGTGATATTTGCATTTTGATACGACTTAGATGGCAAAACTACGCCAAAATAACATGTATAAAGGGTATATAAAGAGTTTACATTAGGTGATGATTCCGAAACACTACCACTACTGCTGTAAGAAGATGTAATAACGGGCATCTTGGGCAGATCGAAACTGGGCAGCTTTGAGTAGGGAGCTATAACAGGCGCCACTACGTCATCTGGCAGCTTCACTTGCGGTGACACTAACGTCTACAGGTGTATGAAGAAAAAGCAAATTAATGCAGTAAAATGTGACGATGTTGTGCATTTAATGTAGTAATTTAACAAACACATATGAAACATAAAACAAGAAGCCAATTTTGTAGCTCTTTACTCACAAGTGGCCTTTGAGCAACTACAATAAAAAATATTGTATTGTTTCATTGAAGATATGTTTGCTTACAAATCGAGCTCTTGCTGACCCCTTCAATGCCATCGCTGCGTCCAATACTAAAGTAAAACGGAAGAATATATCTTCCGCAGTCCATTTCACTACGTGGGTCATCTCACTGAGGGGCATTTAGCACAAAAAAAGAAATTTGTATATATTCAGTTTTACTTTTGAAGTTCTCTAATAGTCTCAGGTTGAAGAATTATGAAGACATGTACTTAACGCTCAAAGCTCATTCAACGAGAGATTAACGTTTCAACCTGAGAGAACTGAGCTAGTCTTTTTAAGAGCATCTCGGTCTTCACCACAATCCACAATGTCATTCCCAATAGTGCTGCCTGCCACAATATCACACGTTTGTATAGGCACTCGAGACACGACTTGAGAAGAGCGTTGTTTCAGACCGAGTTTCCCACTCACCATCGAAATTATAGAATTCTAGAAAGGAGGAAATCTTACATCTTACAAATAACTGCTTTTTTATTGTCAAAGTAGTATCTTATTTCAATAACACAACAAAAATAATGTTGATATTCACACACATTGATTCCCATACAATATTATACTTGAACCCTATTGTTGGCATGACAATACAATGTTGTTGTTATAACACTACTGTTGCCATGGCAATATTGATAAAAATATCGTTGATATGACAATATTGTTGCCATAAACTACTGTTACCATGACAATATCATTGCCATAACAATATTGTTTTTATAATACTATTGTTGCCATGACAATATCGTTGATATGACAATATTGTTGCCATAAACTAATGTTACCATGACAATATCGTTGCCATGACAATATCGTTGCCATAACACTATTGTTGTCATAACACTAATGTTGCCATAACACATCTGTTCTGGAATTAAATATTTATTTTCGGAATTTTTATAAGAATTCTAAAGGACATATTAGGACTGATAAATAAATTCATCAGCCGAGATGGAATCCACTACATCACGCCAAAGTTCTTTGTCTGTCATTAGGTTTGGAAGGTCGTTGATTTCCTGTTCGGTGTCTCTGCTGATTATAGCAATATAGTTGAAGGGTCTTAATTCCACTGTAAGGGCACAGGAGTCTCCAGAACATGGTATCTGATATTATTATCCTGGTCTTTGGCACGGTGGCAGGCAAAGGGAACTCTTCGTTCAGCAACAGAGTAGCAGAGAACGATGGAATGTCTCTGTAGATCCCATCCTTAGTCTAATGTTCACGGCATGATATGTTTCCCATAAAAAAACCTGGTGTTATACCATCTAAACCATCTTGAAGCTCTTTCTTCGTGGTCTGGTCTCACAATTTTAAATAAATCAATATAAAACAAAGATAACGCGTACCTTGTTGCTCTTTTCGTCCCTGAAAAAAAATAGAGAATTGAATAAACTAAAAAAATAAAACTATACATGAATTGGTAAACAAACTTTTGAAATTTCAGCATTGAACTAAACATTACTTTTCTAATAAGCCTCAAGTGTTACTCGCGTAATTCTTCTGCCAAAATAAAATTTCGTCATCATATCTTAAATCACAGCAAAACTAACAGATAACGTATTAAACATTATGGGTTTTGATTTTTTTTGTAAAACCTCACTTTTCCTTGTCTTTCTTCACGCCAGGAGCTAAAAACAAAATGTATGTGAAATTTCTATTACTTCTAAAGATCAAAATTAACAATCTAACCATTAAGCAATTGTTATTTTATTGAGTTTCTATGGCAACGGGATGAGATTTCAAAGATATCAAAAATAAGTCTCATACAAAAACACTTCTCTTATTTCTTTTTAGCATGTTATGAGGTAAAGTCGATGACTTAGCAAAGCTCTAATCTCGTTTCATTTTTGCATAATTGTAAAAAGATTCAAAATTCGTTTTTTACAGTTCTCCGAGATAAATTCTTCCACAATCGTAGCTGTTAAAATCTAGAAAAACAGTAAACATGATACCTCCTGGGACCAAAAGTCTCGTAACTTCAGGTATACCCACTAGCGTTGCCAAATCAAACGCGAGGAAACCTTCGAAGTTTTGCACGTTTATATCAGCACCATGACGCAAAAGCAATTTGACAATATCAACATGTCTAAATTGATTAAGCAAAACAACATTTATTCAGCAATAGCGCAAGAATGGGAATGGCGTTCAGCTCTTAACCGAAAGGTTCTGTGTTCGAGACCATGCTATCACAAAGTTGTTTAGTGAGCAGTTATAAATAGAAAATGCTATATTTCATCAAAGATAATCGTAGCACAAATGGGAGCAATTAAATACACTAAAACTCTGGGTTGAGGTCTTCACAATAATGTTTAATGAGTGTTCTGGAAGCCTCGTTAAAAGACAAACAAACAAACGTGTTATATTTAACATTCTTCTGTCCTGCTGGGTGGGAAACCTTTTAGTGAATTTAAGTACATGAGGTGTGTAGTTATATACAAGTTAAAATCACTGCTCAGATTTTTTATAAAAACTACAAAACGTAAAAAGAATCAAATGATTGATTTATTAATTAATGCAAAACCAATTCACACATAATATTTGCATATAAACTCTTTTCCGAAAAATTGAAAATCAACAGACAACTGGTCATTCATGAATTCATTTTGAGAAGCCAGGATAAGATTTTGTTCAATTGGGCTTCTACCCACAAATTTTAAAAAAAGTTGTTGATAATAAAGTAATTCTTTAGCTTTTTTCATAAATAATTATAATTTCAGAATTACACAGCATAATAATAATAGAAAATAATAATAATAAAAAGTTGTGTTTAATATAAAAAGTTTCAGAGAATACCGTTTTAATGTAGCCTGCATCAGTGCAGTCCAACCATGAAGCTTGTCTTGAAGATCCGGTTCTGCACCAGCCTTCAATAGCAATTGAACAAGATCATACTGTCCGCTCATGCAAGCATAAATTAACGGCGTTCCGCCGTCCGAATCGAGAATGTTGACGTCAATTTGTCGATGACGCTTAAGCTCATTTTTCACATAATCAAATTTACCTGAAATGTAATAGTTATAATCTTCATAATGACTGAAATTTCAATCATTTGTTAGAAATTCATGAGAAGAAGAAACAAAAAGGTTAAGCATATAATCGTGTAGAAGAGACGTAACTGGAATGAAGTCATGTCTCAGTACCTCATATAACCTTTAAATACACTTGCCTCCTTTGATAGCATCGATTAATGAATCCTCCGTAATAACAAGTTTTCTTTCTATTTTTTGAGTGCGACCACTCAAGTACAGTTCCAATTTGACATGTTTGCGTAAGGTACTTAACGTGTAAGCGGTCTGATCTAAAATGTTTGTCAGGTTGACATTGACACCTGCCTTTTCGATGAGCAGTTCAACAATACTTTGATGACCATTGCACGCTGCAAGCATCAAGGCTGTGTATCCAGTGGCGGGGTTTTGGAAGTTCCCGTTTGCACCGTACTGTAGCAGCAGGCTGACGATTGCTGTGTGGCCATGTTGAACAGCAGCCATCAACGGCACAATGTTTGATTCGATTTTTGGATTAACTTGCGCTCCTTTTTTAAGCAGTAGTTCAATAATACCCATGTGACCGCAGCGAGAGGCGCATGTCAACGGAGTGGCCATACGCAAGTTTGGAATGTTCACTTCAGCATTGTTTTGCACTAAGATGCTCACCACGTTGTAATGGCCGTAGTAGGCGGCAAACATGATTGGAGACCAACCGCACCAGTTCTGGCACTCCAAACCGGCACCTTTCTTAATGAGCTCTCTAACAATGTGCTCGTGACCGTTGGCAGCTGCGAAATGTAGCGGAGTATGCGATTGGTCATCAATGCAATCAACTGGCACGCTTTTCAAGCAGTGCTCAGTCTTTTTCAAGTCCCCTCTCTCGGCGGCATGCAACAACGACTTAACAACGTTCTGATCTAAATCATCATTGACAGACATTTTGTGATTTTTAAACTGGCATTACTATGTACGCAACTCAGTGTTGGCATTTGAAACCTTTGTTGATATGAGTGAGCTGAAAAATACAGATTATGTAGAAAAATACAATACAATTTACGCCATAACATGTTATTCACATACCACAGAACTTCAGTTACAGACAACAATATAATGGTGGTTAGTTATTAAAATACTTTTTAAAAGAAAACATCCAAATCAACAAAATGTAAAAATTCTATGCAAAAAAGTAAAAAAACAAAAGAATTAAAGCATCTAATGAATATATACAGTGAAGTTACTGATTTTGAAAAAGGGAACAAAACAAAATTTCCACGGTCTGTAGTATTTGCATAGGAATTCAACATCTTCAATTTAAGATTAGATAACATTCTGGCACAGCTGTCAGTTGTTTTCATGAAAGCAGCAGAAATTCAACGGAATAGAGGTACATCATCATCTTGATACAAATTATCTTCGTCCAATTCATCTCGGAGAGGATCGTTAATGGCAATGTCATTGTAAAACGCTGGCTGGTTGCTCAATCGTTTGCGTTGCTTCAAAAAAATACTTATCACAACCACCACAACAATGATGGCAGCACCGATGCAAATTAACGCAATTTTACCGGCTCGCGATCTACCATGTTTCAAATCATGAGCTGGCTTTCCGTTGGTAGTTTTTATTACTGATAAAGAAGCAATCACTTGTCTTGGCTTACTTGTGGAGGATGCAGTTTTAACATCTGTTTTTGTGACTTTTCCTTTGGGAACTGAACTTATTATACGAGTAGATATTTTTGATATTTTACACAGATCCTTCAAAGAACAACTTGCACTGCTCTGAACATTTGAAATGTTTTTTAAAGTAGTACTAGTTAGATTTGAATCATTAAGGCACACTAGTAGTAAAATAACAGTCCAATACATTTTGAAAACCATTTTGTTTTAACAGCTAAAACAAAAGACACCATTGTGTATAATATCAATAAATATTGCAATAATCTTATATATATATATAACCCTAACCTTTATTTATTTATTAGTACACAGGTTCTTTTTATGAGAATGAAGCAAATCCAAACAGGCTGAATTATTCTAAGTTTTCAATCGATTCTAAGCCTCAATTATTCTTACCATATTCTTAAAATTATATATATATGATTTTTCTGTTTTCCTCTTTCTGGGGTTGGCATTAGGAAGGCCATCCAGCCGTAAAAAACATCTGCACCAATAAACCATCAGATGATTAAACCTCCATAATTGGAGAAAATCATCTTTTGAAAACATCCAACCCATGCAAACATGGAAAAGTGATGTTAAAAGGATGATGATGACGATGATGATGACGATGATGATGATGACAATGATGATGATGATGATGATGATATATATATATATATGTAATTTGAAAGATTGGAAAATTAACCTTTTATTGTTTAGCGGCGATCAACAGCAGAGACATATCATTTCGCAAAACAATATCACTATTTATGTATATACTTTCATAATACCTATGAGAAAGAAACTAATCTTCCAGTTAATGTTGAAATGTCTTTTCTTTCAATTCCTTTTTAGCAAGAAAAATTATCTTTACATAAAAATCAGCCTAAGAAATATTCTTATAAAACATAATCTTATAAAAAAGAACGCATTATGTGAGTGTAACAAGAATTTTTGAGAGCAAATCAAACCAACATGTCTGTTACACCACAGGGTTTTGTATATTAAAAGTAATTGTGGTAAGGATATGGGTGTTTACAGAAACTATGTTTGTGTCATGAACCAGTATTATATTGACCAGGTTAGCAATAAATCTATTCACACTGGTAAGGTGGTGAGCATCACTGACTTTCACCTAAAAAATGCCATCATATTCATCTGAAAGAAAAAACTTATGGAAAGGGTCATTCCATTTGAAATCCTCATGGAATGTGGAATTTTGGTAACACCTTATTTATATCTCAATTCTTGTAGCCTTTTACGTTGAATTATTTCTTCTTTACAAAATGAAATTTGAAGAAAATTGAAGTTTTCTTTAGAAGAGTTTTCTTTGAAACCTTCTATAAAAGTAAAGTAAAAAGTAAAGTGGCTGAATTAACCCTAATGTTGGTAACGGGCATAGACGAGGGTGTATATCCCCTTTTCGTTAGCGCAAGACGTTGGGTGTAACTATTGAGGTGGGCGCCACTCCTACCACCAACACCCATAATTTACCGCATCGAAATGCTACTCATTCGCTGAGTCGGCAAGACCGGGAGGATTTGAACTTGCAACCTCAGAAATCTGAAATTGCAAGCGCTCTACCAACTGAGCATCCCGACCTTAAAACCTCATAAACTTTGGATTAATTGTTATACAAATATATACATAACTTTAACAGTCTGTCATTTCAAAAGTTTAAAATTCATTACGTTGTGCCTTGATCATCAAATTAACTATAAACCAAAACCAACTTTGGCAATCCCATCAAACTAACTACATAACAGGTGAAGTATATACATGTCGCGTCCAAAACAAAGAATAATAATGAAATCGGGAGAGGCTCTCGACACCTGAAACCGTCAAAAATTAAGAAACTAGAAAACTGCGCTCGAACACTAATAGTGACTAATAGTGACTATGTTGGTTTCATATCACCGTCCTTTGTTAGTCAAGATACATATGTGCTTTAGTAATAAAGCCTTATTGTGAATATATTTCATAAATAAATTAAATTAGATATATAATTTGTCTTCCTAAATCTTTATATGCCTTTTGTTCAAAAGAAAATTATTAGAAATACGCCATCTTTATTTTTCTATTTATATGGTGGTTTTCGTCAATGATTTCAAGATTGAAGCAATGCAATGATTCATTTACAAGTTGATTTCTTGAATCACTTACATGACTTGACAAGACGTGTTTTGTTTATCAAAATCGAAAGTGAAATATTTTGTTGGTAACTTGACATTTTCGTATCGTTACAATTTCAAATTTGACAAGTCGCAAGGGTTGTACTTGGAGAGCATTATTCCATATTTATATTTATGGGAGAGAGATGATTTATGCTGTTAGACTTTCTTTCGTAAAATAAAATTTGCAATATTTATTTCTCAACGCCCTCTCTCTACGGCGGAGTGTTATTGCGAATGGCGAACTCATTAACGACTTTATTAATTCCCAAGAGATCAATTACTACGACTTCATAATTATTTTAATTCCTGCTTCGACACTGCATTATGTCAATTAAATTCTTAATCACTGTTATTGCATTACTGAATAATGATGTCATAGCAACGACAACAACAAAAAGCAATAGATTACTGAAAGCTCGCGCATCAACTTCCTCGTTATTTAAACGAGCAAAAAAAGTGTACCCTACTACAGCAACACGTCTGCCACATTCAACGTCATCCTAAAGTGTGGCGATATCGAGGCGAATCCGGGTCCAATACCAAAACCGAAGTGTCAAAAGTGCAGTAAAACAATCCGCTGCAATCAAAAGACATTACTCTGCGAGAAATGCTTCAGCGTATCACATGCTTCGTGCGTCAATGCGTCTCATCTTCTTCAACCACGTCAACAAATAAAATTCGTTTGTACGAATTGTCTCCATACCGTTCTACCCTTTCATCAGTCCCTCGATATGAGCTTTGAATATCACCATCATGACATCCCTGCAGCTGAAATAATTCCATCACCTGATCCCCATCTACATCAGCTTCAGCATCACAAGAACCGACTTGCGCATCTCAACACTCAGTCGTTATTATCATCATTTAATGAATTTCTATTGACCTTCGAGAAGTACAAGTTTGATCTCTTCACGATGTCCGAAACATGGCTCACTGACAACCACCACCTTATTGACCATGTTACGATTCCTGGATACGACATTGTTCGTTAAATCGAGATGTTCGTTATATCGGGGGTTCGTTATATCGGGGGTTTGTTATATCGAGAGTCTACTGTGAACAGCAAAATTTAAAAAATCACTAAAAAATAAATAAAACTTTAAAAAAAAATGAAAAAAAAATAGAAAAAAAAACGGTCTGCAATATAAATTTTAAACTCAAGGTCCCAGGGCCCATGTCCCGGGTCCCGGATCCCACTTAAAGTATATGCCGGAACAAACGTAGGTCAGCCAGTGTATTTGCGCTCTGCCGTTTAAAAACGAGTAATTTGATGTATACTCGGTTGATAATGCGTAAAAGTATTCACGTAGAAGAGCCAAGGTCAGCCACAAAGTCAGCCAAAGCTCCGTTCAGAGATTTAATTTTTCAAAAGCATTGTTTAATTGAGAAAACTGACAACCTTGTCTTCAAAATTGTAAGGTGATTGTTTGTATAGTTCTGCTAGTCTTTTACTGTTTGACGGTAACACTTTTGGTGATATTTTACGTTTTTTTTGTTGTTTTTTTAGTAAGGAAATACACAGGAGAGGCAGGGCCTATGACTCAACAGAGTCCTGTGTATTGGAAAGAAAGATCATTAAAAGAGACATAGACTAAGTGGAAGGTAGACAAAGAAGTAGATGAGAAATAAGTGCAGAGGGCCATGTTGAGGTCTCTCCATTCCGTAACCCTAATTAGGTCATTTTGAAGAATAATTGCAGCCTCAGATCTTTTAAGAGAAATGTTTTTGGCTGTGGCCTCACTGACACGAGCGAAAGAGTAAAAAGCATGGAGGTAGGTGTCGTCAGCATAGGAATGTACGGAGGAGGATAAAAGGGACAGTAGGTCGTCAAGAAACATCAGAAAAAGAACTGGTGACAGCACTGAGCCCTGAGGAACTCCTGCGTTTATACGATGCATATTAGAAAGGTGGCCATCAATTCTAACAGCTATGGTTTAATGACCTGTGTTGAATTGTTTTTATGCATTCTTTTAATCAAACCACAAAAACATTACCACCTTTGAGAACAACAGAGTTCACACATTTTAATTCTGTTTTTAGCTGCTGGATCTCTGATATTTCTTTCAATAGTCATTAGGAATCCATTCTTATGTGTAAACATAAGGCAGTTCATACACGTCAGCAGGGAGTTTTGTCCTTTTACACTTGTATTGCTGCTCTTTCATCTCTAATCAGAAGAAATATTGAAACATCATCCAGTTATAATCAAGGTATGTATGTTTTTGAAAAAATTAGTTGAAGGTGTAATTGATAGCTTTGCTAAATTGAGCCCTTGCCGAATTAATTTTTTCTAGTTTCGCACTGCCATCATTTGTATATATAGTATATGTATCAAAATAAACTTTGAAATCATACAATCAAAGACTTGTTAATTGAAATAAATCCCACTTTTCTATTTGGTAAGTTAACGATAAAATGTAAATCAAGCTTCATAAATTACGGTGGGTAAACATCGCCCAATAAGGATATTTGGAAAATCCACTCAATTTAATTAGTTATTTTTTTCTTTATTATATTTACTAAGTACAAGTATATATATATATGTGTGTGTTTCCATGTTATCATGGCTATCCATTAGTGTCTGTTTTATTTTGTTCTTGTTTGACTGTCCATGTCTGGAGGATTCTTCCTAGTCATGCTGATGAGATCTGATATTGGTCGAAACAGTCTGTTTATATATACTTAATGTTTATGCTTATGTTCTCTAGAGTTTGTAAATACGTGAAAACAGTGTCTCTTCATTTTACAAAGAAATCGTCCGTGACTTTTTCATTTTCCCACCCCACCCCCGGAAATTAAGACCCACCATTTATTAGATTTTTGGAAATTTTTCATCCCCTAATTATTAAGATCCCCGTTTATTCGGCACACAAGAATAGCTATATTGCATGTTTTTTTAGTAATTCTTTCAACGAAAAAGGAAATATATTTTCCTTTCTATAGTGAAAACTTCTCTTACTGAAGGTGTACACTAAATTGTTTCTAGAGAATAAATGAACGTTAGGGTGTAAAACCTTTCGGGACTCCGCACTTATCCCCGTTGGGAGATTACAGCGCCACATAAACCCCCAGGTATTTTTAGGATTGCTTCGAACTTCGTCCGAATTTTGGCTGACCTTAAGAAAAATCCTGGATCCGCCCCTGATGTCATACGATTTGTATTTTCCAAATGTGCAAAAAGATCTAGGCAAACGAATCTGCAAGGATTGCCACGTTTATTTTCCTAGCATGGCTGCTGTTACACGTCACACCAACAGTGATGGATGCGCTGGAAATACACTGGCAGTTCGGAAGAAGAATATAGCGTAAAACAAGCGGAAGAATCAATACCAGTGATTAAACATTTTCCCTCGATGAATTCTAAAGTTTGGGCATATAAAAGTATTAAAAATATACATACGAACTTTTTAAATCGTATTAACATTTTTAAATTGGTCAGTGTGGCCGAGGTTTTTATGAGGGTAGTTGATTTTCATTCACTATATCGCATAAAGCCAGTCCCAGACCTCTGCTCAAACAAAAGTACTGATCCAGGGGGGGGAGGGCTAAAGCCCCCCGGTAAATTTTCCTAAAATAATTTTTTGTGTGGCTGTTTTTCATATTTCTTCAGTATATAGAAAGGAGAAGCAATAAACGTGCTGTGCTGGTTATAAAAATCAATTACTCTTTTATTCATTCTTATTAGTTAACAATAAATGTGTCTCAATTGCTGTGTATTCAATAGCAAAAGAAATCCATTACTTTAATGTATTTTTGTACGAGAGAAACTTTCACTGGAATGGAGGTCAAAACTTTTTTGCGAGATTAACTTTCTCGAGCAAGAATTTTTCAGTTAAAAAATCATATAAAGTATAAAAAACACAACAATCAACTGATTTTCAAGCCATAATCATCATCTTTTCTACCATAATATACCGAGTCCAAAATCACAAGAATTTCGCAAGATATACTTTCGCGAATTGCAATTTTCGGAGCTATTTGCGAAAAATGCAAAATTCGCGAAAGTTTCTCCGATTAAAGTAGTTTATTTGACCTTGTTTTGTTTTATTTAAAAATATCTCGTTCAGAAAAAAACTGAACATTGCAATTATAGCTCCCCCCCCCCCCCCCCGGCAAATAAATCCTGGATCCGCCCCTGTGATCCTAAAGCTTTTCCAAAAAACCAATAAACATCAACGGATGATTTCAATCGAAATTTAGAACAGCATGATGTTAGCAAAATAAGTCTGCCTGGGTTGATCTCCGCCTCGATGAACAAAACGTTGATAACAACAAGAGCTTTTAAAATAATAGTCATAAAAGAACAGATTTCTTCCCGTTGTGATGTTTGTTTACAAACCGAAGCAGCTGTTTAGCTAACGTTCGGGGAAAATAAGTTATGTACTACAGTAACGCGGGAGGACAATTATCTGAAGGGTTTGTAGACAATCCTTTCAAAAATTAAAAATATCATCTGGTTTGTGAGGTTTTTAACTAAAAGGTTTTGTTTTTCTTCTTACAGTGACCTTTCACGGAAAAGATGAAACAAGCATGGACGGCGCTTATTTTGAGTGCTTGTTTTTTCTGTACAACTCAGTACCGGAACACAAACAACCAAACGGAAGAAGTAGAAGCGGAACAGTTGGAATCGCGAAAAACCGTCTCCAAAACAGACGTAGCATCGTATTGCTCTGAGATGTATCCTGGCCAACTAGTGGTGAAATTGAAGTACACCCTAAACCCCAATCAAACCTGCGCGGAGCAGTACAAGTACGCTGCGCATTCCATTCTCAATGTGAGAGTGCTGGGGAAATCCTACTTCAGGAAAGAGGGAAAACCTGTCTACAAAATCTTCTGCTGCTATAACATTAACTAGCACTTAAAAAGAGAAGAACAAACATTAACCTTGTACCAGTGTTTATCCATATTGTTTGTCAAAAAATATGCATTTCGACCGTTGAACCCATTATTAAGGTCCCACATTATTTTAATATCATTTACTGTCTTCAAACTGACTCTAATTATCAGTATTTTCTCCATCGTAAAGAAGTTTGTCGGTATCATTCGTTTCACCGACAATTTTCGGCTCAATCGGTTTGCGATCATTCGTTTCGCCGACAATTTCCGGCTCAACCGGTTTGCGATCATTCCTTTCACCGACAATTATCGGCTCAATCGGTTTACGAATGTGCATCGGTTTCTTCGAGTCTGTCATCGGCAACATATCCCCTTGTTTTAAACGATGTCTAGCTGCCTTATACATGAACCTATAATGAAAAACGTCGAATCTTCAAGCAAGACATAAATTATTCCTTCAGCCAATATGAATCACGTTACCATGGAGAAAGAAGAATTATTAATAGAAATAGGTTTTTAATGATTCGAATACATTCTTGCTTCTAGAGCGCCACTTTTTTTACAATAGAAGATTTCATAAATTGACTTAGAAAACATTCAGTGTCATAGCAACGCCGTGATCGTCTGCTAGTAAACACTGGATGAAAAAAAAACACGTTTGAATAAAAGATCACAAAACTTACATGTCTTTTTGTTTGCTAATCACGTGTTGTTCTATGTTCCCTGAAAGAGTTGAAAAATATTTTCAAGCTACAAGAAGCTGTGCATGGCTTACCGTTGCCGCAGCAAAGCTCGCAAATCACGTGTTTCTTGCGTTTTTTCATTGGCTTTAAAATTCGTGTCCAGCTTCCTTGATTTAGCGGCATTTCCCTATCTAAAACCACAAACTTTACATTAACTGATTGAGCCGGATTAGTCATTATCAAAACCAGGTTGAAGCAACACTGAGGCTAAAACAAAAAATGTTGCAAACAACACTGAGGCTGAAATGAACAAAGTTGCAAACAACACTGAGGCTGAAATGAAGAAAGTTGTAAGCAACACTGAGGCTGAAATGAACAAAGTTGCAAACAACACTGATGCTGAAATGAAGAAAGTTGTAAGCAACACTGAGGCTGAAATGAACAAAGTACTGAGGCTGAAATGAACAAAGTTGGAAGCAACACTGAGGCTGAAATGAATAAAGTTGAAAGCAACATTGAGACTGAAATGAACAAAGTTGTAAATAACAGTGTGGCAGTTGTAAAAAAGAAATTGAAAAATGTGTGTGCCTCTAAAATACGATTGAACATATTGACGAATAGGAATTTCAAAATACAATTTTCTGCAAATGAAGATAAACAAATTTAACCTTTGAAATCAGCAGTGTTGTTTCTTTTACTCGATGCTTACAAAATAACAAACAAACATTGAAATCTACCTGAGCCAAACGAGTCTTTTTTCCTCAAAATGATAAACGAAAACCTCTCGTTATGATAGCTCAGACTTTTTAGTTTGGTGAACCTCTGCAAAGATGCAAAAACATTACGTTAAGAAATGGATTTTAAGGTGTGAGGGAATAAAAGACAGCTGATTGTCACTAAAGCCCACTTCAGAAAGCCAAGTACACATTAGAGCATTAGCTAGGGAACATAGATAAATTGGGAACGTCGTTACCTGAGCGAACGAAAGTTCGACAAACTGCGAGAAATTGCACGGGTGGTCACGCGTCTCGACAAACGCTCGCGCACACGTCATCTCGTGGGCGCACTAGAACCGAAAGACATTCTCAAGCAAACACACAAACCAGCAAACTCATATTACTGTGAAAATATCGCAAAATAATAATAATAATTTATGTTTATGAGAAAAACATTGGAAAGATACTCGTAAATGTTCCCGCAAGAGTTTGCGTGTAACTGTTGATGTGGGCGCCACTCCTACCACCAACACCCGTACTTTACCGCATCGAAATGCTACTCATTCGCTGAGTCGGCGAAGAGGATTTGAACACACAACCTCAAAAATCCGAAATTGCGATCGCTTCACCAACTAAGCTACCCAGGCTTTGAGGTAGCCGAAGCTACTCGTAATGCAGTCGTGGACTCCCTATAACTCAAACCTCTCCTTAACTCGAACAATTTCGCTGGCACAGTGGAAATTTCCTAATAAACTCTCATAATAACTAACTCTCTGTTACTCGAACTCTCCTTAACTCGAACGATTTCTGATTCCCCGTGGGTGTTCGAGTTATAGAGAGTCCACTGTAATAACAAACTATTGGTCCAAGGTGAAATTTCTTTGGTGCACACTTTTATAATAAACTTCCTCTAACTGTATGAAGTGAAGATGGCGGAAGCAGTAAGAACGTACCGGAGCAAAAACTTCTCCCGGCTGAGCTGGATCGCCGTCATCGTCAACGTTGTATTCATCAAACATCATGCTCGAGGAATCTGAAGGGAATTAGAAAAACTCTGACAATGATCTAAGGGACTCTAAATACGAAGAACCAATATAATAATACGAAGTTCCTTTCTAGCGCAAGCTCCCACTTATTACTCTGATTATTAATTAATTCATTAAACGCAAAAAGGGTGCTGATGCTGACAATCCATGTCATGTGATTTGAAAAAGAATTCTTTATCCCTCTGGGAAAAGGAATAGGAATTATTTATGTTAACAATTAATGCTTTGAAATATTTTAATGTTGGTTTTTCTGGGGTGTCACTTATTTGCAGAATTTCGCAGATTGGCTTATAATAACAATAATAATAATGATTCATATTTTAAGTGGATAATCCAGAAAACCCCGACCACGAGAAAGTGCTGTAGTTGTTTCCACTAGGTTCCACTGTTGGAAAGTACATTTTCGTAACTTATTATTCGACCGTTAGTCTACCAAATTTCCCTCACAAGGCTTTGGTTAACCCGTGGTTAGTTTTTCAGGCACTTCCCAAAGGTGTCGCGCGCTCAGGTAATTCTTGTTGTTTTTTTTGTATCTAGCGAGAATCGAACCTGGGCCATTGCGGCCAGAAAACATAAGTTTCGACCACTAGACCACGCACGCACAAAACTTATCTTATTTCGAAAACGTTCATACTGGGCAACCCCGTTGTTACGTCTGCTAGTAATTCTTTTAAAAGACGGGTGATGTAACGAGGAGAGATCCAGCTGGTTTTCCATTTACTGTATATAATCAAGAGGATTTATATATTCTATTTATAGTATATTATAGTTATAGTTTGTTTTTTTAAATGAAGGTTGAAAATGCTTGAATATGTTTATCAAAATAATATTGATTAGCACCTTTCACTGTGGAAATTTGGTAATTTCACATTTGGTAATTTAGATTTTTGATTGTACTTTGCAGTTTTACTTTTACTTTTGAGTTATATAACTTATCAATATGAGGTTGTTGTGTATTTTGTAGTGTTTCACTATTTGCAACGTTCCTGTGCTATTTGTATTTGTGCACAGATATTTATCCCAATGCTTTTATAAAAGCACGAAATATATTGGTTTGATTTGCGGAAACAGATAGCTTAGTTACCTTTGTGCCGCATTTCGTCAGTGCTTGATTGTGTTGTTTTCCCCTAGAAATGTATCTTCTCCGTTATTAAGAAAAATATGAAACAACAAAAAAACATAGTCTGTAAGTTTGAATGTCGAACAAGATAAAGAAGACAACATAAATGTGATTGGCTACCTCAGTAATGTAACAAAGATGTGATTAGCTACCTCAGTGATGTAACATAGATGTGATTGGCTACCTCAGTGATGTGACATAGATGTGATTAGCTACCTCAGTGATGTAACATAGATGTGATTGGCTACTTCAGTGATGTAACATAGATGTGATTGGCTACCTCAGTGATGTAACATAGATTTGATTGGCTACCTCAGTGATGTAACATAGATGTGATTGGCTACTTCAGTGATGTAACATAGATTTGATTGGCTACCTCAGTGGTGTAACATAGATGTGATTGGCTACCTCAGTGATGTAACATAGATGTGATTGGCTACTTCAGTGATGTAACATAGATTTGATTGGCTACCTCAGTGATGTAACATAGATTTGATTGGCTACCTCAGTGATGTAACATAGATGTGTTAGGCTACCTCAGTGATGTAACATAGATGTGATTTGCTACCTCAGTGATGTAACATAGATTTGATTGGCTACCTCAGTGATGTAACATAGATGTGATTGGCTACCTCAGTGATGTAACATAGATGTGATTGGCTACCTCAGTGATTTAACATAGATGTGTCAGGCTACCTCAGTGATGTAACATAGATGTGATTGACTACTTCAGTGATGTAACATAGATGTGATTGGCTACTTCAGTGATGTAACATAGATTTGATTGGCTACCTCAGTGGTGTAACATAGATGTGATTGGCTACCTCAGTGATGTAACATAGATGTGATTGGCTACTTCAGTGATGTAACATAGATTTGATTGGCTACCTCAGTGATGTAACATAGATTTGATTGGCTACCTCAGTGATGTAACATAGATGTGTTAGGCTACCTCAGTGATGTAACATAGATGTGATTTGCTACCTCAGTGATGTAACATAGATTTGATTGGCTACCTCAGTGATGTAACATAGATGTGATTGGCTACCTCAGTGATGTAACATAGATGTGATTGGCTACTTCAGTGATGTAACATAGATTTGATTGGCTACCTCAGTGATGTAACATAGATTTGATTGGCTACCTCAGTGATGTAACATAGATGTGTTAGGCTACCTCAGTGATGTAACATAGATGTGATTTGCTACCTCAGTGATGTAACATAGATTTGATTGGCTACCTCAGTGATGTAACATAGATGTGATTGGCTACCTCAGTGATGTAACATAGATGTGATTGGCTACCTCAGTGATTTAACATAGATGTGTCAGGCTACCTCAGTGATGTAACATAGATGTGATTGACTACTTCAGTGATGTAACATAGATGTGATTGGCTACTTCAGTGATGTAACATAGATTTGATTGGCTACCTCAGTGGTGTAACATAGATGTGATTGGCTACCTCAGTGATGTAACATAGATGTGATTGGCTACTTCAGTGATGTAACATAGATTTGATTGGCTACCTCAGTGATGTAACATAGATTTGATTGGCTACCTCAGTGATGTAACATAGATGTGTTAGGCTACCTCAGTGATGTAACATAGATGTGATTTGCTACCTCAGTGATGTAACATAGATTTGATTGGCTACCTCAGTGATGTAACATAGATGTGATTGGCTACCTCAGTGATGTAACATAGATGTGATTGGCTACCTCAGTGATTTAACATAGATGTGTCAGGCTACCTCAGTGATGTAACATAGATGTGATTGACTACTTCAGTGATGTAACATAGATTTGATTAGCTACCTCAGTGATGTAACATAGATGTGATTGGCTACTTCAGTGATGTAACATAGATGTGATTGGCTACCTCAGTGATGTATTGTCGTGCTTGCAGGACAGCATCAAAACCATCATTGTTGCCAGGTTCCACTAAGATCTGAACACATAAAAAACACAAGACTGTTGAGAAAAGATCATTTAATATATTGTATAAAAAAATATTAAAACGAGTCACGTAAACCCAATGCTGCATTATTCAAAAATCATCAGAAACTCATAGTCGCAAATTACAGATAGAAAAAGTTTTTAAATGTTTTTGTTTCCAAACAGCTAATTGTAGGGCACATTATTTAAAAAACTTGGACATACCAAAAAATCATTAGTTTTCATCCACAAACTTTTGATGGCTTGCAACCTTTGCTTACGAAATGGCATCTCGGTGAGTGAGTAGGTTGCCACGACAACATCATACATGATCTTTAAAAAGTAACCAGGTTAATCATCATTTAGGCTCCTTAATGCACCTAGTACTAATTGGTGGGAACAAACTTAACAATAAGCTTCAAGTAGGATGAGAGAAAGAAAACAATGGCTGCTGGATAAAGTGCTTTCAAATAATTTGCAGTAAGTTTATAAAAGTGGATTTATAACAGATTTTAAAGTAATAATTTGTGAAAAAGCAGTCATCTTTCGGATGTTGTGATTCTATTCTCTGTTGTTAAATGCAATTAAGAATTGAAATTAATTGTACAAAATTAATATTAATCAAACTAGAAAGTAACGACATTGAGAGTATCTAATCAAATTGAACCATATATGTGTATAATATTATTTGGAAAACTAGTTGGTTTATTTTTAAAGAGTCGCTACTCACTTTGTTGGACAATGGTAAAAATTGCTTGAAGAAAACATTGGGAATTTTGAGCGGATCATTTGAATCGGAGCTGCCTATCATACAAGAAAATGAAGATAAGGATATGTGTTTCTTGTTCGATTAAGAACATAGTTGAACAACCCTATATTTGGGTGACCGGTAATTGTGTGCAAGGGAAAAAAGGCAACGTAAAAAAGGTAAATCAAGCAATATCAATTAATTTATTTTTCCCTCAAATATTATTAAAAGTTTTAAAGAAGCAACAAAATTTTTTATTTTCAACATATTTCGACTATCAATAGAATACACACGGTATTTGAATTCGCGGGGAGCTTAGGTGCCCGAATACAAAACTGAGTGAAAATCGACTATCAATACCTTACTTGTATTAAAATCTGCACAGTAATTGAATATAAAACTGAGTGAAAATATAGAAAGCTTCAGGTTTCCAGTACTAGACTCTTGAACACTCAAACATTATTGTTGACAAAGGAAATATTTTAGAGCATTTGACGATATTACCTTTAAGCAAAAACTCTGCTGCCGAATTCATATGCTGAGAAGCATCAACGCATTGATACTCATTGATGCAGCCATTCCACACCTCGTTGGCTGCCCTGAAGTGTCAACATAGAAAGATCAACAACTGGCGGTGAGTATAAACCAAACTAGCACTAGCCATAAAACAAAAATAATGAACAAACCAAACAAACAAATACTAATTTATTTGAAATTGATTAGCACTAATTGCACTCATCCATTCTTTCTGCATAAATAAAAAACGACAATGAAATTACACAATCTAGAAACGAATTGTTAGAATGAAAAACATCTAAATTTAGTGCATTTACTAAACATTTCTTCGTAATAAATAAGACACTTTTTGTTCATCATATTTTGGCTGTTTACCTACTGTTAGAAAGATAAAAATTCATTCTCATGCGAAAGAGAGTGTACATATTGTTTTAGAGGTTCTGATGATGGCTGGGAAAAATTATTCTGCAACATTCTGTGCTTCTTACGAATGATGCAATTGCAACTGCGCGAAATATAACCTTACCACACGGACATTCCCGATCCAGATCCAAAGTCCAGCAGTGTCTTTGGTTGGTAATCTGGAAGACGTTTCTTTATCTGGCAAAAGTTTTATTAACTCAAATAGTGTTGTTAACCCAAGCTAGCATGGAAAATAGACATGAAAAAATGTAAAAGAAGAAGAAGAAGCCTACACAAAAATAATAATTTCTTATAAAATACTTGCAGAAAATGCTAAGCTTGTTTGTTGGTCTATCACAATCCCATCTAAAGTTCACGTGGTATCAATTGTTTTTGCTGTTTGTAAAACGCTTTTTAAATTTTTCATGCAAGTCAACATTGTCTGTTTCTTGAGTACGAAGCACGCACCCACACTCGCCATTTCTGTGTGCTGTTAATCACACATCATCGCACGCCATAAAGATACATTGAACTGCTATTTTTGCAAAATTTTAGAACTTAAAAAACTTCAGTCTCTACTCGTCAACCCAGCCATTAAAATGGTGGTAGAAAATGCCGTTGTCATCAAGTTTCCACAATTGTTCACCTTGAATTACCTGAGGATTTTAATTGCCGCTTTAAACGCTTAAAATCATTTCAAGTGGCATATTTTGGGTAGATAATAGCCTGTATGTAATTAGAAATTACTTTTCAAATATAAATTTTGACACATAACGTTACCAATCATTTATTTAACGTTTCAAAAAGTTTGTTAACGTAAAATATAAAAGAAAGAAGATTTTCAAAGAAAACTGAACATGTTTACACATGGTGCAGGCCTTTCAATAAATATTTTACCGCAGCATGGTGACTGGTGCTCGCAAAATGAAAAGTACATGTTTACCAGCACGATAGCGTACTCTCGTGTTTAAACGTGCGAGCACAGCACCGATAAAAAATATTAAACGAAACGGGTTCTGCGCTCCTTAATTTTTCTTTTTAGTTAATATGTTCATAACTAAATTTGTGTTGCTTTAGTCTAAAAAAGCTTTTAAAATATTCTGGTATCACAAAAATCTGACTGAAGTATTGCAAATAGCTTATTTGTACAAGGTTTCATTGAGTAGTGTAAGAGGAGTTGGATGACACAAAAATCCATGCTACATTATAAGGGTAAATCTTTTATGTGACTCAAAAAGCAACTTTAACCAGATCATAGTTTGTGATTTTAAACTAGATCAGAAACATTCAACATGTGAATCAAAACCATGCTTTAACCCTGTTAAAAACCATACACATTGCTACAAGTCGTATTCATTATTGACATATATAACAGATTTCATGTATTAATATTAGAATCAGGCTATAAATATTCTTCGGAGAATCAGGTAAAGAGAAATACAGCAGCTCGTGAGAGTTGTGAGAAATACAGCAGCTCGTGAGAGTTGTGAGAAATACAGCAGCTCGTGAGAGTTGTGAGAAATACAGCAGCTCGTGAGAGTTGTGAGAAATACAGCAGCTCGTGAGAGTTGTGAGAAACACAGCAGCTCGTGAGAGTTGTGAGAAATACAGCAGCTCGTGAGAGTTGTGAGAAATACAGCAGCTCGTGAGAGTTGTGAGAAATACAGCAGCTCGTGAGAGTTGTGAGAAATACAGCATTCTTAGAAATATTACGGGGGTTAATAACAAAATGTTTACTTCATTGAACACACGATAAGTTGCCCCGTAAACAGATGGCACTTGTGAAGCAATATAAGCTTGTGTTTCGCGCGGACCATACCTAAACAAAGGAATATCAATCTTAAAATGGGCAAATAACATTTACAGTGAGCATAAGCGCGAGTCTCTCTCTCTCTACATTTAACGTCTATTTTCCATGCTGACACGGGTTAGACAAAGCATAGTGAATGTTCTTATAAAAAATATTTTTGCAAATATGATAATTCTTGTTGTTATTTTTTTATTTTCGTTCTTCATATCAGTAATTGGACACATTCAACATGTATTTATATACCAATAAATAAAATATGGAAAACACCAGGAAAACATCAGCCAGGTTTGTATCAAAAAATTCACGCCTGTCATTTCACACACTTGCTCAATCATTTCAGGTGCGTGTTTATGGGTGAATCAAAAATCAACAAAAATGATAACAAAATTATATATAACTTTCCATTATCAATAACTTGATCTTCTAAAGGAAATTAAATGAAAAAAACCTGTGATTGCATCGACAATAATCTCTAGGACCTTAATATTATGGTATTTCAAACATATTCCAAGCAATAAAGCGTTATATATCGACCTAATTATCGAATATTGAGCTAATTTGGGACGTTTCGGAAGTTGAATTTTCTTTGCTTGACTTTTACTTTCAGATGGTTTTGCATCACTATTGTCTTGATCAGGTTGTGAGTTTTCTGGATGAATGAGACCAGAAGCAGTAGCCTCTGATTCACAGAACTCCTTGTCTACAAAAAAATCAAAGTACTTGTCTTAACAAATGAGTGAACTTGCACAAATACAACCACTAAATATTCCGACAGGACAAAGAGCAAACACCTTATATATATTTCAGCCCTGGGAAAATGCATCACAGATGTTATAATATCACCTTTGAAAATATTGCAATCAACATGATAGATGTCTTCAAGTATTAAGCTATTTCAATTTCAGCAAAGATTGAAGTTTTAAAATGACTACCGATAAATTGAAAGGCGTGAATATAACATGTAGAAACTTGCGTCCAAAGCCTTACATCAGCAAACATGAAATTAATTAAAGCGCAAAACATAACAACAAGAGCTATGAAACAAAAAACTAAAATTACAAAACTTCTCTAAAATAAAGGGCACATTTCAAGACTACAACTAGCCAGTGTTTTAACAATTTGCCGTGGGAACTAAGAAATCTAACCACTACCCTAACTTTTGCAAACAAGTATTTATCTAATAGAAATGAAAACATCGAATAATTTTCTCAACAAACCTGACAAACGTGCCATTTTTTTCGTTTTCACTTTGGATTTATATTTAGACCATGATAAGATTGTCGGACGACCACGGTTTAACAAATGTCTGTATAAACTCAATCCATCCTCGCGAATACGTCTGCTTGGATGCACTACAAGGTTCAAATATCAAATATAGCTTTTCATTTTCCCTATTTACTCTCCAAACAGCTTCACAATGTAACAAATATTTTAGTTTTGCTATGCAATTTGCAAAGTAGTAAATTCAAACAGTGCACTCTCTCTATATATATATATATACATTTAACGTCTACTTTCCATGCTGGCATGGGTTAGACGCACTATATTGAATAAAAGAAACCAAGTGACCTAGCTGAATTTTGCATTATGCTGTGCTATATGAGACATTTTTACACCGAACAATAATGTGTCAACTTACATTTATAGAATTTTTCCAATGAGCTTTTTAACTCAATGGGGAGTTTCGTAATTCCAACATGGAACTCCCCAAATACGTCAACACGCTTCTTATTTCCATCAACAACGTCATAACCATATTTATCAACCTTGCTTTTGACTGTTTCCGCTGAACTTACTAATAATCTTCGCAAAATTGAAACATACTTGTGAGAAGCAAGCCCCTAACGAGAGTAAAGTTTTCTCATTCCATATATATATATATACATATATTTCATTTCATTTTCTTTTAAAACGTTACTCACCTTTTGAAAAGCTAAGTTCATTTCCTTGTTTAAATTTTAATTCAAAATATCTAAAAAGTCAGAAATAGACATATATGATATTGATAAATATAAAATCGGTGAGAAACTCCAAGAATTCAAGCTCTGAAAATCATTCCTCTTGGAGGAGTGTGATCAAACAATCATAAACAGTCATAGTCAAAAACAACCGACAGCAAAAGAAGAAGAGGAGAATTTTAAGTCGCCGGTGGCCTGTTGCTCGTGAAAATTAAACTACGTGTGCGACTAATCATTGCTCTCGAAAATTACAATTGATGGGCGCTCGCTCGCGTAACGACATGTGTATTTTTTGCAGACTGGTTTTGTTTTTCTTGGAGGGGGCAGTGATGGATGGACAAATAAATGTAGGCATAGCCTACATATGATGACGAACATATGACAACGAAAAACGATAATTCATAAGCTTTTAATTGTAAGTTAATTCACTTTTGTTTTGTCTTTAAGTTCGTTATGAAAATAGTTCAATATATTTGTTGCCACACTGGAAGTAGCTGTGGCTTGCCGCAAAGGTGCATCCAACATGAATTGATTGTGGGAGAGCACAGTGTCATCAACTGGGAACAGTTTTCTCACAATGTCACTGTTGCGTACCTTTTAAACAACCCATTATAGGCCATATACGGGCCTACAAATCGAGATATGATTATCTTGCTGAATTCATGTGGAGGCAGAAATTCGATAGTCACTAATTTTTTCAGATTTTCACACTTTCATTTGTTTGTTTTGTTTCTCAATATATTGCTTCACGGGCCTTTTATTCGAAAGAGAATATATTTTGCTCGTGTAGATAGAACACTAATTTCTAACATGTAAAAGTTAATAAACATGTCGGATGATGCAAAACTTAACATTGACAGCAACAGAGTTTTATGCTATAAAATGATCTCTAAGTTAAGTGACTACAATCAAATTGGTTATCTTAGCTACAGTGAATATTACAGGGGTATTTATGTTTTCATTTGACTTTTTGACCCCAGAGTCGAAGTTTCAGCCAAAAAAATATGGGGGTGCTGCGAGAGCACATTAGCGCCAAAAAAGGACACCGGCTTCAGGTAAACTGCTTACAAGCAGAATCTTATTTATGAATCTTGAAATAGTCCAAAAATACCAGATCTCAATTTGTGTGACATCACAGTCGAACAATAACCCTTTCAGATAAAGAAGAAACAAGCCTTGCATAGCAGACGTTAAAAATTATATCTTACGCGAAATTTGGAAAACGTGCTCACTATTGCAGTCTATAGCAATTCGAAATGGCGCACCGATTACGAAATGGGCACGCGATTTTCCACAATCATGGGATTTTTGTTTTCAAGACAAATACCGTATTTAATACCCTTTTTTCAAACGCTAATCAAACTATTTATTTGATTTTATTCCTGGGGGTTAATTAATTTTGAATATCCTACCCTGGGCGTATATTCGAGTATGGGCGTTTATTCGGAAGGGGCGTTTATTGCTCTGTTCTCGGTTTTGACCTGGGCGTTTAATCGAGTAGGGGCGTTTATTTAGATGTAGGCGTTAAATCGGTCAAATACGGTACAGTAAAATGAAACACAAAGTTAGCCGAACACATGATCTAATTAATTCTCTGTCTTCTTTTTAATTGTCACTGTCACCGTTTTACCACAGTACGGCAATAAATTAATACAAACGAGCTGCTGGTATATTGCTGGAAGAGCTACAAACGAAAAATGTTCATTTTGAGATAAATGTTATCAATAAAGATGTTGTAAAGTTTCTCTTGCGTCAGAGAAACTTTTTTGTTTGTGTTAACTTGTCATAATAAGTGTAGAGTTTTATCCTGACGTTTATTCGAATCTGAGCGCTTATTCGAGTCCTGGTCGTTTAAAAAATATATTTACTTTCAAGGTGGGCGTTTAATTGGACATTTACGGTATATACCTATTTTTAAAAAAATCCCTCCCGATAAAAGCCCCCTCCCCAGATATAACCAACACGTCCCCTTGTTTCAGACGTATTTCAGTCTTTAGTTATTACGAATAAAGGACAGGCATCATATTCAGTTTACAAGAAACTGTTTTACAAATGCGTCCTATGTCCTTTGCATCACAAGCACAAATTTCACAGAAATAAGTATATGATATGTTTTTTGTTATCAATTTACCTATAAAAATTACATCAACATTTTTTATTTATTTTCATTTCAACATTATTTAACTTTAAATTCAACTTTTTTTACTTTTCCCCTTAGTTACGCCACTTGCTTTGCATTTCGACGCCTCTGTCATGCACCCATGTACCTTTGACGGAATTTACGTTTAAAAGTGATGAAGAGGAAACCTTGATGTGCAACAAAACGGACGATGACAGTTGCAGTTGCAATGATGGAGACAAAGTGAGCTCTTTTAGCAGCAAACAAACTCATTTAGCAAAACACCAAGTCTCATTGCAAAGGAACAAACTGGACAATGGCCAAAGCAAGGAGTTTTGCTCATTGATAAATATTCAACTGTTGTTTAATTTTCTTAAAGATCGTGTTGCTCCAGTAACTGTTAGTCATTGGAAAACTGGTAAGAAACTACCCGTCAAAATTGCCAAATGTTTCACTGAAGTGTCAGTCGAAAGCTTGAACAAAGAAAACACGTATCTAAGGAATAGTGTCTATTGCTCTTTACCGGGTATACAATGTTATCTAAGTATAGCGCTTTCCCCTTCATCGTTAAAAATTCAACTCTTCTTAACAATGTTCGAGCGAACAGCCCAACCATGACCAGTAGCACTGGTAGGCCAACTTCTCGTCTTTTTCGTTTGTTTTTTCGCACTCGTCGAGATTGCTGTTACACTGAAAAGAAAATGAACTGATCCAGAATTCATGAAGTTCTACCGCGTAATATTTTCTATCCCTTTCTCCCTTCCTTTCTCTCTCTTTTTGTTTAAGACTTTAAAATCAACCTTTAGAAAATTAAAATAATAAAGTGGAAAGGGAATCACTCTCTGGGAATCGCTCTGACGTGAAAAAATGATGGTTAGCTGTATACAAAAATAACAATTCGTAATCGCAGACGGAATGTATATGTAAGGTGAAAGCTGTTGGAACTTATCTTAGGAAAACCACTCACGTCGGCGAAACCAGAGTTGCATAAATTGTTCCTCGTTAAGCAATTCTTCAGTGAAACGTAGTTGCTCTTTTTGCTGGGAATAGCGCTGTTCTTGTAGTGGTTTGGATTGTGGGAATTGTAACACTAAAAAATTTTGAGTTGTACATATATAACTTCTCCTTAAAGGTCAAAAACTCACCGAGTTGGGCGAAAGAACAATGCTATTTTGATTTTGATTTTGTTGAAAGTTGTTTGGCATCATTCCATTGTTGGGCATGTATTGTCCGTTATTGTTACCAAAGGTTCCTTGACCCATGTTATTCATCATAGGGTTGTTACCGAAACTTGCTCCGTTGTTAGGCGCTGAAACACCACCGCTTTGGGGAGCAGGTCCGCCGCCACCTCCAGCACCACCAGCATCGGGAGCCGGGGGGGCTCCACCACCAGCATCGGGAGCACCACCAGCATCACCACCTGCTGGGGCGGTAGGGGGAGCACCTGTTGGGCCACCGGCATCTTCTGGTGAATAATTCTTGTTCTTCTCTTTAACTTCCTGGCTTTCATCTCCGCTGAATTCATCGTCTACAGCTTTCTTGAGAACTCCTTCCTTCGCTTCTTTAACCTTCTTATCTGTTTTCTTGGGAAGTAATTCCTTAATTGGTTTCTTTGCGCCTGAAAATAAGCAGAGCAAAGCGAAAAGTGAATCACTCGATACAATCATTTCAAAATCAGAATTTACAGTTTGTAGTGTTATTAAAAAACATCACTTTGCTTTATAGCGATTTTACAATAAACCTATCTTAAGATTTTCGCTAAAGACTAGAGAATCACGAATTCACTTCAATCTCAATAAGCAACATATGACAAGGGTGTCGCTACACCTTACTTCTTTTCTGCGCTGACTTTTTCGATTTATGCTTTGCCAGACATGAAACCACCAACAGGAGAACAAAACAAAGGTAAAGCTTCATCTAAAAAGAAGACAATCTTAATAGAATATCAATAAAGCGATGCAACTCTAGAAAAGAACACTTAAATTAAACCTTTATTTCACAAAGTAAGCAAAACTCGTGTCTGCCTACCTTCATATTTGCGCCGAATAACTCGAGCGAATGTTGAAATATGGAAGACGAGAGATTTTTGTTTGGCATCTATCTTCGCTTGAGTGAACCCAGAAAACTTGTAAACGAAAACATGTCAACGTTGTTGATCATGCCTTCGAGTTCTTGACAGGCAGTTGCTAGCTATTGTTTATGCTACCGTGTAGATAAGATAGGGTTTTCCATTTAGAAAGCGGAACCAATTGTTGGTAATGTTATTTTGGTGCGATATTCTTATTTTGTTATCGGAATTTTCGACTGTCTAGTTAGTAAACAATCATTTGTTGATATTTTCCCAAAACGTAACAAACTGTGGCATCATGGGCGAAAGATTTAATGATTGTCGATTGATGTGTAGGAAAGCTGCGTTACCTAAGCTTATAAATAAATAACCTATAAACAAAATATTGAGCAAGGTTTTTATTTAAAAATTTCGAAAGTTGTTAGCTAAAAGCCCAGTGAGTCTCGCAATTCGATGAGGTAATTAATGAAACGTTTATTTTCATGATGATGTTTTGTATTAACGTTTAAAATGACAATAGAAGAAAATTAACCAATGAAATTAACCTCGCGAAATATGAATTGCTAACACATGGAAACCATGAAAACCAAGGATATTCGATTGATCGTACGATAACACATTACCCACAATACTTCCAAATGCGCTTTAAAACGGAGACAAATAGTCGTTTAAAACGGAGGAAAATCGTCGTTTAAAACGGAGACAAATCGTTGTTTTGTCTGGTCATGTTGTTGCGTAACCAGGTGATGATGTGAACTTTATCTTGGTACCTTCATAATCATGGACAAACGTATTTTAACTTATTATTTCTGAATTGTGATAAAGCAGTTTGAAGTGTTGTTGTTTTTTTCAAATTAGATATTGATGTACTGAATTGGGCCTCAATAAATTGATTCGTATTAATACAGGACTATGATAGTGGCGGAGGGTTATCGAGGCTTTGATGGGTTGTGAAGATGTAGACTTTGACAAGTTGTGAAGATGTAGACTTTGATGGGCTGTGAAGATGTAGACTTTGATGGGTTGTGAAGATGTAGACTTTGATGGTGGTTGTGGAGATGTAGACTTTGATGGTGGTTGTGAAGATGTAGACTTTGATGGGTTGTAAAGATGTAGACTTTGATGGGTTGTGAAGATGTAGACTTTGATGGTGGTTGTGGAGATGTAGAATTTGATGGGTTGTAAAGATGTAGACTTTGATGGGTTGTGAAGATGTAGAATTTGATGGTGGTTGTGGAGATGTAGACTTTGATGGGTTGTGAAGATGTAGACTTTGATGGGTTGTGAAGTAGAATTTGATGGTGGTTGTGGATATGTAGACATTGATGGGTCTTTATATCTTTCATAATTTCTTATTGTGACAAAAAGGAAAACAGTTAAATATACGCATATAGTAAAACCTAGAAATTTGATATAAATATAGTGTATAGAAAGACATATTTCTAGCAATAGCACAACAGAGTTACAACGTTCGTTAGAATAGAGAATTTTAGATGATCAAATTTCTAAAAATTTGTCTTGAAACATACTTCTACATAAAAGTATATACTGAGTTGCACACAACACTAAAATAACTGTAATGTTAATCGCAATGTTTATTTATTCAAGGTACTCTCGGATGCACGCGGTTACAATCCCTTACTTCAGTCGTGTTGAAGTTTTTGCAATTGTCTCTTTCTTTTTCTTGATAAAATTAAGAGTGGTTAGAAGAAGAGGGGTGGCAATTCCGTTTACGTAAAGGAATACACTCGAGTTGAGTTTAAGAATAAAAGAGATGCAGATGGGTAAAGTGCACATGAGTGAGTAACTGCGGTGACTGTTAAGCATAATATTAAAGGAAATTTACACCAGGATTGAAATTAATTTTAAATAAACAACAATGAGCGCCGCCAGAGTTTCAAAACGCCAGTAACGTTCATTAAAAGCGTATTACATAGTAGTATTTTAAAGGAAGCATTAAAGTGCGAGCTTCGAAATGTCAAGACCATCGTTGGAATGTTTATGACCATGGTTATTGTTGACAACCACGCGTGAATGGAAAGGTTGTTTATAACGATTTGCTTCAACATTTGAAAACTACTTTAACAAGAGTGTTTAAGAATACAGTACAATCCCGATAACTCGAACCTCCAAGGGACCGACTAAAATAGTTCGAGATAGCGAATGCTTTAAAATATTTCCAAGTTCACGGTTTGAATATTATTTTTTGGAAGGAGCTTTTGAAACAAAGTTTAAATATTTATACAAAAACAAAATAAATTTATTTGTCTCTATTCCAATTGTTTATAATAATATTTTCAAAATCAATATTTTTCAAACGAATGTTAAAAGGAATGTTTGTGGCAAACACATTATTCGTGAAAAGAGAATATCGGCATTAAAACAGCAATGTGTTTCCAGTGACTAGCAAGGTAGACTGGGTACTAAAGTAGACTAAGTTTCAAAAAAACTAGTAGTTTTATAAGAGTAATTAATTGCATTTGTTCCTCGTAAACTCAAGTTAAGCAAAAAGATTTCAAATTAGTAAGGTAAGGCCACGCAATGTGCTGGACATCCAAGGATCCTTGTTTCATGTTTCAACAGCATTTCGTGTGTTGTGAAAGGAGAAACGATCTTTGCAGGTTCTTTTTTGAAATGCTTTTTACTATTATTGCATGGCCGTAACAACCGGGGGGGAGGGGAGCCATGACCCCCCAAAAATCTTTTCAATTATGCTTTACATATTATTAAGTTTCATGGAAGTGAAACATTTCACAATTAATTTTCTTCTCAAAGGGATGAAAATAGCCTTAAAATGTGTTTTTAGAGCTTTCAGATTAGAAAATTTTGGTTTTGACCAATGGTGGTCGACAATTTTTCCACTCCGTTATCCTAAAGATTTTTCCTAAGTTTGCCCCCCCAAAAAAAAAAAAATACGGCCCTGTATTACCAATATGTTATTGGTTAGGTTTTAACTTTCAATATATATGCTTATTTTTGAACTTTGATAAAAGTATCCTTCAAACAATATATAACCAATTTTAATATGTTGTTTTGTTATTTATTTAGAATTTAGAATTTATTTAGAATATTTTTTTCTCCTAATTTAGTGCGGCATGGATCTAATTTACCTATAATTATTAGTGCGGATTTAGAATGCAAAAATAATGGTAATTTAATGGCTCTAATTATTAGTGCGGCATGGCCTTGGCCACACGAAATTAGAGAATTTACGGTACATAACTTGAAAAAGCTCAGAATGGCTTCAACAATGGCGGACGTCAAACCGCCGTTAACTTAAAGAAGTCGTCAGAAAAACGGACGACAATGTTTAGCAAACCTTGAGATTGTTCTCAATCTTCCGTCAAGATCGCTCAAAGACATATAGAAGAAATGAAACACAAAAAATTTGCAACTTTCAACTGTCAAGGACTTCTCAATCTCCATCAAAAACAAGAAGAAATCCGTGCAGAAATCAAATTGATTACATATTTTATCTGTAACAATAGCAATACAAAGATTTATAGATTCGCGAGCTTACATCACAAGATCAACCAAATCAGATCATAAACCTGTTATCGCAAAAATTGAAATTTCGTTGTTTGACGAAGCAACTCCTATTGCGATAACAAATGCGCGCAGATGGGAAAACATCGTAACAAATTTTTGTAAATAAAACTTTTCTACAGTTATGTAAAACTCGTTTTACGAAATAACTCTACTGACTATAATATAAAATTCAGTAATAAGGTTCAATTAATACAATCTAATTAATTATTAACGAGTTAATGAAGTGGGTTTATCGAGGCAAACACTCGATAAAAAAAATTGCCTTGACCCCAAAATTCAAAACTTAATGTCAGCTTTTATTGACATGACTGTAAGTGCAATTCATGCTTTATTTTGGTGGGGTTATTAAAAATTTGAGACTCTAGAGTTCCTTGCTACATAGTCAATGGGTTAAGTAATGATTTGTCTACCCAATGTAGCTGCAGGGTGCAATTTTGATTGGAAAGAAGTTGTTCTTAACTTATCCTTATCTCTTAACATGTCATGTTGGTTAGTTCATTTGTCGAGTTGTCTCCAATATAATAGCTGTATGTATAATATATATATATAAAAACTAACATTTTATTGTTAACCATTATATATACAGAGCATAAAATAAGTTGTGTGTGTGCATTCACCCGCATTATAGATGTTTTCCGCAGTTTGGTTTAGCCTAAGAGCTGGCTTTCTCCACTGTAATAGTAGAGATGGTGTCAGGGGACTTGCTGCCAAATCGGTTGGTTACATTTGATATGTCAGGGTATGGAATATATATAATTGACTTGGACAATAATTATGCATATATATATATATATATATATATATATATATATATATATATATATATATATATATATATATATATATATATATATATATATATATATATATATATATATATATGAGGAGAAGCAAAAACATTTTGAATCTGCGGCTGAAATACTGAAAACCATTGAAAACCATTATATACTTTAAAGAAACTATTAACATGTAATCGTAAATAAATTTGCAATTCAATTGATAAAATATTGTTGAGAAGAGGCAACTAAACTTGCATAATTCACACGAACAACGGTCATGGAATGTTAGCATGTTTTAGTCATGTGACTGCCAAATCAACACAAAAAAATAAAAATAAAAGTGGGAAAGAAACAAGGACTCTCAACTTTAATTGACAATCTATTAGCATCTAGTAGTGACGTTGAAGTCGAGACCAAGCATCTAAGTTGTGTTTTGTTTGTTTAATTAACTTTTGTAATAGTTCTTAATCTTTACGGTTTCCATATTAAAAGCTTTCTGAGAAAGACTAATTTCACCACTCGTGTTCTCTGTTAGCATTGTATTGTTGAAGAAAACTGCACTGTTTTCATACAATAAGCTTCCAAGAAGATAAGTTGAAACTTATATATATACTACCAGAGATTTTGTTATTTGATCACTGATGAACTTTCAGTCATCATTGTTAGATCTTTGTGATTGCTGTGTTACCGAACGTTATTTTATGCACTGTATATAACCATAATACATTCATACATCCTTAAGTGTTTTTATAGATTTTTCCATTTGTCAATGTTCTTATTTCTTGGCAATTTTCGATGTTTTTTAGAATAATTGTCTGATTTGAATATCGTAAGAATTCATCAATGGTTCTGAAAGAATCTGTGCAGTTTGATGGATAGTGAATTGAAATACTTCTGGAACGAAAATGTCAATGTACCAACATCAACAGTTAAAGAAAGGTTTGTTCTGAAATGAAAAAGTCTATTTGTTATCTATGTTGATGTTTTAACCAATGAGAGCACTAGTTAAGGCTTGAAAGAAATTGTACAGTCATCAAGTCTTTGTGTCAGATTAATGTACCATCTTAAAACCTCTGGTCACTCTCAGCGAAGATTGGTTGTCCCATACAATTTAAAAAATGATGATGCACCACTGCTGTCCTTTGTTTAACAAATATATATGTAATACACTGATTTTAATGGCACAATTTCAGAGTGAAGACATCATAGATGCAGTTGATATTTTCTGTTTTCTTCATTTTCATGATGTTTAAACACAACAAAGGATGTTTTGTATTTATTTATTTTCATTATGTTACATACATAACATTTTAATCTCTAATCTGCTCAAAGAAAATTCTTCGTACAAATAACACGCTCTACTGGTTGAATAATCAATTTCATGTCTACCATCTTCTTTCTTTTTCCAATACATACTTTTTATAAAAGCATAAAGCTAAATTTGCAAAAGTGAGCATATTTTAACCATAACACTGAGGCTTAGTTTTTTGAAAATGTTTCTTGAATTCTTGCAAAATAACTGTTAGCAGTTAAACACAGTTCAAACAAACTGGAGAAGCAAAACTGCAAAACACAGTCAAAGTTAAAATGATTGAAAATACGTTTGAAAACAATTGCGTAAGATAATGAGAAATCTTTTGAATCACAAATTGGTATTAAGCATCAATGATGAGGCTCAACTAAATTTATTTGTAAACTCAATTGTCTATCTATTTTTTTAAAAGATTCAGTCTGCTGCTTCTGGAACCGGCAGAAATTTACTTTGAAGATTTCAGTGTCTATTATTATCCTGGAAATTGCAAGGAAGATGAAGCAATAAAAAAGAGGCAAAAAGGAAGATTCAAAATTTGTTCAAAATCTGTTTTGTTTGACCCATTGAATACCAGTTACCCGCTGTTGAAGGTAAGTTACCGAATTATTTAATCTGAGTGTTAAATTGAAATTGAGTATGATTAAAAAGTAGGAATTCGCAATTCAATTGAGACAACTACAACACTTATTCTTTTAATTTTCCAATGTAAGTGTGGTGAACGTTGTGACAATGAAGAGACTTGAAGGAATATAATGTTACAGTCCTCTGAATTCAAAATAATAGAGATCAGCATGTATGTGCCGGGCAAAACTGGCCGTAGGTCGGCAAAATTTTGCCGACCTAGGCCCTATATTAGGTCGGCATTGCCGCTCTAAGGTCTATTACAGTCGGCACGTTATAAATTAAATATGCCAAATCTTAACGATTGTCGATCACTCTAGGGAAAAGATGGAAGTTTTCACAGTTAAGCACAAGTCATATTCAAATTTGTTATGAATGGAAGTAGTGCATTAATTTGAAAACATTACGTATTTAACGGGGTAAATACGGTGAATTTTGAAATAAAAAAAATATTGTTTGTAGCAAGTTTGTTCTCTATATACAGTCTGTTTCTTGAATATTAATGAGTGTAATTTCAACGGGTTATATAGCTAGTCTAGTAGACTCCCGCTGCAGTGCTCCAACTAATTGTTCAAAAGTGATTTGCGAATTTGTTTGCGTCACCAAACGAAGTTTGTCTAAGGACATCATGTGCAATGTAAAGTTCATTCATTGTCACTTGCCATATTTTTATGCCTGCAATGTGTTTGTTAATCACTACTTAAGCTGTTGCCAGCTCTCTCTCCACATGCTAACATTCAATGCCCTGACGTATGAAATGCAACCGGTCGATTTGGCGGTGACCTGGATGTCTCTATGGACCAGAGTCACCTGAAACCATCTCTACTATTACAGTGGAGAAGACCAGCCCAGAGACTAAACCAAACCGCGGAAAACATTTATACTGCGGGTGAATGCGCACCAATGCTGGGTCAGATAAATCTGCAGCTCGTTGGAGGGTTCAAGCTGTTATATCTTCATTTGACTGTGCAGTCATGTTTGTGTTAAACACGTGTGTTAAGTCGACGTGTCACGAGAATGCGGACCGGGGAGAACGGAGGGGCGATTAATTATTAACGAGTTTTTTAATGTACACGTTACATTTTTAAAAGAAGAGAGATATAGACTCACCGTGTATTTATTTGAGACATAACACAAGCACTCTACTTTCAGGCGAGCTCGAGTAGTGAAATATAGAAACAAAATGATATTTGTAATCTTCGATAACTTCGATCAATCATGCTGGTTTCAATACTTTATCCACATGATTTAATATTAACTTTAAGAACACATATGTCTTATTTAAAAATATGTTATATCTTAATATGAGCTTCTCTCCAATGTGCTGATTGCTTTATGCCATCCAGCATTGGTCCGCCCTCTGCCGCAGTAGTTATGTATTGTCTAGGATCTACACTTTAGTGTAGTGACTGGTCCCTTTAGGGATGAGTAACTTGTGGCATAGTTCCAAATGGTTACTGCGATATGACGGCTACTTTGACACTCCAGGTCATTAGGGGGTTAGGATGTAGACACAGCATGCTCACATTTTTACGACTGAAACCAAGTTTTTTTCTTTTTTCTAAATGCGTACATCATAGAAAATGTCTTTTCATTCTCTTTTGTAAACAAAACTGATTGTTTCTTTGTATATTCATACAGAAGAATATTTTTTCTCTCTCCATACTGTTACAAATTTCCTGGAATGAGCAAGACATGTTTTTTGTTGCGCACCTCGATTACGTTAATTGAAGAAAAATAAAAAAAATGTTTTTTGTCACGTTATAAACTAGTATATAACTAAGTATTTATATTAAGTACAAATTGTTTTATCGTATTGGTTAAACTTAACAACGATGTTTAATCTAATTGGTTAAAAAAATTTACGTCAAACAGTGATCTTTGTTGCACGCTTTTTGTATAGAATTAATACATTCTGCATAAATTTTTCTTTCAAGTGTTGATAATTGGGCTCTCCCATAAATTATCGCCAGAAGAAAAAATCTAAAATAGGAACCTCGTAGAGCAAAAGTAAAAGGAGTGTTAATTAGTTAAAACTTGTTAACTTGCTATAGTTGTGTTTATATTTATATATTGTTTTTGCTGGAAATATTTGATCGTGTTCTCATTTGATATTACAATTTCGATAATAATTTCTAATACAATCATAAAATAAAAACGCACACCTCATTAGCGCTTTTTTCTTTATTTATAAAAAACAAATACATACGTTGTTAAAACAACGTTAGTTTTTATACATTACTAAAAGTAGCTACAGCAGAAAATTTTAGCATAAAAGTTTTTGTCTTTGTAAATAAAATACTGGTTATCTATCTTAATCTTTCAGTGAGTCTTGCGTTACCGAAGCTAACATCGTAACTGTACTTGAACGCAGTTTAATATTTTTTAAAGACCTTACAATCTTTTGAGTCATACGGATGGATAGTATTGCACTTGCGTGACGGTGTCTTCTATAAAATTTCACGGGAAATATCTTCACTGGCAAAATACAGTTTTAACAAGTTAAAATAGTACGACTTTTTCAACGATAGTTATGTCTTTGAAATTAGGAAAAAGTGTGAAGTTTAAAAACCTTTAAAAAGGTTGAAGAAAAGCAATCATAAAGTGATTTTCGTAAACAAAACTAAATGTGTTTGTTTCTTTGTGGTTTGATCTTTTTTTCTTCCATTGTATGCAGCATAGTTCTTCTGCATTTGTTTGTCTCTTAGTTGAATGGAACTTTTAAACAACCTGCAGTATCGCGTGTAAACATGTCTATCGATTTTCTTTGACAAATCTAAAATCTTTTCATATTTTACGTTTACGTAACAAACAAAGTTTAATGATAATGATACTTTTCAGTGTGTTTATGAGAGTATCAAGGAAAGAATCTTTAACAAATAAAGGAAACAATGAATAGTTTGGGCGGATTAGTTTGGGCGCCCATACCGCTCAAACAGTATGGGATTATGGCTGGGTACGGCGCTGATCATTGGTTGTCATCCCTTGCTCTGAATTGAGGCACTAATCAAGATCATTTTAGGGCACAAGGTAAACTTGTACCCAGTCATCTTTCATGGACTATGATCGGAGAACCACTTTGACTTCTAAGATTTTAGGTGTTTTTCACATTTCCGAAGTGATCTCCTCTCTTCAACATATCTATCAATTTTGTGATTTTCGAGAGACTGATGAGAGCTTTATAAAATCTTTGATGTGTTAAAATGTATCATTTTAAAATATTGTGGTAAAAAAATTGACTAAAACTGAAAAATCACATTTTTCACAAAATAATGAGAACTGGACACAATGAAAACTGAAAACTCAATTTTATGGTCTTCTCCTTGAATTGGAAATGTCATCTATGTTAATTAGGGAACCTCCCAAGCTTCAGCTACCTATCTTTGTTAGTAATTATTGAATGCGGTGACTTTATTTATTTTACACAATGCTTGCGACTGACTGGCTTGTGCTATGTATAAATTGTGTATATGTTTTAGGAGATAATTTGGATAACTTTTTTGTGTTCACTAATTTCAAACTAATCTTTATTTGTTATTTCAACTTATTCGATACCAAAAATTTCCATTGTCAATTTGTTTTTTTGTTTATTGTGCAATTTTAATTTGAAAATCTTGGTTTTTGTGTCGTTTGATTTCTTTAATAATTTTCTTGGTGATTGTTGTAATTCGGTTTTGAACACATTTTTTATTTGTTCAGTTTTTATACAAAGACTTTGTAAAGATTGAGAAATGGACTGGCACCAGTCTTTTGTCCAGGTATTTTTATTCTTGCCCTCACTGCTACATTTCTCACCATTTACATGTTACAGTAATAGATGATTTTTGAAATTTTCAAGGTTGGATCAAAGAGGAGATATGTTGCTAATCGAATCAAATTTGGTGAGAGAAGTTTATTGAAAGATGCAAATTGCCTGTCTGATAAAAATAATTTTAAATTGATTTGTGTTGAAACTGTACATTGGTTAATTCTAAATCATTCTGTTGTTTTATTCTAATTTATTTACAGCTAGTCATTAGGTAATAATGATCTTCGTCAATTTTATTTTTTTCACATAATACATAAGTGGAAGTTGTTTTTGTAGAACTTGGTGATTCATGTATTCCTGTGAGTTTTGAAAGTATAGCAAGTATTGTTTTAATAATCTGTAAATGCTGCTGGTGTGTTGCTCTTTGTTGAGTTTTGTAGATGGAAGTCAATTCATTCATTGTCCGGGCAACAATGGTACATTTTTGCTAGTACTAAATAAAAATGCTGTATATTTCTTGGGGTTGGCGTTAGGAAGGGCATCTGGCCGTAAAAACATTTGCACCAACAAACCATCAGATGATTAAACCTCCATAATTGGAGAAAATCATCTTTTGAAACCGTCCAACCCATGCAAGCATGGAAAAGCAATGTTAAAAGGATGATGACGATGATGGGAGATGATATACAGTATTTACAGAAAATGCTTTTAATGTTTTCATCTTAGCAAGAAACTTCTTTGGTGGTGTTCTTTTTTAAATTTCATTAAAATAATTTTCTAGTGTGTGCAAATAAAAGAGGGGAATGTTGTGGCTCCATACAAGTATATTAAGGTGGAGCTGTTGTTTTTACTATTCTTGTCTGTTTTCTTGGTACGAGTAGTAACAAATATCCAATAAAAAAGATTGTTGCATTTGAAAATATTGTTTTCAATAAGGTTGCAACTTCAGTCTCTTTGTTTTGGTTTGTTTTATATTATTGTTGTTTTAAGGCCCATTGAAAACATTTCAAATCATTGTTTCTGATTGGTTGGTTAGTTTTATGAATTGATTTGATTGGCTTGTGCGGCGCTTTTCAGGAGAAGTGCCAACATTTTTTCTCGTTGAATTTCGTCAATGTGAACAACGCTCTTCCAAAGATCGAGCAAGTGAGTTGACTTTATTATTTAAATTAAATTATCTAATTTATATATTAAATGACTTTCTACGAGATTTTGACATTCTATGAGATTTCACTTTTTCATTAACTGAACTTTTCTTTTATTTGAAATGAAACACATATGGGTCATTCCATGCCAATTAAGCAAATGCCTCCCTGGGGACCATCTCAGAATTTGATGAATTTTTCACCAGTTGTTAGTATCAATGAGAAATGAAAATCCTGAAAATTTTAGCCTTATCTCTCCAAGTGGTTTTGAGATGTGGCCTTTTGAAATTATGGTCAATTTTGACTAAAGCTAATTTTTTGGCTTTGACCCATTTTTGAAACCCTTTATCTTTTTTTGCAGTTGTTTAAATGACCTGAAAACCTGAATTAGTTCTCCTTTGTGAATACTCTAGGAAAATAGAAATTTCCAATATCTGAAATTTTCCATTTCCACCATATTGGGTGTTAAGAATGAAGAAAAACTCATTTTTTGCAAAATCTCTTCACTTTGAAACCTCAATAAAACAACAAAATCACATATAAACCTATGATATCTTTACATATTTAAAAAATATAAGTAGTATAGAATGGGAAGATTAAACCAAATCCAGTTAAAAGGCTTTTTACAGGCTGCGAGGCCCTTTCAAAAATCAAGTCTAATCTTTTTTTTACGATTTTGGCACCTATCCAAGGCTTAAAAAGTGACAGAGGACAAAAAAATAGGATCTTGAAATTTTAGGAGGTGAAAGCCCAAGGTGATTAGAATCAATGTAGAAATAATTAGGATGGCCTTTTTTGCCATTGTTTAATTATGTTTAATTGAAAAAGCCTAAAAATATGAAAAAATCAAATTTTCGTTAGCTTTTCAAAGGGGTTAACTACTTATATTTCGCAGGTGTAGCTGGTATGAAAGTATCAAAATTGATTTTCTCACTTTTTTATGCAAAATATTTAAAACCGTTTGGAGACTAAATTTACAAAAAAGAAGCTAGTAACTTAAATGCACTGCAAATAATGAAGACATTCTAGAGAGAATGAAATATTAGATTCGAATTAGTTATGTTATTGAACACATGTTAAGTTTGTTTTTAGTTTATATTTATTCATGGTATTAATTTAGTTTTTTGTTTTTAGTAAACATGAATAGTAGTAAATGTACTGTTGGAAGCTTGCTTGATGATGTGTGTCATAAAAATGTATATACAAAGATGATTGGAAGTAAGAGTATAAGTGAACTAGATGAAGTGGAAAGAAAGTTGTTAGAGGCAAGAACCAATCTCGACTTTAATGAAGAATCAAATATATGTTACCATCATGAAAAGGTCTATCTGGTACGTTACAAAGGATTGCAAAGAACTTGTGCTGACCCATTCAATTGGCATGGTGATAAACCAGTTTTAAGTAAGTTTTTGTTCTTAAATTTAAGTAAGTTTTTACATGTAAATTTAGTGTAATTATTAGTATATTTTTATATAAGTTAGTTTAAGAGTTAGTCAGAGCTTGCATGAGCCATTTTTTTACTATCAAAGGTTTTTTAATTATTTAAAAAAATAGTATCTATTTTATTTAGAGAACCTGAGAGCAATAGACAATATTAATCATGCAAAGAGATTGAGAATCAAACCAGGCCAAAAGCTCTGTCACAAGTGTAGAATAGGGATTACCAGTACCAGTGCCGCTGATTGTGTTGATGAGTCTCAAAGCAATGAAGAAGACTTTGTACCATCTGCTGATTTGCAAAGAGAACATTTTAATAAAGTGATTGAACCTCTAATGTTATCACCCATTAAGTCTGTATCAAAGAGAGATGCAGTTTGTTATGGAAAACGAAAAATTAATCAAGTTTTAAACAGCAGTTCTGAAATCATTGCAACTTGCCTAAACGTCTCAGTTGAAGATCTTCAACCAAATAAAAGTACATATGAAGCGAAACAGTGTTGCCAGAAGGCTATCGATTTAGACAAATTGAATCAAGAGTTAAAAGCTAAACTAACAATTTTGAGTAAGAGGAATGAAAAGCTAAAGCTTCTCACTTTGGTTCCATCGAGTTGGAAAATCGAGAAAACTTCTTATTTTTTTGAAGTACCTGTTTCTATGGTCAGGGCGGGATCTAAAAAGAAACAAGGGCCTATTAGGTGAACCAAATTCAACAAAAGTAGGTCGACCCATTATGGATGATTTGAAACAAGCTGTTTTGCAATTTTATGAAAATGATGAATTTACCAGAATGTGCCCTGGTAAAAAAGAATGTGTGTCTGTGAGGATAGATGGATTTAAGCAACAAAAACAAAAGCGAATGCTTCTATGTAATTTGAAGGAGTTGCACATTGAATTTTTGAAACGCACATCATTTCAAATAGGTTTTTCGAAATTCTGTCAGTTAAGACCTAAATGGTGTGTCACAGTTAATAGTGCCTCTGGTGTGCATTCCGTCTGTGTGTGTAAAATCCATCAAAATTTGAAGTTGCTAGTTGCCGCTATCCCAACAACTAACCTGGACTATAAAGAACTTTTGTCTCTTATGGTTTGTGACCAAAGCAATAGGAATTGTATGATTCATAGTTGCGGTACCTGTCCTGGAGTGAAAAAGCTAAGTCAAGTAGTTGAAGGTTTTTTTATCGAGGCTGATTATGAAGATGAAGATATGGTTAGTTTCAAGCAATGGACTAAAAGTGAGAAATTCACAAGTTTATGTGTTCTACAACTACCATTAAATGAGTTTCTTGATGAACTTTGTTGCCAATTTGAGGCCCTTAGAGCACACCATTTCATCTCGAAAGCACAAGCAACTTTTTTAACAAGTGTAAAACAAAAATTGAATGACAAAACATGTCTCATTTTACTTGACTTTGCAGAGAATTACAGCTTTGTAATTCAAGATGCTGTTTAGGGTTTTTATTGGAATAATTCCCAAGTCACCTTAATCCCTTTGTGGTCTATTTTAAAAATGAAAGACAAATCCAGAGCCTAAGTTATTGCATAATTTCTGACCATCTGCCTCATAACGCCAGTGTTGTTCATTCATTTATTTACCATCTACTGCAAAGTCTGAAGATTCTTCTGCCTCATATTGAGCATTGTGTTTACTTCAGTGATGGGGCTCCATCTCAGTACAAAAACTACAAAAACATGACCAATTTGATGTACCATGCAAGTGACCATAACCTGACAGCAGAATGGCATTTCTTTGCGACCAGCCATGGTAAAAGCCCTTGTGACGGGATAGGTGGTACAGTGAAACGCCTCACTGCTAATGCAAGCCTGAAAGGATGCCATATCATTAACGTTAATGACATGTTTGAGTGGTGCAACAAGAATATTCAGGGTATTATATGTATTAAACTGGGTTCAAGGGACATTGAAAATCACATCAATACATTCCAGTTGGAAGAACGATATTCAAAGGCTAAGACAATATCAGGTTCAAGAATACACCACAGCTTCATTCGAAAGGGAATGTACCTTGAAATGAGGATAATATCAGCTGATGTTGATATTTCTGCCAATATATCTGCAACTGACTGTAATGTCCAAAAGATGACCGACCTCAATCCAGGCATGTATGTTGCATGTGTGTATGACAGAGAATGGTATGTTTGGAACATTCTGGAAGTAAGTGAGGAATGCGATGAGATTAAAGTCACCTTTATGAGGAAAGAAGGGCGTAATCTTTCATGGCCAAAGCGAGAAGATGTGTGTTGGATTCCTTTGGTGAATTGTTTTGGTCATGTTCAGTCAGTGAATGTTAAAGGACAAAGTGCTCGTACTTACCAAATTTCAGAACAAGAATATTTAAAATTTGATTTCATGCTGGTTGATTTTTTAAAATAATTTATTTTATTTTGTTAATCACTGTTATGTTATATATGCTTTGTTCAATAGATTATATATAACTTTAGTAGTTTACTAAAGTTGTTCCAAGTTGACATTGTCAGTGAACAAAAACTTACATACAAATGAACGGTTTTTACTAGGTTTCAGCACAATGTGAGATCTTATTTACTTTATATATAAATAAGGAGATAAGAATTTTCATTAATTCACAAAGTAAATCAATTTTGATACTTTCATACCAGCTACACCTGCGAAATATAAGTAGTTAACCCCTTTGAAAAGCTAACGAAAATTTGATTTTTTCATATTTTTAGGCTTTTTCAATTAAACATAATTAAACAATGGCAAAAAAGGCCATCCTAATTATTTCTACATTGATTCTAATCACCTTGGGCTTTCACCTCCTAAAATTTCAAGATCCTATTTTTTTGTCCTCTGTCACTTTTTAAGCCTTGGATAGGTGCCAAAATCGTAAAAAAAAGATTAGACTTGATTTTTGAAAGGGCCTCGCAGCCTGTAAAAAGCCTTTTAACTGGATTTGGTTTAATCTTCCCATTCTATACTACTTATATTTTTTAAATATGTAAAGATATCATAGGTTTATATGTGATTTTGTTGTTTTATTGAGGTTTCAAAGTGAAGAGATTTTGCAAAAAATGAGTTTTTCTTCATTCTTAACACCCAATATGGTGGAAATGGAAAATTTCAGATATTGGAAATTTCTATTTTCCTAGAGTATTCACAAAGGAGAACTAATTCAGGTTTTCAGGTCATTTAAACAACTGCAAAAAAAGATAAAGGGTTTCAAAAATGGGTCAAAGCCAAAAAATTAGCTTTAGTCAAAATTGACCATAATTTCAAAAGGCCACATCTCAAAACCACTTGGAGAGATAAGGCTAAAATTTTCAGGATTTTCATTTCTCATTGATACTAACAACTGGTGAAAAATTCATCAAATTCTGAGATGATCCCCAGGGAAAATGTCCTGGAATCTGCTTGTTTGGCATGGAATGACCCATATCAATATTAATATTATTATTTGTAATACATACTAATATTAATTGTAGTTTATGAAAAAGAAAATATTTACTTGAATTGAAATGTAATAAATGTAACTATAATTATATTTAAAATTGTGTTTGAAAATGTGTTCTTTTGATGTTTCGTATTTGTTTGTAGTGATATACATGATTCTTCAATACACTCACTAAAACTAATTATGTGCCAGTTAAGATGGTAGCTCCTTATAAACAAATAAACTTTAGTATGGTTAAGATATAATTTGTTTTTTGAACTTTAGTTGATGCGTGCAAACACTTTGAACCCTGAGGCTTCTGAATCCATGGTATTTCTTCTTTTTTTCAAAAAAACCCTGCTAGAGTATGCACAATGCGCTACAACTGTTGAATTGCCAGGCTCAATTTACATATTATTAGATGCTGTTTTTCCTCTTTTTTTTCCCCCGACGTAATGTGACACGGGACAATTCTGTAATTTCTAGATAAACGCTATTGTGGAAGCACGACAAGCCATGGTAAAGTTTAACAGAAGCTGGTAAGCATCTACGAAACATAAATATCTTGTGATCAATTCTTCCGTCGTTATATGTGCTATTGCCCTATTAAAACTAAACATGTTGTAGCAACAAATAATACCACGGATGTCATTTAAAGAATTATCTTTTCAGGATTGAGGACTTTTATGAAAACATCGTTTATGAGACAACTGGTAATTTTTCTCTCCATTCTTTTTTCTGTTGAAGATATTTGGTGTTGATGTGACTTATTTTGTTGCATTTTCCAGCAAGAAGCTGCATCATCTATTGATACTATGCTTTCTTGTTTCTGCAACTGTGTCTAGAAACACCTGCTTCTTTTTAAATTGAGTTTATAATGTTTGGATTTGTAGGTCATTTCTTTGACCTCGCGGACTATGGATAGATACCACAGAGTTACATAGATGATTGATATGTAATCAGTTTATTTACCAAATCTTATGTTTGTATTTTGTTGTTCTGCTAGCGAACTTTGCTATCTCTCCACACTATCTCTCCACACTATCTCTTTTCATGAAAATCTCTCTCAACTCAAATGTTTTTATTTCAGCATCGAAAATCACTCCGCTGGTTTGCAATCCTGGCCGTCTGTTACTTACGTCCAAACAGTTGTACTTCCAGCCCTTCAATAACGTAGAAGCGGTGAGAAACGTTGTCAATTTAACCCTTTCATTACCTGTACCCAGCGTGGCTGGGTATAAAAACCCGCGCCGTTTTCCCTGTACCCAGCACTGCTGGGTACGGTCTTAAATCAATTTTACTTTTGTTTAAGTTCGAGTTAGACAAGAAGCCGACTATGTTTAGAAACTAGATAAAATTCCGGTCACGGCAAAAAAAACCACATGCAAATCTAAGCTGTAGTTTGTAATTTACCATACCTTGCTAGATTACGACCATCTACCGGAGGACGATGTTTAGTTGCATTTTATTTATTTTAGGGATTTGTTAACATTTCTTCTCTTGTTCTACCTCTTTTCATAAAAGTTTTGATTCTTTTGATGTTTTTATTGTTTCATAGGCCTATTGAATTGCTAAAAAAATTTTCTATCCATTTTTTTCAAGTCTTTTTTGCAAAATTGGAAGCGTTTTCTAGCAGTTTTTTTAAATTTTTGAAATTCTACTCTGATAATATTTGGTTCCAAGGTATGCCAAAATCTCTTTCCTACATGGAAATAATAACTAAAGGCATATTCTCTATCAGCTACTTTTATTTAGATGTATACTATATATTACAATATATCGCGTAAATTTATGAAATTTACAGTAATTTTTTATTTACGCATAACTTTTGTTCAGATTGGTTTTTTTCTATAAAATTTCTCAGATTTATAGGTTATATGTTATAGTTCCATGAAAAGTAGGTTTTGAGCCATTTTTTCGACAAAAATATATTTTTTCGACAAATTGATTCGAAAATTTCAAATTATTCTTTGTTTGCAGATCCGCCATTTTGAATCATGAACACCGCAATTTTGAATTTTTTGATTTTTTTTTTGTAATTCTGTTCCAAAAATTATAAGAAGAAAAGGAGCCAAATTTGGAGTACATTGAAGAATTGGTTCAAAAGTTATGATGAATTGAGTAAGAAAGGGTATTTTTCCAAATTCACGCCCCAGGAAATTGGGGTGTTTTTCTTCGGTAATGAAAGGGTTAACACAGAATCTTAATCGGCCATTTTCGAGATATCCTTAACCACGATGTGAGATCTTCATATTGCCTACGAAATTATACGAAAAACGCTGTATTTCATCAAAAATAATTAAAAATAACACAAATGGGAGCAATTAAATACACTAAAACTCTGGGTCAAGGTCTTCATGATAATACTTAATGAGCGTTCTGGGTGCATCGTTAAAAAACGAACCAACATTTAGAAAACCGCATCACTATGAAATGCTAATTAGTCAAGTCACCTAATGATTATTCCGCAAACAAAAATAAGTTTTCGTTGAATTTTTTTAAACATAAATAGGAAATAACAAAATATTACATAAATATATATATATATATATAAGACATTGTAACAATAATATGTATGAATCCTCTTATCCTTCCTTTCATATTTCCAACCTATTATTTTTAAAGCCCTTTATATTGTGTGTACTCATACTGAAAAGGTTGAAAAACACATTGTTTCTTGTGCAGAGAATTTGACATTAATTTCTAGAAACCAGTTTTGAAGCTGCACTTGAGCAACATCAAAAGCATCATTAAACGACGTTACCTGCTGCGCCAAGTTGTATGTTGTTGTTGTTGTGTATTTTATATAGGTTTTGAAAACTATAGTTTTGTTATAATTTAAATTGTGTTTGTTGTTTGTGTTTGTATTATCTTCACTTATAAATTTGTTTATTTTGTTCTACACTTTTTTGTACTTAAATGTTCACCTTGCTTTTCTAGTTTTTTCCATCACAAAAGCATGTTTCCACCTTACAACCATAAATTACAAATTAACATTGTAGATCATAGTTGTACAACAAGAGTAAAATTTCATTAACAAATCCAACATTGTGACATTGATTTTTATGTAAATATACTTTGGGCCATCAGGTAAATGTGTCGGCATTTTTTCTTTGAAAGGGTCTGGAGATCACTCAGATGTCCCTGCATCCCGATACATACTTCATGTTTCAAAACCAGGATGAAAGAGACAAAATGTTCTTGAAGCTGTTTGTGCAAGAAGGTAACTCCTTCTTTTCATGGGTTTTAAATCTTTAACTTGGACAGACAGCCATTATTTTTATTTTTTGTAAGTTCCGATATAGTGAAGTTTAGATGTGACCAAACTATTGTTAAACTAAACTTATTGTTTTTGCATGAGCATTAAAAGCCATTAGTATATATATATATAAGCCCAAACCATAGTATAAGCTGTAGGTTTATAAACCCAAACCATAGTATAAGCTGTAAGTTTTGAATTCAATAATTAGTATTGACAGTAAAAAGCTAAAATATTGAATCGAAACAACCGTATCAATTAAATATATGCAATATTGAATTAAGACATGTGTGTTTTTCATTTGAATATTGTTTGAAATGGTATATATTTACACGTCAATATTCCCATGGTTGTCATGTAAAATTATTAATCTGTGTGAAGTTATCACATTTTTCACTGGCAGTTACTAAGAAAGATGTAAATATTGTTTGCAATATTTTAAGATTGGGACGCAGATGATTGATTTTAAATTGTTACGCATTTATAGAATATTATTAATGTGTTTTTAGAGCTACAAGTCAGCGAGGATGCTCAAGAAAACATGACGCTGAAATGGCAAAGTGGGGCAGTTTCAAATTTCGATTACCTCATGTACCTTAACAGGTTATTGTATATTGTGTGTATTCCATTTATGTTGCTCTCTATATATATAATATTCCATTGCTATATTTGTTACATTTCTATTAAACTTAAAACAAATAAAGCAATAAAATTAAATAAAATCATTGTTTTGTTTCTTCAACAAACCTTATGTATTTGGTGTATAACGCAGCTTACTTTATCAAGCAATATCTGAAATTTCAATCTCGGAGTTTCTAGAAACACCATAGATTCCTCTTAAAACTAATCCCAACAATAAAAATTGATGTCAAATTTCAGATATTGTTTGATAAAATCATTATAACTTTGTTGGTGTTATATATTATTATCAGCCTTAATAAGTGTAGAGATTTGATAGTTAAGTTGATAATGATGATGATGATGACTAAGCATTATCAACTGCAAAACTCTCTGTCACAACATGTTTAAAAACAAAGTTGTAAACTTGTAAAGACATTCTTCTTTTGAAGGGTTTTTAGAATCGTTTATTTATCTATCGTTATACTTATGTATATATTTCAGATATTTTTCAGCAAGTGCATGATAAGTTTGTATCTCTCATTAGCATAGCGGATCGCAGTTTCAACGACTTGACGCAGTACCCAGTTCTCCCTTGGGTGATTAAAGATTACACCAGTCCAGTGTTGGATCTTGAAAATCCCAATACATTTCGTGACCTCTCTAGACCGATCGGAGCCATGGACGAGAGAAGACTTAAACAGCTAAAGGTTGGATGATTCATTCTCAAACCATGTAGAAGAAAATTCTGGCCTATAGGAGTAAAAATGACGGGAAAAAATTGTTGTATCTAATGAGGTATTGGTAAGATTTCAGTTGGGCTCAATGTTTTTAATGCTGAAGTGAAGTTCATTGATCAGTTAAGTCAGTCTCAAAAGAAGTATTTATTCTGGAGAGTTTCAATTTTTCTTTTGTATTTCTTATTTAAAAACTTGTTGCAGACTCTCTCTCTCTCGTTGACTTGCGTGGATCTTTCTCCTAGTTTGCTTTGTTGATGTCAAGGATGCCATACAAGTGTACATAGGTGTGATGATACTTTTCTTTATGTAGGAACGTTGCAATGGCATGGCTGAACCAAAGTTTCTCTACGGCTCACATTATTCTTCACCTGGCTTTGTTCTGTTTTATCTAGCACGTGTTGGTAAGTGAGATCCTAAAACCGCCCTCCTAAACAGTTCTCATTCTGCTATTGCATGAATATATTTGATCTCTTAATAAAGGTAATAGTGGAAGATGATGAACTGGTAGTTTTTAAACTTCATTTTCAACAATAATGTTTCAGCTCCCGAGTACATGTTGTGTCTGCAGAATGGAAAGTTTGATAACGCTGACCGATTGTTTAGTAGGTATCACACAATTTACGATACATCGGCATTTCTTTCTTTGTTGCACGTGTAATTCTTGCTTGAGGTTTATTCAAAGGCCCCAGGTGGTTTAGTCATCAAGTACTCAGTGCATCCATTTGCACTGACAAATCACTCAAACAGACAACCAACCAATTTGAATTAGACTCAAACTTTCGCTCCAAAACTCAATGTGTTAACATATGTAGAATAATACACAAAGAGATTCTTTGTTGGCCATTAAATTTGCTACTTGTTTCCCAGTAACTGTGTTTTTATGTGTCTCTGTTGATTTTGAAAACATTGACTTGTAGCATTGAATCAACGTGGAGGAATTGTTGTTGCGGCCATTCTGATTACAAAGAGGTTTGAAATTTTGTTTGTGGGTATGCGGGTCGTATAACATCTTTGACCTCATGGACATTAGCATCCATGCCCCTGATACATAGCTGCCACAGAGTTTTAAATACAAGTTGGTACCTTGTGTGGGTTAACTTACCACTGTTTTCTTCTTTCTGGGGTTGGTGTTAGGAAGGGCATCCAGCTGTAAAAACATCTGCACCAATAAACCATCGGATGATTAAACCTCCATAATTGGAGAAAATCATCTTTTGAAACCGTCCAATGCATGCAAGAATGGAAAAGAAACGTTAAAAGGATGATGATGATGATGATTATGTTTTGTGGCTAATAGTCATTATTTATAAATAATATTTGTTTATTTCTTCATCATTTTAAACGTTAACTACTGTTATTGTTAGAATTGTTTACAACTACTGTTCGTTTATTTCTATAACATTTCTCCATTTTTTAACTCATCATTTCAAAAATATTTTTATTCTGTTGTCAGTTGATTCCGGAATTTTACGACTCTGAAGGTAGTTTCCTCAATAATGACAAAAACCTTTCACTTGGCATAAAACAAGATGGTAGCCGTGTGCGGAATGTTCACTTACCGCCATGGGCTAAAGGTACATCAGCCTACCTTTTTGGACAGTTATTACTTATTCAATAATGTATTTTCTAAAAAAAACAAGATGTGAGAAATCACTGTAGAGCATAAAACATAATTTCAGATGCAAAAGATTTTGTTTCGAAATGCCGTCAAGCATTAGAGTGTGAGTACGTTTCACAGAAGATCAACAACTGGATTGATCTCATCTTTGGATATAAGCAGACAGGCCAAGAAGCATGGAATGCTGATAATGGTAACCCCGGACATTTTAGTTTTAAAGGTTGCTTCTTTGTGAAACTGTGAAAGTTTTCTATCATGCAAACTTTCTAAAGTTACATTTGTAATTGCGCTAATCATAATTTGGTTTTTTAGTTTTCTACTACCTGACGTACGAGGGGGCTGTTGACCTGGAAAAGTAAGTAAAGTTCATTTAACTCGCATTTTTGAAAGTTAGACAGGCCTGTGGGTGTACATACTTTAGATGTTTCTTATGATTTTTAAGTTCTCAAAATACGTTCATATCGTTCAATGAAGTCTTTCAAAATTTATCTGATTGTAGTTTGTTGACTGAAACAAATGAGTTGATGCAGAGCAAATGATCTCAGTGTTGTGCTTACAACCAAGGGTTTTTTTTATAAACATGAGGGAAAATCGGCTCCAGCCTCATTTATGCTTAGTATTTTAACAATTTCAGACTCAATATATGCTTATGTATATGCTTATATTTTCATGATTGAACTTGATATGGTCGATGATAAACATTAATGAATAGTTATAAAAATACTTATTTTCACTTCTTATCTTATTTTTTATATAATAGAAAAAATGTTTTTTTCCAAATTTTGTTTTTCTTCATTTGTTCACACTTTACCTTTTTTCGCCAGGCATAAATTTGACACTTTGATAATCAGTTTTTTTATATCATAAATTCGTGAGGCTCAGTACATGCTTAAGGTATGCTTAATTTTTTTTGAAAATTTCAGCCTCAATATGCTTATAAAAAAAGGGTGTACTCCCAGCTGGGAACGAATTTTACCACATTCCTGGAAGTACTGCACTCAATTTGTTTCTCTCTAAAGTGGCTTATTCTAGAGTTTTTAATGTTGCCGGGTTAAGAATTGAGAGGGCTTTGTATATCATTTTAATTTAGAATGGCTCTTGTTGTGCCGTGAAGTTAAAGTACTTCCACGCATGGCATGGTTTATTGTCACGTCAGTTATTTTCGTTTAGTGTGAATAATGAAAACGAACGATATTGTCTTGAAGCGCAGATTCTAGAGTTTGGACAAACACCACGTCAGTTGTTTACAAAACCACACCCCAAACGACAGGTGTTGACATTTGTATGGATTATTTGATTTGAATGCATTTTTCTTGCGTATATATATTTTTTTGGCAAATAAATAAAAAGAAATATCAAAACTTTTGATGCTAATAAAGGAATTTATGCTATAATAATGTTTTAAAGATTGCTTCTACCATGAATACTGTGTGTTTCTTTCTACAGCCTCAAACGTTACCGCTGGATGTGGGCCATCTACGATTGGACTTTGATGTAATTGATCGCTCGCTAAACAATGTTCAAGAAGAAAAACAAGTGATTGTGAACGGACAGAACTCTGAAAAAAGTGACATAAAAAGTAGTTCATGATGATAATTCTTCTTTTATGATATTTCCAATTTTGCAGGTAAATTAACTGACGACAGTTCATTGTCATGGTTGAACTTACTGAAGCTAAAAACAAGGACTAAACTGCATAAAGAGTAAGTGATGTTTGACCTGCCACAGAGTTTAAAATGCAAAGTTGGTATCTTGCGTGGGTTAATTTACCACTGTTTTCCCTCTCTCACTGGGGTTGGCATTAGGAAGGGCAGCTGTAAAAAAACATCTGCTCCAATGAATCATCAAATGATTAAACCTACAAAATTGTGGGGATTATCATCTGTTGAAACCCCGTCCAACCCATGCTAGCATGGAAAATAGACGTGAAAAATGTAAATGGTGATGATGATGATTGATATAATACTTTCAGTGTTGTTTTGGGCATGGACATAACGCAAGATGGAACTGGGCTCTTTACAGTTTCTCAAGGTAAGCACCGACTATATGGAGGATGGTTACTTCAAACATTTTTGTAGATTGCCAGTTGAAGTTCTACTCGATTGATGAAGAAATGCAGAAGAGGAGTTCAAACCTGTCATCTATGGTATCACCATCGCTGTTACATTTCTAATACCGATACATTTTTATAAGAAACTACGCCACACCTACATTTCTTATGTTGTTTATTTTGTGGGAATATAAAACATGCTTTGCTGTCAAATGTTGTTTTTTGGGAGGGATTTTAAAAAAAAATTCTTTAAACCATATTGTAATATTCAGGAAAAAAAATCATTTTAATAGCAGCATCTTATTTATAAGTAAGTTTAGATTTTTGAATGTTATGCAAGGAGGGTTACCTAATGTTGGCAAAATAACAAAGGTTTGGTTTTCCGTTTCCCAGGCTTTATCCTGCTGTCAATTGGTGGACAATGACAAACAGCTGTTTGTTGGATCATGGGACAATGCAGTGTAAGACGCCATTCTAATAGATTGTTTCACTCAAACCTGAAGTCCATCTTTCTCTTAGGTACACTTATAGCGTGGAGTACTCGCGGGTTATTGCTGAAAAACATGTTCACGATGATGCTGGTAAATACTGATATAACTCCATCCAACATCCTATTAACTAATATTAAGTACTGCATTTCTTGATAGTTATAAACAAGCTTTCATTTGCGAGTTAATCGTGGCATCGAGCATTGTGTTTCTAATTTTGTTGCACAAAAATAAAATCTGGAACACGTATTCAAATAAATAATTCTAAAAACCATTTGAAATGAGAAGAGCGAAGGGCTTATCTACAGAAAACAGTATGCTTTAATTAAGTTTTGTTTATGGTCAATTATTATTATTCTTTTTTTTTTCCGATTTTTTCTCACCTAATCCAACCACTCAAGCTTTTTTGCCATGAGAACATTTGGCAATTTAGGTTTTTTTTATCGTACTTTGCAGTTTTACTTTTACTTTTGAGTTATATAACTTATCAATATGAGGTCGTTGTGTATTTTGTAGTGTTTCACTATTTGCAACGTTCCTGTGCTATTTGTATTTGTGCACAGATATTTACCCAAATTTGATAAGCACGAAATACATTGATTTTGATTTTGATTTTTTATTTTTTTTTATTTTTTGAGTTATCTGCCACCGACAGGTATTTTATTGCTCTGCCAATGAGAAGAATTTTATAGGGAGGGCCTTTTTTGAGGGTGGGCTGCCATTACCTTCCCTCGCCAATGTCTGTTATTATATGAAGGCGGGATTTAAACTTGCAACCTTTGATGTCTTTTGGGGACATAATTTCGCTTTCTTTGTTTGGACAGTGAGTTCACTATGCTTAAAGTACGACAAGTTTGTGACATCGTCATGGGACGCCACTGTGAAGGTATTGTGTATATTGAATCTCGGTCATCTCCAATCATTGTACTGCTTATGATGCCATATTTTCTTTTGTTGTGTCTACCTAACTGTTAGTGAAACTTTCAGTTTCTTGTTTGTTCTTAATCTCCTATGATTTGTTATGTAACCATGTTTTTTTATCCAATCATCTTCAGAGAACAGGCTTCAGTGTGGTGATGAAACTGGTGCCAACTGAAATACAAATACACATATGCGTTATACCCCTTAGCATTGTATTTTTTAAATACATATATACATTCAACCAATCAACAAAAAGAGGAAATAAACAAGAATAATTAGTACGAAAAATAATAATAATAATAAGAAGAATAATAATGGAGTTTTACGGGACTCTCCACATTAAACAGTGGCTCTTCTTATCCCAAGGTTTAGGTCCTGGCATACTTAGGGCACCCATTTGCACCTACGAAGTCGCTTCACCAGACAACCCACCTTTTGAGGTAGGCTTCGCATTACGCAATGAGTTCCGCTCAAGAACTCAACTGTAACTCAGAAATCAAAATATGTCCGAGCTGGGTTTCGAACCAGCACCTTTTTTTATTTTGATTTTGTGGGTTGAATGCACTAACCACTAAGCTACAGTGACCATAATTATACTCAAAAATAAAATATATACATAAAATAAACACACTCTCTCCCCCTTCTGTCATGGTTAGGGGCTTGTGGAAAGCCAGAAGTTTATCATCAGCCCCTTTTGTTGGTAATGCTTGACCAGAAACAAACATATACTTGTGCAAAGTTAGAGCTTATCATCAATCCCCTTTTGTTGGTAATGCAAAAAACAAACAAACCCACCAGAAACAAACATATACTTAAAAAGTATAATTTCGTTATCAAAAGTTGAGAATTTCTGTTTTGACAAAATATTTAAAAGCGTTTAATGCAAAATTTATTTGTTTTATTTATTTATTTATGTTTATTATATATATATTTATTTTATTTCTAGTATATTTTATTATTATTATCATATTCTTATTTTTATTTCTGATTTCTACACCAGTACTTTATTTTTATTTCTATTTATTGAGAATTCTCTATTTTATGTTGTTAGTTGTTGAGCTTAAATGTTGAGGAAATTGCTGATTCTAAATCTCTTGTTTTAGATTTGGGCTTACACGAAGGATAACAGAAAGTCAACGTTGAGATTGTTGGTGGGTTCCTTCCTCTCATCATATTACTCTGTCATTTTCATTGTCTATATTTTCCACAATGTTTGTTTTTCTGTTGGAAAGATTTTAATTTCTTTCGTCCTATTTCCTCCCACTCTCGTTTATGTTATTGTTTTTTAACTAAAAATAGAAGAAATCCATGAATAAAATATTTGAGAAAAGTGTAGCTCGCCCTTATTAGGACTAAGTTTTGTGAAGGCAACATACAAGAGTATCAAGGAGCTAACTGTGATTTCTCTTGCACATCATCAAAATCATGTTGATTTTTTTTAATCAGTGTGAAGTTGACCACGATACGGAAGTTTGTTGTTTCGATGTTTTTGAATGTGACCAGGGATGTAGACTCGTAACCGGAACTAAAGATGGTAGCTTTCAATTTACTATTCCATTTTCAACATTTCTCCATATAATGTATCTTTATCTCCTCTTTGGTTTTATTGTAGGTATTTTGACACTCTGGGATATCGAGTTATTAGTCTCGCTCAACCAACAACAATGTACGTATTGCGTTCTCTATTGTTTATTATCATTGTAATATTATATGTTTTGTCTAACCCATGCTAGCAAAATGCAAAAGAAGAAGATGTAAGGTTAAATTAAATGGCCAGTCTTTTAAGTCCGAGTCTTTCGTTTAGTGCATTCGGACTCGATTACTAAAGTATTGTTCAGTACAGGTATGACCATCCAACCATGGTGTTGTCGTCTTGAGATATTTTCTAAGATTTTCTCAAATTTGTGCATCCTAAAAACATAGTTTTGATCATTTGATTCTTTGGATGAAGGATTACAGACTATTCGCGTGTTTCGTAACTATTCGCGTCCCATAAGAGTGTTATGTATTCATTCGGGGGGTAAGAAAGAGGGGGGAATTTAGGGTGGTGAAGTATTTTTTTTTTATTGTAGTTGCTCAGAACAAGGCCCTAAAGGCCACTTGAGTGTAAAGAGCTAGAAAAGTTACAGGGAAAGTGACGCAGTTTTCAGATATCGATGAACGTTTGATTTGAACAGTTGAAGGTTATAGACCGATGGAAAGCATGTAGAAGGAAGGGAGTTCCAAACTCTGGATGTTCGCGGGGAAAAACTGTTCTTATAGAAATCCCTGTGACAGTTTGGAATGCAAACAGTCCATTGATGAGAAGATGACGAAAACCTAGTTGTACGGTGAAAATTTCTGGGAGAAGGTGTAAGAGATGATAGTTCGCTTGAACAACGTCCATAAAAAAATTTGTAAAAAAGACAAAGAGAAGCTACGTTTCGCCGGTGTGATAGGGAGTCCAGTTTCGAAGATAAGTTTGCGCCGATTGCGTTGCAAACACGCCGTTGAACACGGTCTAACAAGTTCAAGCAATTCGCAGGAGCACCAGCCCAAATGTGGCAGCTGTATTCCATGCAAGGACGTATTGACGATTTGTACAGGTAAAGGATACACTCAGGGGTGAGGTAACTCATTTCTCGTAAAAGAGAACCAACCTTCATGGCAGCTGATTTTGCAATTGTTTCAATGTATGAACGCCACGAGAGATCGCTTGTAAATATGAGACCAAGAAGGCGAAATGAATTGTTTTCAGGCAAATGAGAACCATTCATCAAAATTGGAGGTAAATATGCTTGCTTGAAATGATTAACGGAAAGAAGACTAGTTTTAGATGGATTGAAATTAACCAGCCAATTCTTACCCCATTCAACTACCGAATTGAGATCTTTATTGAAAACAGAGGCCAAATTAACCTTATCACAATCATCTGATTTATCAAGACAGGAATACAATGTGGAATCGTCAGCGTAAATAATGGTTTTGGATGATAAATTGTCTGGGAGATCGTTTATGTAGAGTAGGAACAGGGTTGGTCCGAGAACTGATCCTTGTGGAACACCAGCATTGATGGAAAAAGTTGAAGATGAATGACCACTAAGGACAACCTTGAATCTACGGTTGGAAAGGAAGGAAGAGATAATTTTGAAAAAGGAACCTTTTAAACCATATGCTTTGAGTTTATGCAATAGACCCAGATGCCAGACTTTATCAAATGCCTTGGAGATGTCAAGAGCAACTGCTCGCGCTTCACCGGAAACATCAAGGGCACGATAAAAACGTTCAGTTATAACTGTCAAAACATCAGCAGTGGAACGACCAGAACGAAACCCGTACTGGGAATCATAAAACAAATTATTTTTTTCAATAAATTCCACTAAGGTCTGGTTAAGTAAAGTCTCAAAAACTTTGCTTAAAATGGAAATGAGACTAATCGGTCTATAATTTCTAGGATTAGAACGGTCACCACAATTTTTAAAAATTGGAATAACGGAGGCAAATTTCCAGGATGAAGGAAAACAAGATTCATCCAAACACTTTTTGTAAACAGCACACAAAACAGGAGATAACTCGGTAGAACATTTCTGAAGAACAATTACAGGAATTCCATCAGGTCCTGTAGCTTTAGTGGAATCCATTTTGGAAATTATCTTGGAAACGTTATCCGGAGATATAAAGCAATCCTGTAATGTCTGGTCAGTTTTGGAGGTGAAATATGGGAGATCGTGTCCAGAATCATCGAGGGTAGAATGAGAACTGAAGAGTTTAGCAAATAGTTCAACTTTATCCTTAGATAAATTAATGACTTCAGGACCATTGAAAAGTGGAGGCACAGATGATTTAGAATTACCCCGGACATTTTTAATGATACGCCAAAATTTACATGAACCTTGAACCATGAACCATGGATGACGTCGGTAGCAATGAAAGAAATGATTACGATGGGCTATGGCTGCAGCACATGCTGGTGAAAACCAAGACGAAGAATGAGGCTTTATCTGATATTTCCTTGAAGGAACGAATAATCTTATTGCTTCAGATATTATTGAAGTAGTTTCATTAACACAATCATCAGCTGAGTTGGAAAGAATTTCCTTCCAAGGGACAGACTGAATGTGTGCTTGAAATTTTTGCCAATCCGCAAGATCATATCTAAAATAGGTTCTATGCATGGGATGCTCATGAGAAACTTGTCTATTGAAGTTAACTTTGACCGATATAACAACGACCTAAAGGAGCGCCATGAGATAATTTACAGATGTCCGGGTTAGAGGTTAAAAATAAATCCAACAAGGAAGGCGATTGACTGGATTGATCAGGAATGCGGGTTGGAAAATCAACTAATTGCGAGAGAGACTGAGATACTGCAAAGTTATAGGTTTCAACACCAGAGCTACTTGTTCCGTTAGAGAATTTTAGCCATTGTTTATGGTGAATGTTAAAGTCACCAAATACAAAGATGTTGTTTGAGCAATGTTTAAGAATAGCTGAATCAGCGGACTTTGAGACTGATTTGATAACAGAACAGTCTTGGGAAGATGGAGAGCGATAGAGGAAAAATAGAAAACTAGTTGAATGAAGAAGAGACAAACGAAAACACATGAAAGGTTGGTCGGGGTCTTCCAGGTCAATTTCTCTAGATATTGGTAACGTTTCCTTAACATAAACTGCTAGACCATGCATATGAATGGAGGAATCCATTCTAAACAAAGGAAGATATTCAGGAACAAGGAAATCATTAGAAGATAAACCAGCATTTAGATTAGATTCACAAAGCGCTAATACATCCGGTTTATTTTCGAACAAAAAAGCTTCAACATCCGTAAAATTTGTTCGTAAACCTCGAATGTTACAAAATGCTAAAGAGAAAGGAGGATGAGAATTCCTTAGTCTTCTGGCTTTGTTATTCCAAGATTTAATTTTGAAGAGGGCTTTTTTCTTATTTGTTTCACAAACAGATCCCACGGTGGTCCTCTTACTCTGTAGACCCATTCCCCCGAACTATCTTCTGCCTCCCTCTGTTTAGCTTCAACTCGAAGTTTATTAAACAGATCTCTTTCTTCTTTGCTCCTGTCCTGATTAATATAGATATTTTCATCTACTTCTTTTAAAATCCTTTTATGTTTTAAAATGGAGATTTTTGTGCCATAATCACAAAGAGTAACTCTTAAAGGTCGAGTTTTACCGGATTGAAAAGTCCCAAGTCTTTCACAACTTTTAATATCGTCTATGCAAATATTTAGTCTTAGCTGGCTTTTTAAGAGATCCAATACTTGCACAGAGTTGTTTACAGAATCAGTCTCTTTCAGACCGTAAATAATTAAATTGTTTTTGCGCCTGTTGTGCTCCTCAATATTTTTAACAATTTTTTTACTCAGAGTACGTTCAGAGTCTATACATTCATTATTAAAATTATTTTTTAAATTGGAAATTTGAAATATTAAGTATTACAGCTTTTTGTTTTTATTATGGTTTTATTTTTTTAACTAATACTATGCTTTACGGTGATCACGTGGTTATAGGTACACTTCTCTTTTAGATGGCAGTCGCCTGTTAACAAGCTCATTGGACGGCTGCGTCAAAGTACTTGATGTGATGTCATCAGTGGAGATTTACTCACGGGACCTGGCTGAACCTGTCTAGTGAGTCGTTATATTGACTTTATTTTGCGTATTGGCGTAAAAGATTTTACAAATTTTATTCTTTTATAAAAAATGCTAAGACGAAGAATTGTTAAAAAGTGAAGATTCCCTTATGAAGTGAAGATTCCCCTATGAAGCGAAGATTCCCCTATGAAGCGAAGATTCCCTTATAAAGTGAAGATTCCCCTATGGAGCGAAGATTACCTTATAAAGTAAAGATTCCCCTGTGAAGCGAAGATTCCCTTATAAAGTGAAGATTCCCCTATGAAGCGAAGATTCCCTTATAAAGTGAAGATTCCCTTATGGAGCGAAGATTACCTTATAAAGTGAAGATTCCCCTATGGAGCGAAGATTACCTTATAAAGTGAAGATTCCCCTATGAAGCAAAGATTACCTTATAAAGTGAAGATTCCCCTATGAAGCGAAGATTCCCTTATAAAGTGAAGATTCCCCTATGAAGCGAAGATTACCTTATAAAGTGAAGATTCCTCTATGAAGCGAAGATTACCTTATATCTGAACATGCTTTGTTATTATGTAAATATATATTTGTAATTTTTACTGTCATGATATTTACTGCTTATTATCTACTGAATGTCTGCAGGATTTTTTATTTTAGTGATGCACTCTGGGACGACCAGGTCGCAGTGTTCGCCGGGAAATCTGGTGACGTTATCATTTGGAATTTAATCGAAGATGTTTGCACTGGAAGACTTGAATCGAGTCAAGGTTTGCTTTTGTTGCTCATTTTCAACATTATTTTTATTATAGTTTGGTTTTTCGCTTTTTTTTTCTGTAAAAGCTTTTACAATAAGGAGCCGCAAGATTTTTACGAACTATCTACAAAGGTGTCAAATTGCATACTTGAATGGCCGAATTCTTGCTTTCCCTGTCCTTGCAGTGAAATTCTGCTTTCTTATCACTGTTCCTTTTCACTTTTCATTCAGAGATGTTTAATGTTTTCTATGGATTTCATCAAAAAAAGCTTCTCGTACTCCAAGATTAATTGCTTATGTTTCCCATAGCTGGAGAAATTCGATGTTTAAGTGTCAACGTTGAAAAGAGAATCCTGGTTGCCGGAGACACGTCAGGATACATTAGCGTATGGAAGTTGGATAAAGGGTGACTTGACCACACGGAATGAAAACGAGAATTTTTATGTCCACTTAAGTTTGGTTCTGCGGAGATTTTCGGATTTTTTTTATTAAATCGAAATGCTATTATTTTCCATAAAGGCTGGCATTGTGTTTTAAGTATTTAAATTCATAGTATACTAATTTTATTATAATGTTAATAAATTTTCTCGTAAAGAAGTGGAATTGTTGTAGATTTTATACATAAAGCAAAAACATGGGTATTGTGAATATACATTTTCACTGTTCATTATTACTATTATTGATAATCTTTATACAGGATATTCGTTTCAGTTTTATATACATATTTACAAAATATACATTATAAAAACTGTTTTACCAACGAGTCCTGTTGAGGTCGTGAACATTAAAAACTGTTCTACCAACGAGTCCTGTGGAGGTCGTGAACATTAAAAACTGTTCTACCAACTAGTCCTGTTGAGGTCGTGAACATTAAAAACTGTTCTACCAACGAGTCCTGTGGAGGTCGTGAACATTAAAAACTGTTCTACCAACTAGTCCTGTTGAGGTCGTGAACATTAAAAACTGTTCTACCAACGAGTCCTGTTGAGGTCGTGAACATTAAAAACTGTTCTACCAACGAGTACTGTGGAGGTCGTGAACATTAAAAACTGTTCTACCAACGAGTACTGTGGAGGTCGTGAACATTAAAAACTGTTCTACCAACGAGTCCTGTGGAGGTCGTGAACATTAAAAACTGTTCTACCAACGAGTACTGTGGAGGTCGTGAACATTAAAAACTGTTCTACCAACGAGTACTGTGGAGGTCGTGAACATTAAAAACTGTTCTACCAACGAGTCCTGTTGAGGTCGTGAACATTAAAAACTGTTCTACCAACGAGTCCTGTTGAGGTCGTGAACATTAAAAACTGTTCTACCAACGAGTACTGTGGAGGTCGTGAACATTAAAAACTGTTCTACCAACGAGTCCTGTTGAGGTCGTGAACATTAAAAACTGTTCTACCAACGAGTCCTGTTGAGGTCGTGAACATTAAAAACTGTTCTACCAACGAGTCCTGTGGAGGTCGTGAACATTAAAAACTGTTCTACCAACGAGTCCTGTGGAGGTCGTGAACATTAAAAACTGTTCTACCAACGAGTCCTGTGGAGGTCGTGAACATTAAAAACTGTTCTACCAACGAGTCCTGTGGAGGTCGTGAACATTAAAAACTGTTCTACCAACGAGTCCTGTGGAGGTCGTGAACATTAAAAACTGTTCTACCAACGAGTCCTGTTGAGGTCGTGAACATTAAAAACTGTTCTACCAACGAGTCCTGTTGAGGTCGTGAACATTAAAAACTGTTCTACCAACGAGTCCTGTTGAGGTCGTGAACATTAAAAACTGTTCTACCAACGAGTCCTGTGGAGGTCGTGAACATTAAAAACTGTTCTACCAACGAGTCCTGTTGAGGTCGTGAACATTAAAAACTGTTCTACCAACGAGTCCTGTTGAGGTCGTGAACATTAAAAACTGTTCTACCAACGAGGCCTGTTGAGGTCGTGAACATTAAAAACTGTTCTACCAACGAGTCCTGTGGAGGTCGTGAACATTAAAAACTGTTCTACCAACGAGTCCTGTGGAGGTCGTGAACATTAAAAACTGTTCTACCAACGAGTCCTGTGGAGGTCGGGAACATTAAAAACTGTTCTACCAACGAGTCCTGTGGAGGTCGGGAACATTAAAAACTGTTCTACCAACGAGTCCTGTTGAGGTCGTGAACATTAAAAACTGTTCTACCAACGAGTCCTGTCGAGGTCGTGAACATTAAAAACTGTTCTACCAACGAGTCCTGTCGAGGTCGTGAACATTAAAAACTGTTCTACCAACGAGTCATGTGGAGGTCGTGAACATTAAAAACTGTTCTACCAACGAGTCCTGTGGAGGTCGTGAACATTAAAAACTGTTCTACCAACGAGTCCTGTTGAGGTCGTGAACATTAAAAACTGTTCTACCAACGAGTCCTGTGGAGGTCGTGAACATTAAAAATAATCATATAAAAAATCTTCGTAAAATTAAAACTATTTATTTTTCTGGTAAAAAATTTCATATGCAATAGGGTTCCATAATTTTGGTGACATTTAAGAAGAGGCCAACTTCAACAGTTGTGCTGTCACTACAGTCCACGCTTTGTTGTAATTCTTACATTCTTTGACGATATGATGGAGGGCGAAGTTGATGGAGGGCGAAGTTGATGGAGGACGAAGTTGATGGAGGACGAAGTTGATGGACTGTGAAGTTGATGGAGGACAAAGTTGATGGAGGGCGAAGTTGATGGAGGACGAAGTTGATGGACGGCGAAGTTGATGGAGGACGAAGTTGATGGACGGCGAAGTTGATGGACGGCGAAGTTGATGGAGGGCGAAGTTGAGGTTATTATTTAATAATATGAGGGTATTTTCCGTGTCTGATTCGATTTTGATTGGGCCGAAGAACTTTTTCAATTACTGGGCGAATCGTATTAAGAAGGCATCGGTTGTAAATATTTTATATAATATAAAATACCCATATTTCTCATGCCCCCTCTCTTTGCGATAGGTATTACACCTGATATCCCCCGCTCCCTAGATCGATTACCTTTTTAGTGTCGTTTTTCCATCCGTTTCAACTTCAAGAACTCTTGAAGTGTACCAGCTGTTTTTCATCTGACACATTTTCGAAGATTCCCTCTAAGTTTACTTCGGTTTTCACTGTCAACAAAGATTGTACTTCGAGGTTGTTTCCCGCTATGTTATCTTACGAGATTCCATGAATTTAATGATATAGTTGCCGCACCTATCTGGAAATAAGGAAAGAGGAATTGATCTTCACAAAGTTGTTTTATGTTAAGGAACGCATGGTGACTCGAAGACCAGAAGATACTTGAAGTTCTTCACCAGCTCTGTTAGCTGTAAAAACAAATTTTGTGTATTCAATTTTTCAAGTGTGACGTCCTCAATCACTGAGTTTCTTATAAAAGGTGAAGACTTGTTCTTCTAAGTTGCGAGTGTATAATTTGAAAATGTTAAATAACCATTCATCCTTAAGAATTTCATTTAATGACTACTTTACCATTTATTTGTAATATTTGCCTAACACAATAAACCACTAAAAACTATATTAAATTATTTTAAATTTTGAAATTGCACTTATTATTTTGTGGGACAAAGATGTACATTTTGAACGCTTGTAGTAATTCTGAAAATTACGAAATGAAAGCTACAAGAACGTACAAACAAATGTATTATTTAACGAATATATTCAGATTCTACATATATATATATGTGTAATTTCTCTGTTATTATTTTTCTTCCTTTTTCGAGAAAATGAAGTTGGAGATGAAGAGTATTATATCTTCAGATTTCTATTTTCTAATTTTTCATTTTGTTCACCTTAAGTGATTTTAATGAAATCAATTGAATCAAATCTTTGGTCAAAGAATTTTGAAATTTGATACAAAAACGACGTTTGTTGAGGTGATTGTTTATTATTATCGATAATTTCAATGTAGCAAAAGCAATCTTCCATCTCTTAAAATTACGCTGTTCAACAGCAAGCATATATCACGTGACACGTGTGGATGATACGATACTGGACCGGTAATCGACGTATAACAGTTCTTTTCCATCTCCAGAGACAACTTGTTCGTTATTTCATCTCCGCAATCCGTTCTACGCCAACACCGTCCATTTGCAATGCTAACCGCCTCCCTCTTCCCTTAGCTTCACTTGAAACGCAGGAGGTCAGGGTGGAAGTTGAACCCACGACCTTGACTTAGTAATTGTCACACTCTACCACAAGGGTCTCACTCGGCAAAAAAATAAAAAAAAGAAATCGCAGACACTAGGTCTTCCAAAAAAATAGGAAAAAATTATAGAGTAAAAGCAAAAAAATAGCAAAAAATCAGCCTTTACATGGCTAAAACAAGCAAAAAATAGGCACTTTCAAGAGTGAGACCTTTGGTACCATCTGAGCTACCCGACAACCTGCGTCCGCGATTCACCTTGTTCTGAGGTCAGCGGCTGACATGGTGCTCATTTTCGGCGTTGATTTCAAACGTAACTGCTTTGATTCCATGTCGTTAAAGTCATCTCTTTCAACTTCTATAGATTTCTGAACTTGTGATTTTTCTTCCAGTGAAACGCATTTGATGGTGTCTTTCAGCGCTGCTGTGATTCTAAACCATCTATCAAAACTTCTGATCGTTTTTTTCAGATCTTCCATCGAAAAACTTGAAACGCTTCAAAAGCGACGAAGCAAAACAAATGTATTACTTCCCCGCAACCCACCTCCCTACCCCTTTTCCCGAATTACCCTTTCACCTCAATTGAAGTGAAATATATAATAAATTTAAAAAAATAAACCCCCCACCCGTTTAATAGCCCTGAACCCCCGTTTTGTATACGTATAAAAATTTAAAATTTTGAAAAAGTAATATTTAATATTGTTTTGCTCTGCCACTAATGGAGGGCAATGGGCTGTAAAGTGACGGGACCGGCTTTCTAAAAAAAAAGATAATAACGAGTTAATAGCAAGCTTTGGAATCCTACCATTATTAGTTTTCGGTAGATTAATTGAATTAAGTATCTTCCAATAAGTGACACATAGTATATATACAGTGAAAACTCTTTTTTTTAAACAAATTCCTCTTTCTATTAAAAAAAACATAAGGCACAGCGAACTGTATCACATTTCCAATTCTCAAGCATTTTAGCCCTTATAGTAATACCTTATCTATTCAACATCTGCAGTGGATAATAACAAGTTATTTTGTTCCTTCTTACTTCAAATCAGAATTTACAACCATAAATTGTAAGGAAAAGGTTTGAAAAGTTTGAAGTAATCAGTGGAGTGGTCAAGAACAAAACCATCAAATGTGGCTGAAAATTAGTCTGTGTATTTATGTGAGATATTTCAGAATCAAGGAAAAGAGGGAACTACAGATTCTGACATGGTTGAACAGGTAAAAGGCTTATTAGGACGAGTCATTTTTTTTGAAAATATGAAAACTTATTTTTCTTTCAGTTTTGAAAGGTTTAGCGAAGTAATATTTTCAAAATTTAAATTAAAACGAAGTCCTATTCTTATTCTATCATATCCTTACACGACATGTTAACATTGTCAAATAAGATACATTATAAGGACTTACACCGATCCACCGCACCCTGTTAATTTGTTCAATGCTTCCTTTACAGCTTTACGTGAAATGTCAGCTTCATTATTTTGTACCTGCATTTTGCAAACCTAAAATCAGGAAAATGTCGTTGAAATTTTTTTAAAAAGCCGAGCTCCTCTTAAATGAAACTTGCAAATAGTTTGTTATAACTCAAAAATAACATAAAATAATATAACTTGTTTATATATGAATTAAGCCACTCACCACAGGATCAAATCTGTTTGCTCTCAAAATGGCTTCACGCAGCATGTAATATATTCTAGATGAAATGGTTATTGATCAATAAGAGAGAATAGTAGTTCAGCCAGAATAGGCTTCAGTTATTCTTTCCTTATTTCTTGTGAAGAAAGTTGAAATGTTTATCGAGATCTACACTGAACTACAAGGTAACATATAAAACATACTCAGTTCCTTTCTTGGCATACTCCATGGCTGAAAATCCATTCAAATCAATGTGCAAGACGTTCGCCCAGTTCTCTAACAATATGGAAACGAGCTTACTACGACCGGCTTTCGTTGCTAAAATCAATGGGGTTCTGAAAAAAAAAGATAATTTTTGTGTGAATTTCTAGAAAAGATTTTGTCAACATAATTTTTTGGATGATGTACAAACTTAATTTTTAATGTATGCAATGAACAATACTGTTACCTTCCACGCCCCTCCACCGCATCGATATCTACGTAACTTTTCAACAACAGTGCAGCCACTTCAGTCACCTCAACGCTTTTCCTGGCCAAGTATATCTGATGAAGATGGGTCATTGTTTCTTCCTTGCTCTCTTTATATCTTATACTTTTGTGCATCTCGGCGATGATCTCAATCTCACTATCGCCAAATTGTTGGATGGCAAACTCAAAGGGAGACCTCCCATCGGAACAACTAACATCTACGTCAGCTCCATTCTGCATGAGTTCTTTGACACATTTCAGTGATTTTATCTCCACAGCCTAGAATGAGAGTTTTTAGATTTTCATCAATTTGTAGTAGTAGTACATTAATCGGAGATTGTTCATCCACGCCAACTGTAACGTTGATATAGGATTTTTTAAATTTCCAAATAAAAACTCTAACTGTGTCATCGCTTAAATAAAAGAAAATTACTGTGGAGTTGGATGATATGTACACATAAATGCCAACCTTAAATAGAGGGGTTTTCCCACAATTACCAACCTTAAATAGAGGGGTTTTCCCACAATTACCAACCTTAAATAGAGAGGTTTTCCCACAATTACCAACCTTAAATAGAGGGGTTTTCCCTTGCAAATCCCGTACATTGACGTCAATACACGGCATATCTAACAACTCTTCCATGATCCTATGGCATTCCCAAGAAGCTGCGAAGTGCAAAGCGCTTCTACAAAAGAGTAAAAGTTACACTGAAGGATGCAACTAATTTCCTTCATATGATGTAACACGTTGTTATATATATATATTTATTTTAATTGGCAATAAAAACGTCAATCATAATTGACTTATTTTTACCTTCCTTGTTCATCCACATTGTTGATCTTGGGCCAGTTCTCTCTTTTCTTCAGGTACTTTTTTACTTTGATTAGCTTCTCTTTCCACACATACCTCAGCAATCTCGGCAGTTTGTTTTCATTTACGGTGTTATTCTTGTAACTCCCTTCTTTGATTCTTCTACGCACTCGATACTCGTAGTTTGGATTAATATTCGGTAACTGTACTTCCGCTGAGTCTTGGGTTCTTAACACTTTCATCAAATAAGCTTCAGCCGTTTGACGTTTGTCCGCAACATGTGGATTGGTGATCACCTTCCCGCCTTCAATTCTATCTTTGTACCACATCAACGTTCGCCTGATTTGTGGGGCCTCTGAAACCTCACCAAATGCGTACTTTACTTCGTACTCGTCCACTTGTTCTCTCGTTCTTAACGGATGGTTCAACAGCTCCTGGGTTTGATTTGGAACTGGAGCACCTCTCCCTGAACACGTGACAGATTTCACCGTGTTGATTCGAGACGACTGACGATGAATGGGATTTTTGATACTGATGCTGAATAGTGGAACCTCCAACAAATTACCAGGAAAAGTGGTTGGGTCGAAGTCAGCAATGTCGGGAATTTCATCCTGAAATATTTTTCAAAACTATTTCTAATAATTGTGCCGCATGAAACACGGTTATTTATCAACATAAAAAGATTGAAAGAGGTGCAGACGGGGGGATAAGCGCAAATTAATCATTAGGATTTGATTAATTACGTACCATCTCCGATTCTGAATCATCATCCACCGTGTAAGCGTTTTGCGGTTCTCTCTCGTGATTGGTTACTTTCAACACCGTGCGCTCTCCTTTTAACGCTTTCTTCATCTTAGTGAACAAAACTGGCAACGTACTACCACCTGCCTCTGCTTGTTTGCTTCTCCCTGAAACACAGTTCAATTTCAACTGTTGATGTCACTCTTAATACTTTGAGAAAAGCGACTGCAGAATAATGAGGAATACCGAAATCATGAGAGGTCCCCTTACCTTGAAAGATATTCTTGCTCTTGCTACTAGCTACGCGTCTTTTAGTTATATCGTTGCCGTTAACTTCTTTTTTTGCTGTTTCTATGCTTGCGATACTGACACGTGATCCAGTTCTGGACACATTCACAATGATATCACTTTCAGGTTTAGTTCCAACCAATCCTTGAGACGACTGCGAGCATTCTAGCATCGTTTCATTCACGAAATCATCGGCGGATTTGTAAGCCCGTCTCTTTATTGTGACGCCGACGTTGCAATTCAGTTTGCCGTCTTTTTGACGTAAGTCTACCGTGCTCTTCTTAGCGTCCGTTTTCTTCGAAATGGGCGGAAGTTTCACTGTGGAAAACATGTAGGCGTTACCTGAACCACTACTGGAGCAGCTCGAGTTGCTTTTTGCGGAGCTTGGTCGGTTTCTTCGTTTGTTTGTTTTAGAAAATACCTTTTCAAGCATTTTAGAAGAGCCCGACTTTTTCTTTTCTTTAGACATGTTGCTGTATTAGAAGTTACGTCAAATTAACTACAATTTGACGTCACATTGATTTTAAGAGACGCTTTTTCCTCGTGACGTCAATAACAGGATAAACTTTCAAAAATATGTACAATAAAATTTCCTTTTACAAAAGTACGTACAATATTTGCAAAAGAAATATTTTCAGATTCCCAAATAACACTATTACTGTCACACTTACCTTCCTTTTTTATTAGTCTCTCCTTGTGGTGAATATAGTAGGCAAAGTCTTTTATAATATAAGAGCGACTGCTTACTGCTTACATCATATACGCATTATTGCGTTTTGCAAGAAATTTTAGAATTATAATAGCTAAAGAGTTTTTTGAGTGAGAAGCCAATCAATCTTTCTTCTATGTACTAGAAGACGACTTGTTAACGTTATAGCTAATATCTGCTTGCTTGGCCATTTCTGTTATTTCGCAAAGAAAGCGTGTTTTTATCTCATGGTTATCTCTGAAAAACTATAGCGTGAGAAAAATTTGCTGTTTTTATGTCTCTAAACACCTGGAATTGCTTGTTGAAAAGATGAATAAACATTCATTAGCTGGTAAAGTAACTGATTGTAAAACTTGCTTGTCACCTAACACTAACGTCCCTTCTTCCCCAATTTACATGCGAAAAGAAAAGCAAACCTCGTCATAGATATTATATACCATACAACATATTATACATGTTATAAATCTTATATATCAGAGAGATTAGCTTATGGCAACTGTCATAAATTAGAGAGTTCATCGGCGAACAGAACACCCAAACTTGACTCGCTCGAACAGAACACCCAACCTCGACTCGCTCGAACAGAACACCCAACCTCGATTCGCTCGAACAGAACACCAAACCTCGACTCGCTCGAACAGAACACCCAACCTCGACTCGCTCGAACAGAACACCCAACCTCGACTCGCTCGAACAAAACTTCCAACCTCGACTCGCTCGAACAGAACACCCAACCTCGACTCGCTCAAACAGAACACCCAACCTCAACTCGCTCGAACAGAACACCAAACCTTGACTCGCTTGAACAGAACGCCCAACCTCGACTCGCTCGAACAGAACACCCAACCTCGCCTCGCTTGAACAGAACGCCTAACCTCGACTCGCTAAAACAGGACATCCAACCTCGACTCGCTCGAACAGAACACCCAACCTCAACTCGCTCAAACAGAACACCCAACCTCGACTCGCTCGAACAGAACACCCAACCTCAACTCGCTCAAACAGAACACCCAACCTCAACACGCTCGAACAGAACACCAAACTTCGAAACAATCAGCGGAACGCGGAAGCGATCTCTAGTACACAAGACATATGCGACATTGGTTAACATTGAACGAAACAGACTGATGATGTAATGTTTACTATGGAACGAAATAGTAATGATGCCTTGGTTACCATTGAACGAACCAGTAATGATGTAATGTTTACTATGGGACGAAACAGTAATGATGTATAGGAATTCTTCCGGAATAAATTTCATTGGCTGTCTAGAGAAGCTTTAAATTTAAACAATGTTTCTTGTCACTTTGAAAAAAAAACTGTTCAGGAAGATATTTGTATCAATCGGAAAGTCGACAGAACTGCCAAATAATTTGATACATTCTTCGCTATCAATAAAATATTTATATCTAGGATTACTCAATAAGACTGAAATTGTCTATTTTCATTTAAAAACATGGGTGCCAAAAACTCGATTCCGAAGTACGAAAGTCTGTTAAAGAACAGTAGATTTTCTGAAGCTGAGATCATTAAAGAATTTGCAAAATTCAAAGGCAAATACCCGAAAGGTGTAATCCCGCGAGCACGATTTCTCAAGGATAACGTGAAAGAGATGCGATCTCGTTTGCGCGATGGAGGGAGAGTTGCTGCAATTCGAATGTTCGCCAAGATGGATCAAAACGGTGACAAGAAGATTGGTGAATTGATTTCATTTGGTGCCTCTTAAGGATATAATCCATGATTAAATAGATTCGGAATAATCCGTTTTTTTAGGGGAGGTTTTCCGGGCAGCTACATGATTAAAGTATCAGTTTTACAATGAAAGAGCTAGCCGAGGTTGATTTTTGTAAAGATTTGAAACGCCCTTTATGTTATTGCGAAAAAAATTCTTTTGCAAAAACAATTGGGAACTAATCAAGGTTTTGTTTAGATTTTCAGGAGTATCTGTCTGCAGTTTCCGTTCTGAAACGAGGCGACAAAAAAGAGAGGTCCGATTGGATCTTTCAAATTTACGACATCAAGGGCGATAAAAAATTAACATTGGACGAGGTGTCTATAATCGTACGAAGCGTCCAATCGCGCAGCAACAACCCATGCAGACCTCAGCTCAGCGACTCGGAAATACATAAGATGTTCCGAAGGTACAACTTAACAAACAAGATCTTGACACCGCAAGAGTTTTATAAGGGCTCTCAAAACGAGCCCTTTTTATGCGACTTGATAGCGAACTATTTTGATGATTGAACAGGGTCAAAGGATCTTTATAAAAAATGAATTTAATATCTCGTGGAATTTGCCGGCAGAAATCCTTTTTTGATTTTTTAAAAAGACGTCATTTTTTTTTGTGACGCAAATTATGTCGGGATTACGACGACGCTGGTGATATTGCAACTTGCGGTTGTTTTCTCGTTTCTTTCTCGAGTGCTTTGAATTTGAAACGTCACGAAAATGTCAAAAACATGAATCTGTACTGAATTTGTTTATTCATCTCACGTTCCTACGCAGAATTAGGTATTCGTTATGCTAGCTCTGTTTCTGTCGCGCACTCATTTATTGTCTCAACAATCACAGCGGAAACATTATTTGAAATAGTGAAAAAAAGATGGGCAACCATCAATCTGAAGCTGCACCTGTTATAGACGTAAACGAGATCAACAAACTTCAAACACACTATTCGCCAAAGGAAATCTGGGAGTTGAAAACGAAGTTTGAGAAAAAGTTCCCGCGACGATACATGAGCAGGGATGAGTTCATCAGTGAATATTCCTTGGAGACCAAATCACAGTGTAAAGATGGCGGGCGGATAGCCGCTCAACGAATGTTTAAAACCATTGATATAAACAAGAACGGCAAGATCGGTAAAACGTTTTACAATAGCAAAATTTATAAACTTATGTAATCGCCCGGTTAACTATGCGCCGAAGAGCATTTTTACCTTTTGCGTTTTTAAGTGTTCATCCATATTAAAAAGATATAAGGATATAAGGAAATGAACCGCTATTAAGTTTGACTGTCTGTTTGCGATTTGGTTTAAAGTTGGCATATATGCTCTCTAGGTGTCTACGGAGGTATAGTTTACGAGGAAAGAAGATGCCAGTATTCCTAAAACACATTAATAAAACGTTGTTTTCTTTAGATAATTTCTCTCTCGTCACGTGAAAAATAAACACGTTTCTAATTATGATTGGCTGAATAAGTATCTCCGGTTATCTTAAACGTCCCTGATTGGCTGAATAGGTAATTCCAGTTATCCTAAGCGTCCCTAATTGGCTGAATAAGTATTTCCTTTTGTCTTAAACGTCCCTGATTGGCTAAATAAGTATTTCCTGTTATCTTAAACGTCCCTGATTGACTGAATACGTACCTGATTATTTTTAGAATTCCGGGAGTTTGTTTACGCCCTATCTCTGGTCACACGCGGTACGATAGAGGAGAAATTGCAATGGGTGTTTGAAGTGTACGATGCTAACGGTGACGGGAAACTGGACATCAACGAAGTGGCAGTGATAGTGCGAAGCATGCAGGCTGTGCGTGGGAGTCCGGCTAAAGATATGAGTAACAAGCAAATCTACGCCATGTTCCGTCAAATAGACTGCGCGAGTAAATCTGAAATCACCGTCGAGGAATTTATAAAAGGGGCGCAATCGAATGAAAACTTCCTCATATTAATTTCTGATTACTTCAAATAAAAAAAGAGTTGTTTAGGGGAAATTGATTTTTTTGCACTTTTATTTCTTGTATTGGTTGATTTTACATGAAAAGGCAGAGGATTGAGAAAGATCCAGTCCACTAAACTATAGTCTATAGTATATTCTCTCTTAGTCCACAGTATACCTTCCATCCTCAAGTTGATTTTTTAAACTTAGGGGGGAGGAGGGCTAAATTTATGGGGGGGGTTAAACTTAGGGGGAGGAGGGCTAAACTTAGGGGGAGGAGGGCTAAATTTAGTGGGGAGGAGGGCTAAACTTAGGAAGAGGAGGGCTAAACTTAGGGTGGAGGAGGGCTAAACTTAGGGGTAGGAGGGCTAAACTTAGGGGGTAGGAAGGCTAAACTTAGGGGGTAGGAGGGCTAAACTTAGGAGGAGGAGGGCTAAACTTAGGGGGAGGAGGGTTAAACTTAGGGGGGTGGGGGGCTAAACTTAGGGGGTGGGGGGCTAAATTTAGGAAGAGGAGGGCTAAACTTAAAAAGGAGGAGGGTTAAACTTAGGGAGAGGAGGGCTAAACTTAGGGGGTGGGGGGTTAAACTTAGAGGGGGAGGGCTAAACTTAGAAAAAATCTTTAGGATAACGAAGTCACCTTGGTTGGCCGACGAAGAAAATTTTCTAATCTGAAAGCTCTAAAAACACATTATAAGGCTATTTTCATCCTCTGAGAAGAAAATTAATTGTGAAATGTTTCACTTCTATGAAACTTAATAATATGTAAAGTATAATTAAAAAGATTTTTTGGGGGCCGGTTGTTACAGCCATTTTATAACCGTTGATTCGTAAAGTACATACATAAACTATGACAATGGACTTCCAATTATGCTTAAATATGTGGAAATGTTCAACAAACGATTTAAACATTTCAGATATATATATTTATGTGCCCAACCAAATGCAAAATCTAAAAACGTCAAAACTGGCTCAAAATCGTAATCGTCACACCCTCGTAAAATTCTCTATAAAGTGAGAGTGTGTGCGTTTGGTCACGTGTGAGTGTTTTTTCATTGCGACACCTCTCTCCTATAAGCAACAATAATTAATCGAAGAAAGTCTATAGAGTGTTTTCAGTCAGAAAGTCTATAAAGTGTTTTCAGTCAGAAAGTCTATAGAGTGTTTTCAGTCAGAAAGTCTATAAAGTGTTTTCAGTGAGAAAGTCTATAGAGTGTTTTCAGTCAGAAAGTCTATAGAGTGTTTTCAGTCAGAAAGTCTATAGAGTGTTTTCAGTCAGAAAGTCTATAGAGTGTTTTCAGTCAGAAAGTCTATAGAGTGTTTTCAGTCAGAAAGTCTATAAAGTGTTTTCAGTCAGAAAGTCTATAGAGTGTTTTCAGTCAGAAAGTCTATAGAGTGTTTTCAGTCAGAATATCTATAGAGTCTTTTCAATCAGAAAATCTATGGAGTGTTTTCAGTCAGAAAGTCTATAGAGTGTTTTCAGTCAGAAAGTCTATAGAGTGTTTTCAGTCAGAAAGTCTATAGAGTGTTTTCAGTCAGAAAGTCTATAAAGTGTTTTCAGTCAGAAAGTCTATAGAGTGTTTTCAGTCAGAAAGTCTATAGAGTGTTTTCAGTCAGAATATCTATAGAGTCTTTTCAGTCAGAAAGTCTATAGAGTGTTTTCGGTCAGAAAATCTATAGAGTGTTTTCAGTCACGTGACTAAAAAGTGTATAGAATAATATCTTAGTCATAGAAATTTTTGTTTGGAATATTTCATTATGACTGTTAATTGATTGTATTTCCAAGATTTTACTAAAGAAAGATAACGCCGATTATTAGTCGACCATGTGGTGTTTCTAATTGAAAAATCTATCGGAACTTTACCTTATGGTGGCGGAGTTATTATTTAGATTTCCTAAGACTTTGGGAATATGGTCGTTTGTTGCGTTAATTAAAAGTGAAAACAGTTTTTGTCAATGAAAGATTTGTTTTGACGTGCAGAGACGTTGAAAATTGAGAGAGGGCTTGAGTTTTTTTCCCAATATGTATGCTGAGATTACTTTTATGTTTGCTCTATGGCCGTCTTTAAATGCCGACACCAGAACATTTTACGGCAATCAGCAAACGGCGTTCGCGCAGTACCCTTCTTGGAATGCCACTTGGAACGGAAGTTTGCAACTCAAATTCAAAACCCATCAAACCGATGCGCTACTGGTCTACATCGATGACCATTTAAACAAGCAAGGCAATGGAAACTACATGAAATTAGAGGTGCAAAACAAACGCCTCCAACTGAGAGTGCAGGTGAGCTACTACACCAGTCGTGATCGGTACAATGCACAGACGCACACCGGTATGAGGCGGTTAAATGGTACGGTGGACGATAATCACTACCACCATGTACAGGTGACACGGAAAGGTTTTGAGATGCGTTTCTTGTTGGATGGAGAGGAAGAGGAAGTAATAAACATCACCGAGCATCTGATATATTTGAACTCGTCAGTGTATCTTGGAGGCGTTCCCAGCATTCAACGCGTGTTCAGTGACGATGACGTCATTTACAAAACGAGGTTGCATTTTTTTATGAATATTACTACAAGTTAGCTTTGAATGCACACAGCAATTTCTACTTTAATACTAAACCGATTGCGAAATGATACGATAGGCTTATTTGTTCTTCAAATCCGGTGTAAAATTTCTATATTAAAATCTTAGCTAAAGGTTTTATATCTATTCATTCAAATACAATACCACAATAGCACAATGGCACAATAACACAATAGCACATCACCATAGATGTCACTTGTTTATACTGTTGTACAGTGCACTGAAGTTCTATTAACCGAGGGACCGTCGGTAAAGGATGTCCGAAATTATCAACAGAAATTGGGCAAATGTGGAAAAGGCTGTGCTCAAAATCCCTGTGAGGACATCCTTTATGGATGACACCGAACGCAACATTAGAATCACTACAATTTTTATTCGATAATATCCCTTTAGTTGCGCGATGGTACGGGAATAAAATGATGGGAATACAATATCCAATTTCTGCAGCAAGTATATTATACGTTAAAGTTAGATTATGTTGGTTATGTCGATTTGTTTTTAACACTAATACACGCGTTTACAGTCTCAGTTCCGGTCTTTGTTTTTATGCAAAATCTATTGTTTTCAGCTCATTTTGCGACCAAAATTTCGAGCAAACTCAACAATCATATTGAGAAAGATTCAACTTTATTTTTCGGAATCAAAAAATTGATTTTCGAGTAAATTATGCAATGTTTTTAATTTTAACCAATCAGAATATATCACGTGATGTTTTAACCAATCAGAATATATCACGTGATGTTTTTTGGCCAAAAATATTTCTTTTTCTGCTAAATTTTTCTGAGTGGAGATTGGCCTTAAAAGCGTGTATTAAGTATCACCATGAAGACTCCACCCGGAGTTTTAGTGTATTTAATTGCTCTCATTTGTGCTATTTGGTTATCTTTAATGAAATACGGCGTTGTTTATTAATAACCGCTCACTAAACAACTTTGTGATAGCATGGTCTCAAACCCAGAACCTTTCGGCTAAGAGGCGAACGCCTTACCATCGCACATGCGCCGGATTATGACAACCAACATATTCTCAAAAAACAAGGGTCTTATGGTCAATGGAAATGTTTCAAGAAAAATCAAGACAACTCCTGCAATATAAGAATGCAATATAGAATCCTTTGGAATATACCACTTTCCAGATAGCAGTTAAAAGCAATTCCCTAACGGAAATTTATAATAAAAGAAGTTCATAAAATATATCAACCTTATCTAACAAAAGAAACTCCACCTAAGCCTCGTTTTCATTTAAAAAATAGCTTATGGTAACGGTATTATTGTGCTAGAATTGTTCTAGAAAAATCAATATATATAATTAAAGCAAGCAAACAGAGATTAGATAATCAAGTCAAAAGGTTGAGAGTCGATTTAAGGTTTTTTATATGAGCGTTCTCGATTATTCAAAGTTTTTTCTCCCTATTTTTCAATCTTTTCGGATAATACGCCGATTCAAGCCGCATGCCGTAATAAAAAAAGGACCTGGATCGAGTTTAAGGGGGAAATTATATAAACAAGCCATGTCGAGCAAAAGCCAATCTTGACAAAACGAAGTATAAATGTAATAATCGGTTTCTTAGACACGAGATTATTTAGATATTAAGGGATTTGACACAATAAATCTGAGACGTTACAATTCGATAGCCATGTTGGTTTCTTCTCCCTAGAGGTCTCGTTAGCGAGCGGTGTGGTGTAGCAATGTCACGAAAGAGAAAGCGAGTTTGTGAGGGCGGTACGCTACAATAAACAACAAACATAGATATCAAATAGTATTTAAAACAACTGATATTTAACTTAAAATATGGATTATGATATGGTTTGCAGTATGAAAGTTGACGAAATAAAATCGTATTTACGTCTCCGTGGGTCTTAACTGAAAAAAGAGGTATACTCGTGCAATCATGTTGCAGCGGCATTGTAGAAGCTGCTGTCAGAAATGGTTTGACAAATGTAGCTTGCACTAGTTTGAGAGCAGAATAGTTGCCAAACCGCAGCATAGTTTCTCCAGCAAAAATTTGCGACCCCAATTTGATCGAGATGATTTTGGTCAAAGAGGGAAAACTATAACCCATTAGCGAATTGTGAATTAAAGTGTTTAAATGTGTTTGAAATTGCAGAAGCTATCTTCATAGCATCATTACATCAGCTGTGCCTAAAACCGACATTTATTGCGAGAGGATGCACTAGCCTATGAAGCATCGTCAACGCACTAAGAACCACTGCTGCATTTTATGATAAAACCTAAAGCTACTATTGTTTATTGGAGCCTGCTGACGGCATAAACATAATATGTGAAAATTACTTATTTGTCTATTAATAACTACTTATAGTTATCGCGAAATACTCGAAAAATATGCCGAATATTTTTCTTGTTTTTTATGTTTTTCTTAAATATTTAACTCGCCTTTACTCAATGATATTACGATTACATTATTCTAACATTCGCACGTGTCATATTTTTCACTCTGTTTTTAACCAATAGGAATCCCGGGAATAGTTGCTTTAACCAATCAGAAAAAATATTGAATTTTGCACTCCTTTTTAGCCAATCAGGAAAAATATTGAGTTTTGTGCTCCGAAATATGATATATATTATCTCGTGATTAGCCAATCACGTTACAGATATTCACGCAACCTATTGATAACATCAGATAATAATAATAAAACTTAATATCATTATTATATTTCTTGTATATATTTAAAAAAAATTTTCCCAAGCTTTAAAAACTTTCTTAGTTTATATACTTTTGTTAGAAATGGAATCAGATCATTATTTAGCAAGTTATTTTTACGTGTTAAAGATTGATTGGTTGTGTGACTGAATTTAAATATCACGATGGTAAAGATGTGCCAAATAAAGCCCAACATCCCGAAAACGAACATGGAACTAAAAAAGGTATATACTTACTTAATTTTATTTGATTATTATGAAAAATAGTATATAGTTTTATAGCTTGGTTTTTCAAAATCAATTGATCAATGTCAATCTGGCTTAAAACAAGTGTATGTTATGAGAAATTATTAGAGCATTTCGTATGCACCTTATTGAATATGTTTCACACGTTTTTCTGATCTACACAATCTCAAGATCGCGTTGGGCATTCTTACGATCCTACAATTGTGACGCAATCTCAAGATCAGCTGGACTGCACATTTTGGTGATTTGCGCGATCTTGTTAATTTGAAGATTTAACAAGGGATGGTCTGCACATTTTGTGCGATCTTGGAGTTCTTCATGGACTGGGCGATTCAGTGATGTGGCACGATATTATTCAAATTGAATTTAAATTTATTGATCCTTTATACGAATAGTTCACAATTCTTAGCGGTATAAAAATATCAATAAATTTTAAGTGAAAACACATGGCCTTTAGTTATGCTGTTTTAGGTGGACTATTCCTTCAAGGTCCCATCAATTTAATGCCTGCATTGAGTGCAATCATATTCTGATAAGGTTTAAATTGGACGAAAGTCTGCTAGTTCAATTTGTATTTATAAAATATATAAAATCACTTTTTTCCAGGTTGTCAAAATGCATGTTTGACACATGAGGTCTTGAGCTGTTTGAATCAAGGACGTTGTTTAAATCGCTATGTTGAAACTGGCTGTGACTGTCGTGGAACTGGATATACAGGAAAGATGTGTGAAAAATGTAAATCACAAAATTTTGTTGCTTTTCTACTTTCTCTTTATTTTAATTTTGAGAACATTGTTTTCTTTTAAAAATATGTAATATAAGGTAATAAATAATATAAACTTTATTTTTAAATAAGTTCTATGCGTATTCAGTTACTTGTTTGTTTTAGTCAAAGTACAAACAATGGATCCACCTAATTGGACCAAATTTCTTTGCATCAGTCTTTTAACACTAAATCCTGCTTATTATTTGGTTTTATTTTTAGCATTGTCTTCGATTCAACTCACTGGTTTTGATTATTTGCTTTGGAGACCGAAACATGCTCTAAACGGCTATTTCACAGAATTTTTTTTACGTTTTAAAAGCGCAGAGAAGTCTGGCATTTTGCTGTTTGCTCGTGGGGAAAATTTCAAAGATGGATACATTTTGTTGGAGCTGTATGAAAAATCATTGCAATTGTCATTTAAAACAAAAGGTATCTGCTTCACATGCAATTTGAAATTACCGTAAACCCTTGATTTAATCTTCCATTCCAATATGTCCCCATGTAAAATCTGTCTTTCTCTGGTCAGCCTGGCGAGATAGGTCACCAGATTTTAGCAAAGCAACTGAAGTTCCTAAACACGGAGCAAATAAACTTGTTTGTAGCAGATGTGAAGGATCTTGATGTTGTGCCCCAGATGATATTTAACAAGGCTTCCTGAACGCTCATTAAACATTATCATAAGACTTTGACCCAGAGTTTAAGTGTATTTAATTGCTCCCATTTGTGCTACGGTTATTTTTTATGAATTACAGCATTGTTTATTCATAACCGCTCACTAAACAACTTTGTGATAACATGGTCTCGAACCCAGAACCTTTCGGTTTAGAACGGAACGCCTTACCATTGCGCTATCGCCGGATAAATAACTTTTGAAAACATATATACAAATCACTTCTTATTAAACGAATACTCAATCTTCATGAAAGGTTACTTTGGTAATGTTTTTTGTCAGCGCAATTGATCATGCATCGATTATCATAGATACGGCGGAAGAAGTAATTACATTGGGTGACCATTCGATCAATGAGACAGTGTGGAGATATGTGCGAGTTGCTAAGAACGGGAAAAGTATATCGCTGAAGCTAGATGATGGGTTAGTTTTTGTTGCAAAATATGTGCACTGAAATATTGAAAATATCTACATATCTAGTTTTTTTTAGGTCACAGTTTCTTAGTTTCACGTGAATACAATGTTAAAAAGCTTCCACATTCATTAGAAGCAGAGCAGTCTCTTTGCTGTATTTCATGTCAATTACAAGATTCTTATTCAATTTCAAAACTTTTATTACAGAAAATCAGTACGACGATATCTAAAAGACATTCATCAGTACCACCAAGATGAGTTTGGGCACTTGGAGATTACTCAGGTTTTTGTTGGTGGAGTTATTGAAAGTAAGAGTTTGGTGCAATCGAAAAGCAAGAAACTCTTCAATGGATGTATGCAAGATGTTATTATATCTCAGGTAATAAGAAAGGAGATTTCTGTGAGAAATTTTAGAATATTTATTTGCATGTACTAATATCTATCTATCTATAATGAAAATAAGCACTATACAAGTAAAAGTTTCCATTCATTCGTAAAAGTATTATGAAGTCAAATTAGGTGCATTTCGGTGTAGGTACTTATTCAAAAAATCTTAAAAAGGGATTCGATATTTACGATAAATTTTCTTAAATTATATGATAAATACAACTCAAGTTTGTTTTCTCCCAGTGAAAAATATTTGATTTATATACACTCGATATACACTCGATATATATATATCAAGTGTATATAAATCAAATATTTTTCACTGGGAGAAAACAAACTTGAGTTGTATTTATCATATATATATATATATATATATAATAATAATGTAATAATATACATATGTAACGTTGTGTACTATTTCACTTTAGTTTAACATTGTGGATGCTGTTTTGGATGGTGACAATGAAAGTATAACGAAAGTTGGAAACATAATGGAAGGGTGTGGTCCATTTTTGTACCCCGACGGTAAGTAGGTTACTATTATCAGTGTTGGTTTGGATGTTTTAAAAAAACATAATTCATTTCCTTCCGACAATTGTTTTTCGCCATCCGAAAATGTATAAAATCTTCAACTATGCGCATTATGATTGTTGTCCAGGCTAAAGTACGCCATATTTAACTGCGTGGTAACTTTAATATTAATGTTGAAAACAAATGTTGATAAATACAGTTAGCCTAGATGGTATTTCACTGTAGCCTGGATGGTATTTCACTATAGCCTGGATGGTATTTCACTATAGTCTGGATGGTATTTCGCTATAGCCTGGATGGTATTTCACTATAGCCTGGATGGTATTTCACTATAGCCTGGGTGGTATTTCACTATAGCCTGGATGGTATTTTACTATAGCCTAGATGGTATTTCGCTATAGCCTGGATGGTATTTCACTATAGCCTGGGTGGTATTTCACTATAGCCTGGATGGTATTTCACTATAGCCTGGATGGTATTTCACTATAGCCTGGGTGGTATTTCACTATAGCCTGGATGGTATTTTACTATAGCCTAGATGGTATTTCGCTATAGCCTGGATGGTATTTCACTATAGTCTGGATGGTATTTCGCTATAGCCTGGATGGTATTTCACTATAGCCTGGGTGGTATTTCACTATAGTCTGGATGGTATTTCACTATAGCCTCGGTGTTATTTCATTGTAGCCTGGACGGTATTTCACTATATCACTATAGCCTGGATGGTATTTCACTAATGTTTTTGATTTCTGTGCATGTGATGTTCTAATGAAGAAATGTATTTTCGATTTTTTGAAGATTTCGATGTATCCGTGAAGAATTGGCCCTCTCTTGAGACGGAAGTGAAGAAAGAAGATGGTACTGAGGTTAAAGTGGAGGATTCTACCACTCCCAAGGTGTGCTTTGCGTTTGAGTATGTATCAAGGTGCTTAAGTGACAACTCAGATTGTCTTCGAAAGTACCCCTTAAATGAAAAAAATATTTAAAATGCTTGATATGTTTGTCAGAAAATTATTTCTTATTGTTACTTTTCAAACATTTATTGTATAGATAAATGACCAACTAGAATTTAGTTTGAAATTCCACGTCTTAAGACCGCTGAAACAGAGGAGCTCTCTCTGCTTTTAATGAGGTTTAGTGTCAGGATTTATGGTTTTTCATATTGTTAATATTGAGGCGTTGGACATTTAATTCACTCGCACCTTCTATGCAGTAAACATGCCACCAATTACAAATGTACAAACAGCAATCTAATGAGTCCTGGCAATGTTTACTATTTACAAAACGTTTCATAGTCCCGTATATGGTTTACCACTAGATATAAATGCACCCTTAATTCGAAGCTTGAACTCGCTCCTTGACTTTAGTTTATTAAGGACAAAGGCGAAAACAAGAATAACGAATCAGGCGGCAATTTAGCCTGGATTGTGACGGGAGCATGTTGCGGGCTACTACTCATAACGCTGGTTGTAGTTTTCATTGCGAGGCGTTTCTATGTTGCCAATCGACTTGAGCAGAAGCAAATCCGTGCGCACTTGATGCATCAGAAGATGATTGAAGAGGACCTGCCAATCACACCTTCATCGCGTAGCAACAGAATGAAGCGACGTCCGTGCGAATTGCAAACATTCAGTCCGCTGCGGAAAGCGTTTTACGTGTCGTCATCAGAAGTGGAAATGTTAAGGAAGGACGTCAACTTTATTTGACTGTTTTCATTGTTTTGCTTCATTTTCAGTCAGTGAATTGAATTAATATTTAAATGTGTTTTTCCTATCGCCATAATCCATATTGAACTTCCAAATACTTTGTAACCTAATTGAACCATCAAACCGTTTTTTTTTCACGGCAATTTGGTCTTTTGATGATTTTTTGAATGCTCAAAACGCGGTTGAAGTAAACTCGATTGTGCGTCATGTAAGGTTACAGCATATTAATTTAAAAATGGAATGTTGAGGCAAGTGCAATCTGTCTTGTCTATGAATGATTTTATTTCAACCTGTAAGTTGTGTTTAAAACCGTTGGGCATACATGGCCATTAGAAAGACTCACTGCTTAAAGTTATATGGTTTGAAAAGCAGATTAAAAAACACCAGTCAAATGCAGAAGAACTGGCAATGAATGAAACGACACATTTTTGAATATGTAAAATCTTTTCTTTTTGAAGAGAATCAAATTCTGCAAAACGTCCTATTTTTCATTCTTTGATAATGCAAAACACCATATGTGGCCGTTAATGAAGGTCCCACTGTATCTTTATTTAAAACTTACAGTTGAGTTTGCGAGTAAAACTAATTGCGTAATGCCAAGCCTAGTCTGGTGTCTGGTGAAGACAAGGACTTGGTAGGCTCAAATGGGCGCTCTAAGTACACCAGGACCACCAAAGTTGATCCCAGCCGAAACATTACAACTCTCGTCTAGTTTTGGTTATCCGCTCAAGATATATAAATCTAAATACACTCTTCTTTTTATAAGCATGCGGGTAAATTGGGCTGAAGCTCAATATGCTTAAGATTTTCCTAATTTGAGCCTGAAATTATGCTAAAAGTATGCTTAATTTCAAAACTCATTTCATCATATGATATTGCGTTCAGATTTTACCTGTCTTGCTAGCTACTGGGCTGAGTTTTGAACATTTTGTTTCATTTATTTGTACATAGTTTAGTTCAAAAGATTATTTCGTGCAAAAATTTCAGTTGTTCTGTTGACCTTTCTCGCACGGCTGACCACAGTTTGAAACAGTAAATTTGATCATCTTCACAGCCATGTATTGTGTTGGTGATAGTGCAACTTTTAAAGGATTTCGTTAAGATCTCGTTGAAGAGTAATTATATGCTTCCAGTACACTACGATTCCAATGCTATTGGCCTGTATAACAAATTCGCCCCACGGCGCACCCAGAATGATTTGCTAAAAAGTCCAAATTGGTAATGACGACAAAGACTTTCCTTGATGAATATCGTTATTCTCACATTGGTAAAATTTTCAGTATTAATGTCTTTTCCTTTCTTTCATAATTGATTCTGCGCTATTTCTGTTGAGAAATTTTATGATTACTTTAGATTTGTTTTTAAGTCTATGGCTTGGATGGCGTCGCTTGTTAGGTTAACCCCTATCTTGGCGAATAGGGATAAACATTTCTCTTCTAGGGCCTCGTCTCTTATCTTTTCAGAGAGCCCTACCAGTTCAACAGTGTCACGTCGAGTATACTGCTGAAGTTGGAAGTGCTCTCTTTCCAGCTCTAAATACTTTCAGCAATGAAACTATCATTTGTTGGTGTGGTGTTTTTGTTTATTTTGTCAACAGCGTTCTGAAGCTTTTCAGCAATCAAAGTCAAATTCTTCACTTGTAACTGAAGGGTAGCAACGGTTTCTTTTAGAAACAAGTTTTCCTTCTTCATTGATGACGATTCTACTTGTAGCTCAAAGTAATGAGAAGCGAGGTCAGCTTTACTGAATTTGTTAAGTTGTTCAGCGTTTAAAGACAAAAAAATTTACACCATAGAACTTTAACTAAATTAGCAAATCAGCATGAATGTATTATAAAAAATAATTTGATAAAAATGTTGTAGAGAAATATTGCAAGAACATGTGAAAATCTTCAAAGAGTACTCCGTCCGGTGGACGGAGAAAGAGACGTTCTTTCTTATGACTATAATGGCAAGCAGTCGTTAAAATCTACTCTCGTGGGAATATTCAACGAGGGGAATCAGCGATGGAGTGCAGTGTATTGTTTCTAATAGAGGAAGTTTTTTTAAGAGAGAAAACGGAAGTTTTTTAGGCTCAAAAAATAAGTGAATTGAATAAAATCAAGCAATAAACTCTCAGCAGTCAAAATGTCCACATATATATAGCTCGCGCACTCGAGGAAAAGTAAAAATATGATTACAAATTATTATTGATTCATGATGGAGATTGATCCGCAGGTTGATTGGATTGAAGCAAAATCATGATTGTTATAAATTGTGTTTTAAAAGTGACGGATTTGTTTATATCTTTATCATAGCTAGCAAAAGTATAATCTGCACGGGGGTTTACATAGCTAGCAAAAGTATAATCTGCACGGGGGTTTACATGGCTAACTTTTGCTATAATCGCGGAAAGTTGGGCAAACATAATATAAAAAATATATCTTATCTTGTATATTTTATCTTGGTCCTAAATGAAGTGTAGCTAAAAGATACGTTGAATAAAGGTGGCGAATATGTTTTTGGTTTTTTATGTTTTTCAAAATATTTAACGAGCCTTTAGGCTTTAGCCTTTCTCTTGCGTGGTGTAATTTTCTAGCTTAGTCTACTTTTTCAAAAGTTTCGATTTAATGAGAGAGATCGTAAGGGTCCGTCTGTATACATTCTGAACAATATCGATTTAAATCGATCAAACTTTGGCGACAACTTTGATATTGCTAAACCCGTGTTGTTTTACTTCACTGCCGCGTTGAGCCTATTTTGAATAAAGTCAGCTACTGTGTAAACACGCTATCAAGTCAACATGATATTTGTGCGGATGATAATTCGTGTCGAAAAGTCAATATTTTAATTCTGTCTACAACACCATGTTTATATCATTTCATAGCATGAATATTTTTAACGAAAACGAAAACTGGTCTCACTCACCCAGATAAAATTTGGAAAAGAACCAACCTATATTTCTTTGAGAAAAGGGAATATGAAAGGTTTCTTCTGTTATTCCGTTTTGAAAATTGAAAGAAATTGTGCATCAGCCTTTGTCTCACACGGTCCGAATCAAAATATACACTTTTATAATAAGCAACCCCATTTTTCAAATCGGTTGCTAGGGGTTGCTAAGTGTATGAGATGTTTTGAAGACTTAGGTTGCTCTCAGCGGTTGCTTGTTTTATTTTGCAAAAACCATAACAAAATAAGTCTCTGCTACGAAAATTGAGGAACATTTTCTTCAAAAATTTCCTCTTCCGCTTTACCTTTGCTTCCTCTTTACAAGAGCCCTCCGGTTGCTGAGAAATTTTTTGCTCGATTTGAGGCCTCGAGCCTTAGCAACCAACGCAAAACAACTTTATTATAATGCTAATGCTAATCACGATAAAGCAAAATACGGAGCAAACTACAAACTTGAGGTTATATGAAACATAATGCAGAAAAGTTAAATTGAGTTGCTGTAATTTCGTATGAGCTCGTTCCTATGGATAATTTAATAGCTTGTTCATTTTAATTCGGTTTGTCGTCACTGACAGCCTCTCAAACACCCAAGAGGTCATTTTAAAGTTCAAATGATGAATGATGGATGTTTTATAGCTTATAGCTTACAAAACAGTGAAGTGTCGAGTGATCCAATTACAACAAGTCTCGACTATCTTTGACAGCATTTATGCATTTGGTTTGTTCTCCTAGTAGCATATTAGAAGTTTAATTCGATCAATCGTCCCAAATTCCCCTCGAAATTAGAAAAAGGAAGAGGACAAATTTCTATCATATTGGGTTCGAGATTTTAAAAAATTGACAGATTAAAAAATATATTGGTTTGTTGCTTGATAATTTTGTTTTCAAAACAACATTCCTCAGACGATCGTCCTTCCCTGCAACTGCTCGGATTTAAATTCGCAAAATCTTCGGTTTCGTTGGAGGCATAATCTGCGTTGATCCGGAGAATCTGCTCAAAGAAGTAGTTGGAAAACCTTTGCAGCAGTGTCCTATTTCAAAGATAGGTGCGAAACGTGAAACAGTTTAGTGTGTTTTCCATGCAAATATCATTTACAAAGGCACAGTGGTGGAACTTGCTTTAATATGCATAGATTACTGGATCTATGATAACCCTTTGGTATTGATAGAGCATATATGCAGATATTAAAAGTGTTTTTAAGCTATGTAAAGCACAATATTTGCTCACTTAATTGGAGCACAAGCGAGATTGTTTTGTTACTGCCAATTCGATTAGCGGAAACATATTGGCTGAAGTTTTATTTCGGGTAGGTATTAGTTTATAGCATGTTTTTTTTTTTTTTTACAGTTTCTGCATTATTATTATATTATACAACCTGAAGACTATTTCAAAAGCTTGCGAATTAATTTAAATTATTAGTAAGAATTAAAATCGTTCGTGCATGAAAAACTTATTATAGATCATTTATATGGATGACAGGAATACTGAGGTATCACTCTTTTTTTTCTTTTTTTTTTGAGCCCCCACGGACTAAATTTTTTAAAACTTTTTTACTATAAGCACGGAGGCATTCCCGGCACGTATACAATTCTAAATATTTTGGGCATGATTTTTTACCCTCGTGCACTCCCCACGAGCTACAATTTATACATTATTACAATAAATTCAGAAATAAAATTTAAGAAAAACACTTTACTCATATCAAATTATTGGCATCACATTTTTGCGTTTGCACGCAAACTGACGTAACGAAATTGTTCATGGAATTTTTTGTATGATTGAAAATGCGATTTCTGTGGCGTGTCTGGAATGTCAAAGTGCTGGTAATATTTCAACCTAAATGTCGTGCTTCTCAGCCATCTGTTTACGAAAAACCTTAAAATTAAAATCTATTTTTAATGAATCTATTGTTATCCAATCCATCTCATCGCGTTGACTATTCAATTATTGATCAACCTCCTCGTTGCATTCACCATGCTTCCAAACACCCCTCCGCTATACATGCAAATAGATAAAAAGATATATAGGGAGGCGATCAAGGCTTTTTAGGGTGTATTTTCAACCCTTTTCTCTTATCCACCTGGAAGCTTGCTAGTTACTGGTTAGCACATGTTCGGTTTATCTGGCTCTAGCATACGTTCTAAAGAATTTCCCCCCGAAAAATTTAAGTATGAAGAGCGTATAACTGCGCGGCTGGTATCGGTTTAAGTTCGAGCCCCGGAAATCACAATGAGATGAAGTTACTGCGCAGGAGCGGCGAACTTGAAATGGGATAATAATCTCGCGTAAATATATTAAAACAATTGCGATAGCGATCTGCGAGGAGATAAGAGCAACCCTGCTATTTATTCTGCTAGCACGTTCTTTCGGCCATGTTTCCGTTGCACATTGATATAATGAGAAATTCTTCTAATCAGCGAAAACACATAAATTCATTGTTGTAAATGTTTACTTAACAATCCGTGATTACGCGCAATAAGGTGGCTCGTTTTCATTGAATAAACTCAATTGTCCGTTGATCGGGTTTATCAGCGAGTGAAAAGGAGGCTTGTCGAACATTCATTAAAATATTTCAATTGGGCGGTTGTCACATATTGGGTAAGTTTTGTTTCTTTTTTAACTTTTTTTCCCTCTGCCACAAGTAGTGGTGGTTTAAACTAATAGTTTTTAAAAGATTTGAAACCTAAGAAAAAAATAATCTAGATAAGCTGAAAATGACAAAAATAAAATCATTTCTCAAGTGTGGGAAGGGCTAAACGCTGAGCTACCAATATAACGGAAGTCGAGATTTAAAAATCAATAAAGGGTATCCTTTATTGTTTAACTTGCATGAAATTTTCCTTACTCGCGTTTTTCAATGACAGTGTTTCCGGATAGAAGTAGATTGCATGAAATAAGCATACTACGTAGTGTGTGCTCGCGCAAAGAGGTTTTATATAGAGGTTTTTTATAGAAAAACAACACATGTAACAAGGCATTTACTCGCGTTATTATTGTGAAACGTGATGAATTTCTTTATAAGATCAAATAGAACCATCGTAAGTATTTCGCTGAAAGTTCTGCTGCAAATAAATAATTTAATTTCAGTTCATTTCAATATTAAAGAACCACCAATAAAAACATTCATATTTTTCCGACATGAACTCACAATTAAACACTTTTACTATACGAAGGAAATATTTTTTCGCAACTGAAGCGATTTCGAAGATAGCGAAATAGGAATGGCGTTCGGCTTTTAACGGAAAGGTTCTGGGTTCGACTCCATGCTATTTCATCAAAAATAACCGTAGCACAAATGGGAGCAATTAAATACACTAAAACTCCGGGTCGAGGTCTTCGTGTGCTTAATTAGCGTTCTGGAAACCTCGTTAAAAAACAACAACAAATGAACAATACCATTGAAACACGATTTCGTAGTGATCATCTAGCAAATCCTTGTCAATCTATTTTCCAATTTGCAGCATTTTGCGGTGAAATGTAAAGGTGTTTGAAATCAGATTCCTCTCAACTTTATTTCAAGTAAAAATAGGCTGTTCATGTTTAGGTTAGCATATAATGGAATTTAACGAAGCTGAGCAACCATTATCAAAACAGTCAAAACAGGAGAGAGACAATGAAAGCGATGTCGTTAAACGTGAAACCTGGGGACATAAAATAGAGTTCGTCTTGACTTGCGTGGGATATTGCGTTGGGTTGGGGAACGTTTGGAGGTAAATCTTACAAAGTTAAAACCCCGGTCATGGCACAAAGCACGTTTTCACGGTATAATTTGAAAATGGTCTGAAAAGTGCTATATCAAACAGTCTCTATAGCTATCATAACCCCCTTCTCTAGAAGTTGATCGAACTTTAGTAGATCTCGATTGCTTTTCATTGATAGATTTCCATATTTGGCGTTCAATAATGGCGGTGGAGCATTTCTGATACCGTATTTCATTATGTTGGTTATATGCGGAATGCCGTTGTTTCTGATGGAGTTAGCACTGGGCCAATACTTCAGTCTGGGACCTGTTTCCACGTGGAACGCTACTTGTCCGATAGCAAAAGGTGAACTACATATTGCTTGATTCGCAAAGAGGAGTAAAGGGGAGGGATTTATTCATTTGAGTTAAAACAATGAAATTAATTTCCATTCAATCACAGGAATTTCTTTTTCATTGATTTATTGTTTTGTAAAAACCAAAACTGATGGAACAATTTAAAGGTTTTCTGTCCCCATTAAAGTTTTATCCCTAAATAGCTTGTTTTTATTGCCGTTATTGACTTCTTTGGACCTCCCGACAGGTATCGGATTTGCTATGATTGCCGTGGCTTTCCTTTGCACGGTATACTATAATATCGTGATTGCATGGGTACTGTACTACATGTATGCATCAATGGGAAAAGAGGTTCCCTGGAAATATTGCGGCAATGAGTGGAACACGCCCAACTGTCTCGATGACAATAGAATAGGTAACAAGGTTCAAAACAATACCATTACACAAGATAAATTTATTCAAAACTTCTTTTCAGAAAAAGTGACATGTTTTAACGTCATCAAAAACAAAACGATCTCGTTGCCTGGCAACATGAGCAGCTTAGCAACAAACCTGACAACGCTGTTAAACACGACGGAGTGCGTTAAAGAGAGCGTGAACTATACATCCGCAAGTCAGGAGTACTGGGATAGGAACGTTTTGCAGATAACGAAGAGCCTCGGTGACAGTGGCTCCATGCGACCTGGTCTTCTTGTATGTCTGATCATCGCCTGGGCAATGGTCTTTCTTTGCCTGTGTAAGGGTATCAAATCTTCTGGCAAAGTGAGTCTTTAATACCGTCAATTAAGCCCCTTTCACGCCACTAAATAATGTAATTCGATAGCAAATTAGCATTGTTTCTTTTCGCAAAACTGTATTCCATTATGTAGACGATTCAAGAAAGTAATCTTTCCATTTTGAATTGTTTTCAATATATTTGGTTTCCATAGAAACCATAGATTCTCTTCAAAGCGGCTCACTTAACGCAACTACATGTTATTTGGTGTCTGAATGAAATTTACATTGAAATCACGACATTCCAGACGTAATCTAAGGCCAATGACTAAATAATATACAAGGAGTTGAAAGCTCATTGAAAGTTAAAGTTTTTAGCGTGACTTCACCACGCAAACATATTTGGTCACATATATATATATATATATATAAATATTTAATTGTTTTATATGTTTAGCTAAGTGAATATCATGAGAAATATCGTTTAGGTTGTCTACTTTACGGCCACGTTTCCCTACATTGTGATGTTTATACTAATGATCAGGGGAGCGCTGTTAGAGGGGGCAGGGTCAGGGGTAGCATACTACCTAAAACCAGATTTCTCAAAGCTGGGAGACGTGAACGTTTGGGTGGCAGCAGCCACGCAGATATTCTACTCGCTTGGGATTGGTTTCGGTTCCCTCATCGCGTTTGGGAGTTACAATAAGTTCCACAACAATGTCGTAAGGTGTGCAGTCATTAGCTTTTGTACAGTAGACTACTTCTATTATGACCTCTCCTCCTTTCAAGTGTTAGAATAATAGAGAGTTTGGGAATACAGAGGATTATTTTAAAATAGTTTCTTAGGTCACATTAATTGATAACACAGTTCTAATTGGAGGAAAATCCAATATGGTTCTCTCTCTCTCTTTTAATTATCCCTTACGATATAAGGACTAAATGAAGTAGATTGATATAAAATAAAACATCAATTTTGATTGAAAATGGAAAACTATACTTGCGGGTATTGCGGGTAGATTACGATAAGCAGTAACTTTTTAAAAGAACAGAGATCATCTGACAGTTACTATTACAAGGAATTTTCCATTCAAACAAAAATGACAGAAACAAACGCGCTCTCAGTAATGTTTTCGACTATTTTGTATAGAGACGCGGTGTCGTTGGCTCTCGTGAATTGTTTCACGAGCGTTTTCGCTGGCATTGTTGTGTTCTCGGTGCTCGGTCATATGTCGCACAGATCAGGAGTACATATTTCAAAGGTAGCCACTTCAGGTAAAGATTGCTCCATTTTATCGCTGTAGACAAGGTATATCAGATATAACAATATATCTATAACAAGATATATCGGTATACAGAATAACAATTCAGCCAGGAGGACAATTGGCGGAGAAACATGAATATTCTTTCTTACGTTTTCTCTCGAGTTTAAACTTTTTTGTGTATTTTTAGGACCCGGCCTCGTGTTTGTCGTGTATCCGGAAGGTCTCTCAAAAATGCCTATTTCACCTCTTTGGGGAATTCTCTTTTTCTTCATGATCCTGACGATCGGTCTGGACACACAGTTCGCGATGTTGGAAGCGGTTATCGTAGGCTTCATGGACGAGTATAGGATCCTGAGGGGACGAAAACTGTTATTCACACTGTTCGTGTGTGTCATGGCGTGCTTATTTGGCTTTTCAATGGTCATGCAGGTATAGCAGTGAATATGGTGTGGTTTCAAAAGCTGAGAACTATTTTCCTCTCCCGTAAGACCAACTTAAACATATGCTTAGACCGGTTTAAAGCATACAATGCACTTGTATTATTTCATGGATTTGAATGGAATCGTTTTATGGAAAACACCTGCACAGTGCAATCTCTTCTTCTAGAACGGCATGTACGTATTCAATATTTTTAACACGCAATCCGGTGGAGTGTCATTGCTCTTCCTCGCATTTTGGGAAACAATCGCTCTAGCCTACGGTTACGGCGCTGAGAGGTTCGAAGGCAACCTGGAGGAGATCCTAGGTTACAAACCCTACAGATGGTGGAAGTGGTGTTGGAAATATTTTTCTCCAGTAGTAATCCTTGTTATTTTCATCGCCAGTTTAGTGCAGTGGAAGGGATTGTCGTATGGAACGTACAAGTAAGTGCTCTACCTAAAATACAACATAACCATGCACGACTACTTTATCTTTCCATTTAGCGTAGAAAATCACTGTCTTAATAAATTATATCTTTGTACTCTATAAGATAAAACATCCCCTTTTTCAAATTGACTTTATGCTGGTTTTATCTGCGTTACGTGTTTCAGTTACCCTGGTTATGGCGAGGCTATTGGTTGGATGATAGCGCTCGCCAGTATGATATGGATCCCTTCAGTAGCGCTACACAAAATCTTTAAAACACCTGGCACATTACTGGAAAGAATCAAGCATCTAAGCAGGCCGGATCCCGTTGCTTTAGGAAAAGTGAAATTGGCTCAAGCACAGGAGTTGCTAGAGACAAACAAGGTTTAATGGGATGATCCAATGTCCATCTAGGCAAATATCTGATTTTCGTCTTTAAAAATTGTACATTTTTTAAAGAAAGTACTCAAAAATATATTACGGTTGTTATGTAGAAAACTGTTTTTGAATATACATATATATATAATTTTATTATAGCAATAATTACCAGTACAAAGTGATTTTTACGTTAGCGAGAGACTGCTTCATCTGTACATATATCGATGTAAACGCAACAATCTAAATATATATCTTGAGAGTTGCGGGGCGTTGTTCGAATGGCTACAGTTAAAAGGGATACCTACCATACGTAGTGTCATTGTGTTTTGTTTGACTTTCGCCAAGCTAAAAATTCGTAAGACCCATCGGTGTCCGCAGAGATGCTTGTAATCATAGGTTGTCATAGGGAGTCAATCCGTCATAACATGTAGCTATGTAACAATGAACATGGCAAGGTACAGTAAACTCTCAATAACTCAAACCTCGCTGATCTCAAACTGTTTCTCCATTCCTCATTCCTAATAGCGTTCCATAGATTCTCGAATTTTCGAGTTATCTCGAACTTTTTAGTCGATCACTTGAAAGTTTGAGCTTTCGAAATTATACTGTATTTTGGATATCGTGTTTTTTTGTTTTTTTAATTCCCCTGAAGTGTAGCTACATATATGTCTCATAGCAATTCGCATAAAGAGATATTCTGTTTAAAGTAACGCGCGAAATACCTTGAAATTCTTCGAGGCTGGTATGCATTTAAGGAATCGTATGAAACGAAGTGCTATTTTTTCAGGGGTGTAAAGCTAAAATAATAAATCAAATTGCGTTTAATACATTCAAACACAAAACTTTAACAGTGGAATGGAAGTTTGCCAAATTGTCAAAAAAGAATTAAAACAGCTCTGTGCGTAATTTAGCATTGAGTAACACAGTTAAGAAGATAAGAATATAATAGACCCTATGTGAGATAGCGATGTACAACCTAGGTATGGACCATTCCAAACAAAAGAAGTTTGTAAATTGATTGACAACTCAACCTTAACAGACGAGAGAAGGTCTCGCAAATCGTCTATTGAAATATCATATGTGCAAATACGCACACGTCTGACACGTCTGCCACTCTAATGAATAAAAGTGAAGGAAATGAGGTAGGAAATGTTGTCTTTTAAGAGTAAAAAATATAGCTTGCTTTATTGGATATTGGCTGTAAACCTTTTATAACTTTCCTTAAACCATTGTACCAATTGTAACTATTACAAACACACAATTTAAGAAATGAAGAGTGTAATTTCCATTGATATGTGATATAAACCATCACCGATACATACATGTAAATGTTAACACAGTGTTGTATCTATGAGCCTCATAACAGGTATGACAATCATGAGACTATGAGTTCTTAATCACTCTTTAACCTTCCAAACTTCGAAAAGATCAAAGTTAAAGGAAGAGAAAGGCCTAAAAATCCACCATCAATTTGGCAAAGTTCCTTTCAGCCAGGTTCCGACATCATTGCCTCCTCTACGAATAATCAAATGTGCATCCTACTCTAGTAGGAATTCTTTTGAATATGAACTTGTTTTGTTTTGGTCTCAAGATAATTTCAGTTTTGACGTTTTTAGTGACACTATACTGAATAAAAACAAACATTTTCAGTGTGCATTGTTACTTTTACTGCTGACAGTAAATTTTGTGTGCAATCAATATTAATGGTTCCAAAATATCTCATAAAGGTTTTTTAAAATTTCAATCATATTTCAATGCCGTAAGGAGAAAAGTACAAACAACGTGATGAATACTTGTTCTAAATTTGAAGAAATCTTACCATATTTAATCCTTTTAACACCAAATAACAAAGAAGTTAATAAATAAATGAATGAACAAATTAATTCAAGGTACTCTATCATGGAGGAAAGGCCTTAGATAAACCAAATTACGAAATTGGGTGTCATGATAACTTGCATGTTTGATGGACAAAAAATACTTTCAAAGATGCTACCTATTAATAGATTAAACTCAAAATTCTTATATTACCAGATTGCTTTGGCAATAGAAGCAATAAGAGAGCCCAATAGTGAAGCGAAAGTAATTATATGTAATGAAAATCAAAGTAATCAAGCATTTTTTAAAAGGTTTACCACATTTCTAAAGAAATTTTGGTTGACAACAGATAGAATCTTCTTGCTATTTGATTTTTGTTCACCTAATGAAAAATATTTGCAATAATTGGCAGACCGAAAAATCTGGAGAGTTTCTAAGAAAATAGCGTAGAGAAAAAAGCATGCTGGCATCATTTAATTGAATTTTGTAAAACTATCTGATTAAAATGAAATTTCTATCCGACAGAGTCACATCGTAAAGCAGTCTGTTCCTACCTGTCTAAAAATGTTCTCTAACAAAACATACCATGCTCTACTTACCCATCCTGAAACCTCCGACATCACACACAATGAAACTGCCAATTTCATAAAAGTTGTTGTGTTCCGGTGGAAAGTTCTAAATGTAAAATGTGTAGGGCTTGATTGTAGGTTAAATGAAATTCGACGATCAAGCCCAAATGATGACCAGGGAGCCAAATGATGAAAGGTTGCAGTTTCATTTAGATTTTGGAGAAATGGCACTTGAAATGGCATAATTTACAAGAGACACTGGGAATTCAATATACCATACATGTAAATGTATTGTTGAGCTTGCAAAGGCCCTTTAAAGATTAAATTAATTAAACACTTTTACTATACGAAGAAAATATTTTTTTCGCAGCTGAAGGGATTTAGAAGATCGATTTAGAAAATTTTATATTAGAGGTCGGACCAATTACTCCATTTAAGGAAAAGATAGTAAATTGCCATAACTTTTTTTCTACAAATAATATCCCTAATATTTCAGCTCGCATGACGTTACAGACTATATAAATTCAGAAAATTTTCACAACTTTTTATAATTCAGTATCTGGGACCCAATCGCCCCATTTTAAATAATGGGTTAAAAACAAGAAATTCTCTATAACTCCTTTTCTAAAATTAATTTCAATTTTGAATCAACTTTTAACTCATCAAAATTCCCATCCTCAAGGTGAGCAAGTTACACGTACTTACTTCGGACTTAGAAGCAATAAGGGACATATTTTATCTTTTATGTTTTATTTATATTTCAATTCTTCATAAATTTTCCATTTGTTATTGTGCTTTTTTATCTTTTTACTTTTTTCTTTTTGCTTCTTCACTATACTTATTTGTTTACAATTTATCTTACAATATATTCTCGTGACCCTGAGAAGGGGCTCCACTTCAGCTACTAAACATTTGAAGCAAAATGTTACCTGAGACGATACCTGTTACTTCAATGTTACTTTGTTTTAAAACCGAGATCGTCAGCCCATATTACTATGCAATTATACATATAAATAAAATTAAAAAGAATGACAAAGAGAAAAAGGGACTCAAAAGCAAAAGGAAACAACTCCCATAGTATGAACCATTAAATATACATGTCTGGGAAAGTAACCCAAGTGTAATACAAGGTTGTATTAACAAGAAATGATAACAAACCAAGAAAAACAATCCGCTTATTAACAAATCAAATAACTCTAAAACTGAACAAAGCCTAAGAACCTAATCATGGCAATGTCTATCTGAACCAAGAATAAAGAATTTCTATGCCCTTATTATTATTATATTATATATGTTAAGGTTTTACAAAGAGTAATAGGCATAAATATTGCCTGTAAACCTATCGTAACCACCAATAAAATCATTGTTATAGACACAAAACGAACTAAAGAGCGAGGAATACTCGATTTCAACAATTCGTGAAAATATAAAAACAGAAAAGATTGAAACAGAATTAGATCGATAAGATAAAAAAAAAAAAAAATCCTTAAAGATTGCGACATATTTAAAAACACAAAAGTTATGTGACAAATATATTGTGATTTTTTATGTAATTATATTTATTATTAAACAATTAAAAAGTTAAAAAGAACTAGTCGTATAAAAACATCTCATTTTTTAGAAATACATCTAAGCGATTTTTAAAAACGTTTAGTGACGACGCATTCACAACTTCTCGCGGTAGGGAGTTCCATTTGTTATTATTATTATTATTATTAAAACTTTATTTATACAGGTTGACTCTTGCCAACAAAAATACAAATGCTGCTATTATAAGAGGACCTGTTATAACATAAAAGTAAAATTTAAAACCACAAATAAATATATATATAAAAACACATTAAGATTGAGGCGAAAATAGAAATTATGCGAAGAAAATAAAAGCAAAATAGGCAATAAGAATAGATATTGCTTGTCCAGAAAAACTTGTCATAGGTTCAGTATTAAAAATCCTGTAGGTAAATACAAAACGAAACGGTGTCGATCACCCTCATCGTGAAAAACGATTTTCGCATTTCTAATCGACAGTACTGTTTCGTCAACTTGTACTCGTGACAGCGTGTGTACATTTGACTCTCTATCTTGAACATCGACGCACATTTGTATTTACCGTGTAACCATTTATAGACCTCTATTAGATCACCACGTTGTAATCTATATCTCATGCTTGGCATATTGAGTTTAATAAGACGTTCGTGGTATGGAAGGTTACGAAGAGTGAGGATCATTTTCGACCCACGTCTCAAAGTATTTTCCAACCGGTGCTTGTTGCGGAGGAGTCGGGGGTTAGTTATCGAGGCGCAATACTCTAAATGAGGACGGACTAACGTGCAGAAGAGTCGCTTGAAGGAGGGACCATCAAGGCTGACAAATGTTCGTCGAATCAGCCCGACTAACCGGTTCGCTTTGTTTACTTGCGTCGTCGTATGCTCCAAGAATTTTAGCTCCTTGTCCACTCGTATTCTAAGGTCGCGTTCACACGTTGATGCTTTGATACGAATATCGTTCGATGTAGAAGGATCGTGCATTGTGTAGTGATGTTGCTTGTTATTATTACCAAAATGTAGTACTGTGCACTTTTCGATGTTAAACGACATTTCCCAAGTTTTTGCCTATTTTACTAAGTTGTCGATGTCAGCTTGAAGTTCAAAATGCGAGATCGAAGAAGATAACAAACGATATATTTTAGTATCATCAGCGAAAAGAGCGGCAATAGAATTAATTACGGATGGTAGATAGTTGATGTATACAACAAATAAAAGCGCTGCTAAAACAGATTCGTGGAGGACACCACTTCTGACAGGCAACCAGTCTGATTTAATACCATTTACAACAACGCGCTGTCTACGTTCGGTTAAAAAGTTTTCTATCCATGAAAGGATTTTCCCATTTATTCCGTATGCTCTCAATTTCAACAAAAGGCGTTTATGCGGAACCTTATCGAAAGCTTTAGCAAAGTCAAGGTAAATACAGTCGACCGCAGTTCCTTGATCAATAGCGGTTGTCCACGCGTTTACAACGTTCAAAAGATTTGTAACGCACGAGTGACCGGGTCGAAAACCGTGTTGCAAAGGTGTAAGTAAATCATTTACTAGAAGATGTTTTAGAATGCGATCTTTTATAATTTTCTCAAACGTTTTGACAGCGATGCAGGTAAGGCTAATTGGTCGGTAGTTTGTTGGGGATGTTCTATCTCCTTTTTGAAATAAGGGAACAATATTAGCGTCTTTCCAAATTTGTGGTAGTGTACTAGTTTCGAAGACCACATTATAGATGGTAGATAAATGCTTAGAAGACGCGTTCTCAGTTTCCTTCAGTACTCGTGGATTGATATTGTCTGGTCCAGGTGACTTGAACGGTTTAAGTATGTGTAAATATTTTTTGATGTTCTCAGGTGATAAGTCAATGTCATCGGTAATATTCTGTACCGGGAAGCGAAGTGAAAAATTTGGTAGCATCTCTTCCTCGGTGGTAAATACGCTCGCGAAAAACTGATTTAGGCAAGTCGCTTTTTGAAACTCGGTTGTTGCAATCGTATCTTTGTATTTAAGATCTGGGATTGTTTCCTTCGTTCGCGATTTCGAATTTACGTACGAGTAAAACGCTTTTGGATTTATCTTGATGTTTGAGGCAAGCTGTTTTTCAAATTTTTGCACTGCTGCTCTGCAACCTGATTTCGCCTTATTTCTCGCTTTGGAATATTCACGGTATGTTTGTTCAGTTTTATTATTGAGGTATTCTGTATACATTTTTTGTTTTGTTTTGATCAATTCAGTGGAAACATTGTCAATCCACTTCGCACATTTTTTGGTATTTCTCGATTTTTTTGGAATGTTCAATTCTGCGCTTTTTGTAACGGTTGATTGAAACGAATTCCATAGTTCATCAGAATTGGTCGTATTGGGCAGTATAAGCGATTCGAGTTCAACGTTTATTTTTTTGTAATTCCCTTTAGAAAACATAAACTTTGGCAAATTTTGTGTGCTTTGAGATGAAGTGATTAGCGTGAAAAGAAGAACAATGTGATGACTCTTACCAATTGGGGCAAGATGTTTGATCGAGTTAACCATGTACTGTTCAGACGAGAAAACGAGGTCTATTGTGGAAGAGTTCTGATTTTGGCGATGATGTGTTGGATGAAATATATGCTGATGGAGAAAAGAATCTCGTATGTTTTCAACAAAAGAAGTGGCATGACAAGAATGAGGAATTGGATTATTAACAACTTTCCAATCAATGTTTCGGTAATTGAAGTCTCCTATGTATAATAACTCGTTGAATTCACTCGCGCCATTCAGCATGTGCCTATTAAAAAGACGATTGTTATCAATGCTACTGTTCGGTGAGCGATAATATGTAGTGATGAGAAGGTTGTTGTATTTGGTTTTTATTGTACAACTTATTGATTCTTGGTGATTGGAATTGGTGCTCCATAGTGAATACTGAAGAGAATCAATAATATACATCGCTACACCTCTATGACAATTGGCAAAAGCGTGATTTGTAAAAAGTTGGTAATTTGGTAACAAGAGTTCTTCATCTTGTATAGGGAAGCGTTTGTTTTTTGGAAGTGTTTCAGTGAGTGCGATTACTTGGGGTTTATATATAGATATCAATTTTGCTAGCTCGTTACGTTTATTTAGCATGGAGTCAATGTTCGTATATAATACTAAAAGGTTTGGTTTTATTTTGGTACTTTTGTCTGATTGTACGTTGATCCATTTGGGTTTTTGGGAGATTCTTTGGGAAGTTTGACAAGATACGGGTTTGATCTCGGGCCCGTTATCTTGTATATGAAGTCCCCCAAATTGTCGCGCGCGATTTCTTTTTGTTGTTGTTTTTTCACTTCTCGATATAGCCTCCTTTCTTCCGGTGATCTGTCGTGGTTAATATAAATTTTTATTTTCTTTTCTTTAAGGCGATAAATGTTTTTCATGACAGATTGTTTAATATTATTGTTACTGAAACTTACGAGAATGGGTCTCGGCTTGTTGTGTGCGTTTCCGGCTTTTCCTAAACGGAGGATATTCGAGATGTGATTTGGTTCGACTTCCGTCTCGCAATCATTATTCAGCAGATTCATGCATTTTTGCTGATCTGAGGAGGCGTTGTCCTCGGGTAAATCATGAATAACAATGTTGTTGATTCTGTTGTTGTGGTCATTGTTGCTAATGATAACTTTCCTGACAATTTCGTTAATGTTTGCTTGATTGCCTGAATCTGGTTTGGTAGAGGGGACGACGGTTTTTTCAGCGGCTTCGGCATATGATTTGGCAGCCTCTGCATAAGTTATAATGGTTTTTTCGCGGCTGTCTATTTTAATATTAAGCGTGTCAATTTTATTGCCTAATATTTCAAGCCTATCCAGAATTGGTGTTTTGTATCTTTGTTGCAAACATCGTTCTTTACATATATCGCAGATCCAGAAGAGGTTGTATTTAGCAATGGCGTTGAATGCATTAGGATCTAATTCTTGACATGTAGTATGGAACCAGAAATCACATATATCACAATTTATAGAGTTCTCATTCTCGTGGATCTTTGTGCCGCATTTACGATGATTATGCCCTGGACATACTGTGTAGTCAATGTTTTGATTCGGCATTTTATCATATATAATTTTAATAATAGTAGGTATGCCGAACAATATGAAATGGTAGAAACCAGGTTTTTATAATGTTTTAAAACGGATATGATATTAGTGTTTAAATGCTGGGCGGTTCAAACAAACAGAAATGAGAAATTAATTGACGTAGATAAATTAAACTAATTGGAGCAAATAATTGACAAACGTTTTGTAAGAGGAAAAATGAACGGTCTGTGAAATGAAATGAGATTTTCAACTAAATAATCCAGTACAGTAGGCAATAAACAGAAAAGGGGTTCCACAATCAAGCCCTATTTCTTCAGAATATGGGGCAGTCCACTGGGGTTAATACCCAATCTCCCGAAAATCCCTAATCTCCTTAAAAACCGTTTAGAAGGGCTTTACTTAAAAATAGAATAAAGAAATAAACTATTCACACCAAAGTTAACCAAAGAAAAAAGATAATTTAATCACCTTTATCTAAATCAAGTAATAAAGAAAAAGTTAGTTACAAATCATTTGCTTTCGAGAGAAATCTTGAGTTCTGATAATTTTACATCATACAATTACATCTGTGTTTTCTAGCTTAGATTCATTCATTCATTTCATATATTTTACTACTCAGCAAATTACAACAAACGATATAAAATAACATACATAATGCATATAATATAAACAACAGTAACAAAGATATAGCTTGCTAAAGACGTTAAAAAGCGAGTGGATTTCAAGGTGTGTTGGAAGTTAGTGAGTTGTTGGGGCTTCCCCAGTAAAATCTGATTTAATTTTATAACAAAGCCCTATTTTAAAAGATTAAAAATGTTATCGATAATCGTGAAAAATTCGTTATGCTATAATTTAATCATAAACTTTCAATAATAAGAAATTGTGTTAAAGTAAGTAATCTGTGGTATACATATATTTAGTGGTTTATATTCTCACTGAAAAGATATTTTTTCAAACTATTTACAAAAGAAGATTTACTGTTAAGACATTATACTGTTATCGTGGTTAATAATGCTGTTCCGTAAATAAGGTCTTCAATATGATAAAGTCTTTCTCAAAAAATATTTTTTACGTAGTGGTATTATGAAACTGTTAATCGCGTGGTTTGTGGATATTTATGATTAGTTTTTCAAAAAGATTGAATACTAGAAAGGTCTTTTTAAATTGCTTACTTTTTTTGAAAAGATTCCTGAAAGTCACGTGACGGATCTCCTTAGTCGAGATTTCAAGTGCTCAATTAGCGTTCTGGAAGCCTCGTTAAAAACAACAACAAATAAAAATTAACATTGAAACACGATTTCCTTTGTTTTATTCCAACTTTAATGGTTCCATCTCGCAAATCAAAGTGTATTTTCCAATTTGCAGCATTTTGCGGTGAAAGGTAAAGGTGTTTGAAATCAGAGTAAAAATAGGCTGTTCATGTTTAGGTTAGCATATAATGGAATTTAACGAAGCTGAGCAACCATTATCAAAACAGTCAAAACAGGAGAAAGACAATGAAAGCGATGTCGTTAAACGTGAAACCTGGGGACATAAAATAGAGTTCGTCTTGACTTGCGTTGGATATTGCGTTGGGTTGGGGAACGTTTGGAGGTAAATCTTACAAAGTTAAAACCCCGGTCATGGCACAAAGCACGTTTTCACGGTATAATTTGAAAATGGTCTGAAAAGTGCTATCTCAATCTATAGCTATCATATCCCTCTTCTCCAGAAGTAGATCAAACCATAGTAGATCTCGATTGCTTTTCATTGATAGATTTCCATATTTGGCGTTCAATAATGGCGGTGGAGCATTTCTGATACCGTATTTCATTATGTTGGTTATATGCGGAATGCCGTTGTTTCTGATGGAGTTAGCACTGGGCCAATACTTCAGTCTGGGACCTGTTTCCACGTGGAACGCCACTTGTCCGATAGCAAAAGGTGAACTACATATTGCTTGGTTCTCAAAAACCAATAAAGGGGAGGGATTTATTCATTCAATCACAGGAATCGCTTTTTCATTGATTTATTGTTTTGTAAAAACCGATGGAACAATTTAAAGGTTTTCTGTCCCCATTAAAGTTTTTTCCCTAAATAGCTTGTTTTTATTGCCGTAATTGACTTCTCTGGACCTCCCGACAGGTATCGGATTTGCTATGATTGCCGTGGCTTTCCTTTGCACGGTGTACTATAATATCGTGATTGCATGGGTACTGTACTACATGTATGCATCAATGGGAAAAGAGGTGCCCTGGAAATATTGCGGCAATGAGTGGAACACGCCAAACTGTCTCGATGACAATAGAATAGGTAACAAGGTTCAAAACAATACCATTACACAAGACGAATTTATTCTAAACTTTTTTTCAGAAAAACTGGCATGTTTTAACGTCATCAAAAACCAAACGGTAAACTCGTTTCCTGGCAACATGTTCAGCTTAACATCAAACCTGACAACGCTGTTAAACACGACGGAGTGCGTTAAAGAGAGCATTAACTATACATCCGCAAGTCAGGAGTACTGGGAAAGGAACGTTTTGCAGATAACAAAAAGCCTCGGTGACAGTGGCTCTATACGGCCTGGTCTTCTTGTGTGTCTGATCATTGCCTGGGCAATGGTCTTTCTTTGCCTGTGCAAGGGAATCAAATCATCTAGCAAAGTGAGTCTTAAATACTGCCAATTAAGCATTCCTACTTTCACGCCATTAAATACTATAAATCGATAGCAAATTAGCATTGCTTCTTTTCTAAAAGCTGTATTCCATTATGTAGACGATTCAAAAAAGTCATTTTTCCATTTTGAATTGTTTTCAATATATTTCGTGCGAGAGTCACAACCTGAAGTGAAACCATAGATTCCCTGCAAAGCGGCTCACTTAACGCAACCAAATGTTATTTGGCGCCTGAATAAAATTTACATTGAAATCACGACATTCCAGGCGTATTCTAAGGCCAATGACTAAATAATATAGAAGGAGTTAAAAGCTCATTCAACAACTTTCCTCGCGTTTCAAAAGTTAAAGGTTTTAGCGTGACTTCACCACGCAAACATATTTGGTCACATATATATATATATAAATATTTAATTGTTTTATATGTTTAGCTAAGTGAATATCATGAGAAATATCGTTTAGGTTGTCTACTTTACGGCCACGTTTCCCTACATTGTGATGTTTATACTAATGATCAGGGGAGCGCTGTTAGAGGGGGCAGGGTCAGGGGTAGCATACTACCTAAAACCAGACTTCTCAAAGCTGGGAGACGTGAACGTTTGGGTGGCAGCAGCCACGCAGATATTCTACTCGCTTGGGATCGGTTTCGGTTCCCTCATCGCGTTTGGAAGTTACAACAAATTCCACAACAATGTCGTAAGGTGTGCAGTCATTAGCTTCTGTACAGTAGACTACTTTTATTATGAACTCTCCGAGGCCCTTTCAAGTGTTACAATAATAGAGAGTTTGTAATACAGAGGATTATTTTAAAATAGTTTCTTAGGTCATATTAATTGATAACACAGTTCTAATTGGAGGAAAATCCAATATGGTTCTCTCTCTCTCTTTTAATTATCCCTTACGATATAAGGACTAAATGAAATAGATTGATATAAAATAAAACATCAATTTTGATTGAAAATGGAAAACTATACTTGCGGGTATAAGCAGTAACTTTTTAAAAGAACAGAGATCATCTGACAGTTACTATTACAAGGAATTTTCTATTCAAACAAAAATGACAGAAACAAACGCGCTCTCAGTAATGTTTTCGACTATTTTGTATAGAGACGCGGTGTCGTTGGCTCTCGTGAATTGTTTCACGAGCGTTTTCGCTGGCATTGTTGTGTTCTCGGTACTCGGTCATATGTCGCACAAATCTGGCATACATATTTCAAAGGTAGCCACTTCAGGTAAAGATTGCTCCATTTTATCGCTGTAGACAAGTTGACGGTGATATAAAGGTAGGATTGTGAAAGCGAAAAAATCCAATTGTAGACAGAATAACAATTCAGCCAGAAGGACAATTGGTGAAAAACCGCGAATATTCCTTCTGACGTTTTATCTAGAGTTTAAACTTTTTTGTGTGTTTTCAGGACCCGGCCTCGTGTTTGTCGTGTACCCGGAAGGTCTCTCGAAAATGCCTATTTCACCTCTCTGGGGAATTCTCTTTTTCTTCATGATCCTGACAATCGGTCTGGACACACAGTTCGCGATGTTGGAAGCGGTTATCGTAGGCTTCATGGACGAGTATACAATCCTGAGGGGAAGAAAACTGTTATTCACACTGTTCGTGTGTGTCATGGCGTGTTTATTTGGCTTTTCAATGGTCATGCAGGTATAACAGTGAATATGGTGTGGTTTCAAAAGCTGCGAAATATTTTCCATATGTCCTTTCCCGTAAGACTTAAAGCATATAGTATACTTGTATTATTTGAATGGAATCGTTTTATGAAAAACACCTGCACAGTGCAATTTCTTTTTCTAGAACGGCATGTACGTGTTCAATATTTTCAACACGCAATCCGGTGGAGTGTCATTGCTTTTCCTCGCATTTTGGGAAACAATCGCTCTTGCCTACGGTTACGGGGCTGAGAAGTTTGAAGGCAACCTGGAGGAGATCCTGGGTTACAAACCCTACAGATGGTGGAAGTGGTGTTGGAAATATTTTTCTCCAGTAGTAATCTTTGTTATTTTTGTCACCAGTTTAGGGCAATGGAAGGGACTGTCGTATGGCACATACCAGTAAGTGATCTACCTAAAATGCAATGTAATCATCTTGCATGACTTCATTATTTTTCCATTTACTGTAGAAAATCACTGTTTTAGTAAATTAGATCTTTTGATTTTATAAGAAAAAAAACCTCCCCTTTTTTAAATTGACTTTGTACTGGTTTTATCTGCGTTACGTGTTTCAGTTACCCCGGTTATGGCGAGGCTATTGGTTGGATGTTAGCGCTCGCCAGTATGATATGGATTCCTTTGGTAGCGCTGCACAAAATCCTGAAAACACCTGGCACATTACTGGAAAGAATCAAGCATCTAAGCAGGCCGGATCCCGTTGCTTTGGAAAGAGTGAAATTGGCTCAAGCACAAGAGTTGCTATCTGTGTCCATCTAGGAAAATGTGTGATTTTCGACTAAAAATTGTACATTCTTTAGAGAAAGTACGCAAAAAAATATTATGGTTGTTATATAGAAAACTGTTTTCGAATATAAAAATAAATTTATACAGTTGAACCCATGTAATTAGAATCCTCTGGGGGTGTCAAAATTTGTTCCAGTTTTCGAATTAGAGGAGTTTAAGCTTTGTCGGCCAAATTTTATTTCTGTCGAAGCTTCTTCAATTGATCATGTTAGAGACTTTCAAAAGTAGGAGATCTAATTCTAAGTCTGTTGTAAACAAGGCTAATCTATTCAGAATTTCAAGTGCCCCGTCAACATCATGTCTCGATGGCGGTGATATGGGTTCGTCGGAAAACTCATCACTTGTCACTGCTGATTTCTGGTTGTGATAGGTATTCCTTAACTATATCGTTAACAGACAATGGTTGAGATTCTTTGGTACTACCTCCCTATCGAAATCAACGGTGCATCAGTACCATGCGTTTTTAAAGGTCATGTCAGGCCTTGTTTTGCGAAGTTGACTCAAGTCAAACTGTAACTCTCATTGTCGTCCTCACCATCAGCACTATTGTCCTCACCATCCACCATCTCTTTAAATGGATCATCATGGGCATCCATAGCACCTTTGCAAGCTTCCACTCAGATTCCTGACTTTCGAAAACAGTTAACAACTGTTTTCTCAGTCACCTCATTCCACGCTGTCTTGAGTATCATCATGGCTTCCAGAATTGACCGGGGCAGTTGTTTATCCTCCTTTCTTGCTCTTATTATCTTACGAAAAAGTAGGGATCGCTATTTAGCTTTCAATGACCTGAAAAAGAACAAAAAACGAGAAAAAACATATCCATCACATTTCACTCAATTTTCTTTGTTTCTTTTGTTTCATGCCTACATATGATTATAAACGGTTATACGCTCTTCAACTGTTTTGATTAAAACTTCAATACATATTCTTCTTTCTTGAACAAGATTGTGCAGAGAATTTGCAAGCCTAGCCCATCTCCGAAGTACCATATCCTTGTTACAGTAATATTAGCAGTGTGTATTGGATTAGCTGGTAGGAAGTAAAGAACAGTTTTAGCGTATCGACCAGTCTTTCCTTTCTTTAAACGACCTTGCATCCTTTGCATCTTTAGTAAAAGCAACATCATATTTATCAATTTTTTTGTCAGGTTCTGGACGTGCTGTTAAACTTTTCCGAAGATTGGTGTCCAATCATTCATGTAGGCATGATATCCTTTTATTATCGATTCACATTTAAACTCGCTGATAAATCAACAATGGAATTTCATAACTTAAAGAAACCCGTTTCTGACAGAGCTTAACCTTTCCTTTCATGTCTTACACGTTGCTACTATCTTTGTTATCGAAGAATTTTTTTAAATAATGAAGACGTTCTATTAGAAAATCAAAATATTCGATAGTGATTCGAAGATAATAAGCCAATATATGAATAATAAAATAGAAAATAATAAAGTAAACATACCTGATAAGCCCCTGGCCATGAGCTGTGCACAGGAAGTGGTATTTGGTGGACAAAATCGTAAATTAATAGCTTTTAGTTCTGAAACTTCTGGATGTGCAGGACAATTATCAACTACAATTACAATCTTTCTTCCTTGCACATGGAATTTACAATCGAGCTCGCGCAGTCATTCCTCAAACAGTGCTCCTTCCATTCATGCTTTCCTTTGAGATCGATATCTACAAGGGAAGTTACCAACGTGCTTGAAGCATCTTGGGTTGGCAGATTTCCCAATCACAAACAAAACACAAAACACACAAACTCATCAACTGCACAAGACTTTTAATGCAAATACAATAAAGCTGAGTTATTCTTGTACGCCAAGTATGAAGAACGTAATAACTCAACACAATTCACTAACACTCAACAAAGAGAAAGAACGGAGCAACCGATTCTGCAACTGTCGATCGAAATCAGATTGCCCGCTTAATGGTGAATGTCTTATATCGTGAATTGTATATAAAGGGAAAGAAGCTACCGTTGATAACGATAAGTCGGTATATTTTGGAGCAAGTGAAGGAGAGTTTAAAACGCGTTTTAACGACCACGTGAAGTCGTTCAAACACAAAAAATACGCAAACGAAACAGAACTCTCCAAGATGATATGTAAATTAAAAGATGAAGCAAAAATGTTCTAAATATCATGGAGCATAGCAGCGAGAGCATTCCCGTATAAGTGTGGTACTAGATGATGTGATTTGTGTCTCTCTGAAAAAGCGTTAATCGCTCGTGCTGAACCCGAGGGACTCCTAAATAAGCGTACCGAATTGTTGTCCAAATGTCGCCATAGAAACAAATTCTTAAATGGAAATGTTAAATAAGTCATGCAAAAGTATTCCCTGTGGTATATATGTATATGGTTTTATAGGTATTGTATTGTATTATTCCCTGTGGTATAAACGTATGTTTTTATACGCATGTTCTATAGTTTGTTGGTTCACTTGTAACCTGACGAATGTTTTGAATACATGAAACTTTAAGTTGTTACATATGTTGTAATTTCTCACTTGACAAATTATCGTTATATATATATACTGCATTTTGTTGAAAGTTTTTGAATGAGGTGGAAGAAGAATTTATCGATGTTGGTGGTCAGGTTTTTGTTGTAAGGCGGGTTGAACCGGATTATCTTACGTTTCCTGTTTCTGTTGTGTGTGACCCGTTGATGTTGGTGGCGTTGTTGAAACTTCAATTGGTGGTTGTACCTAGATCTTTTGAGAGCATCCTCGTAGAATGCCGCTGATTCTTGAAATACTTGTTCATTGCATGACGTGTTGGATAGCTTTGTTTCGATTGAGATGGGGATATGTTTGATAATGTTTGGTGGATGATTGGACTGTTTATGGATGTAGTTTATGATGTTGTCAGGTTTGTGGTAGGGTCGGTAGGTTTCATTTGAAAGGTTGAGCGTCAGGTCGAGTTGACGGTTATATATATATATATATATAATTCAATTTTGAATCAACTTTTAATTTTTAACTTTTTTCAAAATTACCCTTCCCAAGGTGAGTAAGTTACAGGTACTTACATCGGACATAAGAGCAATAAGGGACATATTTTTTTATTTTATATTTTATTTATACTTATATTTTATTTGTTTATACATTTTATCGTTTGTTATTGTCTTATACATGTTTAGGTTAGCATATAATGGAAGAAGCAGAGCAACCATTCCCAGACCAGGGGAGAGACAGTGAAAATGATGTTGTCGAACGGGAAACCTTCCTCTTGACTTGCATTAGATATTGCGTTGGGTTGGGGAACATTTGGAGGTAAATCTTGCGAAGTTAAAACCTTGTCCCGATTATTATGAGACAACGCAAGTTTTCACGGTATAATTTGAGAATGGTCTGAAAAGTGCTATATCAAACAGTCTCTATAGCTATCATACCCCCCTTCTCCAGAAGTTGATCAAACCATAGTAGATCTCAATTGCTTTTTATTGATAGATTTCCATATGTGGCGTTCAATAATGGCGGTGGAGCTTTTCTGATACCGTATTTCATTATGTTCTTTATATGCGGAATGCCGTTGTTTCTGATGGAGTTAGCAATGGGCCAGTACTTCCGGTTGGGACCTGTGTCCACGTGGAGCGCTACTTGTCCTATAGCAAAAGGTGAACTGCATATAGGTTGATTGGAAAAAACGCTAAATATGAATGAAATTCAATTAATCACAAGAATCGCTTTTTATTGATAGAATGATTTAAAAGTTTCTGTTCCCATTAAAGTTTTATACCTTAATAGGTTGTTATTATTGCCGTAATTGATTTTTGTGGACCTCTCTACAGGTATCGGATTTGCTATGATTGCCGTGGCTTTCCTCTGCACTGTGTACTATAATATCGTGATTGCATGGGTACTGTACTACATGTATGCATCCATGGGGAAAGAAGTGCCCTGGAAATACTGCGGCAATGAGTGGAACACACCCAACTGTCTCGATGACAATAAAATTGGTAACAAGGTTCAAAACAATACCACTACACAAAATAAATTTATTCTTTTTTAGAAAGATTGGCATGTTTGAACGTCATCAAAAAAAAAGCGATTAACGCGTTGCCTGACAACATGTTCAGCTTAGCAACGAACCTGAAAAAACTGTTATACACGACGGAGTGCGTTAAAGAGAGCGCAAACTATACATCCGTCAGTCAGGAGTACTGGGAAAGGAACGTTTTGCAGATAACAAAAAGCCTTGGGGACAGTGGCTCCATGCGACCTGGTCTTGTTGTGTGTCTGATCATCGCCTGGGCAATGGTCTTTTATGGCCTGTACAAAGAAATCAAATTATCTGGCAAAGTGAGTCTGAAATACTGTCAATAAAGCATTTTTTTATATCTATATATAATTATAATATAGACAATTATAAATCAAAAGATTAGGTCCCTATACGCATTTGTAATTATTTCTACGCTCCCTTGTGAATTTTGTTTCTAGATAATATGTTTTTGTAACAATTTTTTCATTTGAATATATAGTTGAAGAGTGTTAACTCACGAAACTCAGAGTACTATAAAAAGTTTGAGTTTTTTCTCTTTACTTCGTGGTATTTTGCTCTAGTTATTCTACTATTGAGCACTTTATATGGAAACATACACCTGGATTTTTGTATATATATATATATTTAATCGTTTGATCTGTTTAGCTAAGTGAATATTATGAAGAATATTGTTTAGGTCGGCTTCTATACGGCCACGGTTCCCTATATGGTGATGTTTATATTCATGATCATGGGAGTGCTGTTAGAGGGAGCATGGTCAGGGGTAGCATACTACCTAAAACCAGACTTATCGAAACTAGGAGACGTGAACGTTTGGGTGGCAGCAGCCGCGCAGATTTTCTACTCGTTGGGGATCGGTTTCGGTTCCCTCATCGCGTTTGGAAGTTACAACCATTTCTACAACAATATCGTAAAGTGTGTCAGCTTTTTCGATTACTTTTGTTATAAACTCTCCAGAGGCGAGAATAATAGAGAGTTTGGGAAGACGGAAGATTATTTTAAAAAAGTTTCTTAGGCCATATTAATAAATGATAACACAGTTCTAATTCTAAGAAAATCTAACATGGTTCTCTCTTTCTCTTCTAATTTTCCCTTACGGTACAAGAACCGAAGGAAATAGTTTGATATAAATAAGGCATCCATTTTTTATGGGAATCTTATCTTTCTTTTCTTTAAAAGAAAAGAGATCATCTGACAGTTGCTATAGTTACAGTTGCAATAGTTACAGTTGCTATAGTTACAGTTGCTATAGTTACAGTTGCTATACAAGAAATTTTCTATTCAAACAAAAATGACAGAAAACAAACGTGTTTTCAGTAATGTATTCGACAACATTTTATAGAGACGCGGTGTGGTTCTCTCTCGTGAATTGTTTCACGGGCGTTTTCGCTGGTATTATTGTGTTCTCGGTGCTCGGTCATATGTCGCACATATCAGATGTACATATTTCAAAGGTAGCCACTTCAGGTAAAGATTGCTCTATTTTATCGCAAAGTAGGATTGAGGAAGCGAAAACATACAATTGTAAGTCATAATAACAATTCAGCCAGGAGGACAATTGGCGACGAATCACGAAAATTCTTGCTTACATTTTATCACAAGTTTAATCTTTCTTGTGCATTTTCAGGACCCGGCCTCGTGTTTGTCGTGTATCCGGAAGGTCTCTCGCAAATACCTAGTTCATCTCTCTGTGCAATTCCTTTTTTCCTCATGATCCTGATGATCGGCCTGGACACACAGTTCGCGATGTTGAAAGCAGTTGTCGTAGGCTTCCTGGACGAGTACAGGATCCTGAGGGGAAAGAAACTGTTATTCACACTGTTCGTGTGCGTCATGGCGTGTTTCATTGGCTTCTCAATGGTCATGCAGGTATAACAGTGGATGTGGTGTGGTTTCAAAAGTTGAAAACTATTTTTGATATGCCCTCTCCCGTAAGACCAATTTAAACATATGCTTTAGACGGGTGTACAAGGTTTAAATTATACAATGCACTTACGTATTTACGCTTTATGAATAACACCTGCACAGTGCATTGTCTCTTACTAGAACGGAATGTACGTATTCAATATTTTCAACACGCAATCCGGTGGAATGTCATTGCTCTTCCTTGTATTCTGGGAGACCATCGCTCTAGCCTACGGTTACGGGGCTGAAAGGTTCGAAAGCAACCTGGAGGAGATCCTAGGTTACAAACCCTACAGATGGTGGAAGTGGTGTTGGAAATATTTCTCCCCTGCAGTAATCTTTGTTATTTTTGTCACCAGTTTAGTGCAATGGAATGGATTGTCGTATGGAACGTACAAGTAAGTGCTCTACCTAAAATACAACATAACCATGCACGACTACTTTATCTTTCCATTTAGCGTAGAAAATCACTGTCTTAATAAATTAGATCTTTGTACTCTAGAAGATAAAACCTCCCCTTTTTCAAATTAACTTTATGCTGGTTTTACCTGCGTTACGTGTTTCAGTTACCCCGGATATGGCGAGGCTATTGGTTGGATGATAGCGCTAGCCAGTATGGTATGGATCCCTTTGGTAGCGCTGCGCAAAATCTTGAAAACACCTGGCACATTACTGGAAAGATTCAAGCAACTAAGCAGGCCGGAACCCGTTGCTTTAGAAACAATGAGATCGCCTCAAGCACATGAGTTGCCATCTACGTACCTTTAAACAAATGTGTAATTTACGACTAAATGTGTGATTTTCGACTAATAATTGTACATTCTTTAGAGAAAGTACATAAAACATATTTTTGCTATCGGACTTTTGTACGTTACTTCGCTCCGAAATACGGACCAAAAAATTCAATAGCAGTTAATTATTTTCCTTCTCAGTTATCCCATCCTCATTTTCAGCCTCCATTTTTTCCCTCCGTGTGAACGTCATAAATTCCTAACGTAAAAATCGCTTTATTCTGGTAATCATTTCAATGATAAAATTATATATCTTTATTTATGTATAAATTCGAAAACAGTTTTCTATTAAACAACCGTAATATTTAAATATAAGATGCAGTTTAATGATTTAAAGTTTTCTTTAAAACAATATATTCATGTTCTCAATTAAAATAGCACAAAGCTTTTCGTACGTCTGTACATCATCAGGTGCATAAAAAATATGTACACTAAAAAACTAAAACGTTGCATAAATAGTATGTAGATCGTAAAAGAAATCATAATTAAAAACATTATTTACACAAAATCTCATGGGAGCTATGTTACACCATTTCTAAAAAGTCGTAAAAATCTAATATCCAGTTGGTGATTAATGCTGGGTCTTTGTTTTACAACATAAAGAGCTTCTAATATTTTTCTTTTACGAGAATCCCCTGGTGCATTAGAAATAACTTTCCAATTAAAAGCATGACCAGTGTTACTCAAAACATGCTTTGACGGCTCTGATTTTCCAGATAGCTGATCATGTTCATGCCAGCGTATTTGTGCGTTTCTTTTTGTCTCGCCAATGTACACCTCGTCGCATGAACACTTTCCCTCATAAATTACATTTAACTTGTGAGAAACTTTATCTTTCAACGGAAAAAGTATCTTTAATTTTCTCGTTTTAAATATTACCTCTAACTATACTTTACCGTTCGTAAACATTTCAATGCGGGATTTTAATTTGTATACCGATTGTTCGTTTTTTGGACAAAACGGGATTTGTATTTTTGTTGTGACTTTCTTCTCTACTTCAAACAACCAACTGGGGATAATAAGAGGCTCACCGCCATTGTTGTCAAAGGATTTCATCACAGAGTTGATGAACGCCACTGGATATCCTGCGGATTTGTATTTCTTGAAGATCCTTTCCTTTTTGTTTAGGAAGTTTGAGCCGATCCTTTTTGCTCTAAATAAATCTCCGTTGATGATATTTCTTTTGTATTTCTTAGGTACAGAAGAAGACCAATGACCAAAGCTTTTTATGTTGTAAAACAAAGACCCAGCATTAATGACCAACTGGATATTAGATTTTTACGACTTTTTAGAAATGGTGTAACATAGCTCACATGGGATTTTGTGTAAATAATGTTTTTAATTATGATTTCTTTTACGATCTACATACTATTCATGCAACGTTTTAGTTTTTTAGTGTACATATTTTTTATGCACCTGATGATGTACAGACGTACGAAAAGCTTTGTGCTATTTTAATTAAGAAAATAAATATATTGTTTTAAAGAAAACTTTAAATCATTAAACTGCATCTTATATTTAAATATTACGGTTGTTTAATAGAAAACTGTTTTCGAATTTATACATAAATAAAGATATATAATTTTATCATTGATATAATTACCAGAATAAAGCGATTTTTACGTTAGGAATTTATGACGTTCACACGGAGGGAAAAAATGGAGGCTGAAAATGAGGATGGGATAACTGAGAAGGAAAATAAATAACTCCTATTAAATTTTTTGGTCCGTATTTCAGAGCGAAGTAACGTACAAAAGTCCGATAGCAAAAAGAATTTCTGGTGCCCGTGACAGGTAGATTTTTTTGGATTATGTATACCAAACCCTAAAAACCTCAAATCTTCTGACAAGTTTCCTGATTTTCGGAAAATATTGACACTCGACAAACTGGTTCCAGAATGTGATTGTGTACACATGCCATATGAATTGTATTTTCCAAGTGTGCAAAAGGATTTAGGCAAACAAATCGGCAAGGATTGTCAGATTTTAAGCACTTTTTTGTGGAAGTCATAAATATATGGCCCCTTAGCAAAAGACTGTCCTTCTTGTATATATACATCTATGTAAATGCAACAATCTAAGTACATACCGTACAATCGCGGATATAAGCACTGGACTTATATTATTTCAAACACCTTCTTTGGTGGGCTTATAACCGGGGATCGGCTATATCCGAGAGGGGGAGATTATATGCTGGAGAAACCTTTCCCCATAGAAAAGAAAAAAAGAACATTTAAAAACGTTTTTTTTCTTTTAACAATTCAATGAAAACTCTTCAACAGAATCAAATTCATCGTGGTTGTTGTTGTCATCATCGCTCCCGCCATTGTTATCATCACTCCCGCCACCCATAGAAAATTTGTTTACCTCTTCCAATGGTTGCATTCGATAGTGAGCAATACCTTCGTTATTCACGTCGTTGTCATCTGACCCATCAAGTGGCAATGCAATGCCACATTTTTTTAAAAATTCGGGTAGTTATTTCACGGTTTGAACCTACCTCCTTCCAGGCATTGACAACACAATTTGAAATTAAGATTCGCTTTTCAGAAGCTATAATTTTCCAAGTTCTCCTCAAGATGTTTTTCAAATAGCATCCGAATAGCATCTTTGAAAGCCTTGTTAAGAGTACGTTCAGAGGTTGAATCTGACTGAGTGCAGCCTGGATGTATATTAACCAATTTTGTCTTTTTCTTTTTGAGAAGTGCTTTGACGTGGTTTGTTTGTTGTTCTTGAAGCACATCAGCTATCAAGATCATTCCGGTGGAGACAGTGGTTGGAGGGTTTATAAGGCTATATCCCCATTGTTCATTCACCCATTTCTTCATCATATCTTCGTCGCGCAAGGCATTAGGCTGAAACTCAACTTTTACCCTTCTATCTCAAGCATCTTGTTCTTTGTGGCTTATTTGTTTACCTCTTCTGCAAAAAATTATGTGGTCAAACACGAGGTACTGTTTATCCGGCGATAGCGCAATGGTAATGGTGTTCGGCTCTTAACCGAACGGTACTGGATTCGAGACCATGCTATCACAAAGTTGTTTAGTGAGCAGTGATAAATAAAAAACACCGTATTTCATTAAAAATAACCGTAACACAAATGGGAGCAATTAAATACACTAAAACCCCGGGTCGAGGTCTTTATGATAATTCTTAATGAGCGTTCTGGAAGCCTCGTTAAAAAACAAACAAACAAACAAGGTACACCATCTGCAAATATAGTTATCTGGACTGTACATTGCCTCTTATCTAGACGGAAAGCTGCTGATACAAACTACACCTCCTTGCCTCCTTTGTCTGCATGTGTTTTGTCATTATTGAATACAAAAGGTAAGAGCGTTTGGTCCATATTCGCTATATCCTTTAGCTGATATACACCACCTTTCCGCACACGTAGCAGTCGGAAGTGAAACCCTTAATTGCTGGAACCAAAGCCCCTTCGGATCGGTTTGTGCAACATGCGTCTTTCTTAGAAGAGCACTTCCATATCTTCGGGAAAATCTTGCAAACCATCGGTCTGAGCACTTCATATATTTACCAGGATAATGCTCTTGTAGCAACTGCTAAGCCCTTCGTTAAACCACCACCCTTTTAAAGGTTTTCTATTTTCTCTTGCTTCTGTGTTTTCAGCATGCAAAGCTGTTGTTGCAAAATATTTCTCATGACTAATGTGTCAGTCCAGAATTTTAAGTTTAAACTCACGCGAATAGGAATTTCTTTTTTTCTTTGCTTGCGTTTCCATTTTTGCAACACGTAATAGAGAAACCTTTACTTTGCGTAATTACAGTATTTTGAATGTTTTTTCAAAATGCAATGGATTCTTAAAATTATCGTTAGGGTTGCCTTACATTATACACTATTTCTGTGAAAAAAACAAAAACAAAAAGCGCAAAGATGTATGCTATAGTTCGCGTTGCAACACTTACGTTGAGAATTAAAGGGTTTCACGTATACCAAAAACGAGTTGATATTGAGAAGAAACTTACTTGCCATCTTGAACCAAGGAATCCGGATAATAAAAATAGTATAATAGTTAAATGTGAAGGAGGAGACGGTCGTCGGCCATATACCCGATTTATTGGTTATTGTATTAGCTCGAGAAACTTGCAGTAGAAATATTGGATTGGTTAAAACAGTCGTTAGAGACAAACCTAAAAATGCGCCAGAAGGTACATGGGTGATAGGCGGTGGTATCAAAACGCCGTCCAAATATTTACGCTGAGAAAAATCGAAATGTAAAATTAGAACAATACTTAGCAAAGCAACAATGTAATGCTAGAAATACATTTTCTTAGCGTTAAAACTGCCGCTTGTGTATGACTTTGACAAAAACCAATGGATGATAATCATGATAGATATTACATCCGATATGGACTTATATCCCGTGAGCGTATAACCGGGAGGATTTTTTCGTTTGAAATTTAGGGGGGCTTATATGCGGTGGTGAGGAGGCTTATAACCGGTGGAAGACTATAACCAGGGTTTACGGTATCTTGAGTGTTGCGGAGCGTTGTTCGATTGGCTACAGTTAAAAAGGATACCTACCGTACGTTGCGTCATTGTGTTTTGTTTGACTTTCGCCAAACTAAAAATTTGGAAAACCCATTGGAGTTTGCAGGGATGCTTGTAATCATAGGTTGTAAAACTCTTAAAACAAATCCTGTAGAATGAGTCACTTTCCCAAGACACAAATTGAGCGCAGTACTCCAAGAGACATTAGGATTAGGTCTGAATTAGAGTCCATGGTCCAACACTCAATAAAAAATAATTCGTTTGAAATTTGAATTTGAACAATTCGAATTTGAATTTTAGTTCTTCTTTGAAATTTTTTGTTGTAGTCAAATTGTACATATTGGGCTCACTCTGGAGTACATTTGAACGACCATCCGTTGTCAACCACTCCTTATCTACGAACGTCATTTATGCATATACACATATATTGATTCAATCTTATATCAAAATGTAACTTAAGTTAAAAAGAGCCAAATTTACAGATAGTCCAAATTGTTTCTTTCCCCGCGCAACCCATTACGTCAGTTGAGTCAACTGGCGCCCGCTGATTCCATCTGACCGCATTGTTTAGCTGGTCACTCGCAATTACGCCTCGCTATCTTTCTCTGTCCCATCATTCAACTTGTTGAGCAGTTCGTTTAGCAATCTGTTATTTTCCACAATCTGTGTGCTTTGATGACCGACCTGAGGAAAGAGCACATATTATGGAATGAAAAATAGGCCTCCTAACCGAAAATCTAAAACTTATTTCATTTCTTTTCAATTAATGATTTAACCTTTCTTACACTACTAATATTGATAACACGTATATTTAATCTTATTCACATAAATACATTGATATTAAAACATTCAACAATGTACTCGATTCTCCAACGACGCAATGGTTGTCATAGCCGTGACGAGTTTTTCCTCTGTAAGAAACATGGAGTAGTAAACCAGTTACTTCTACTACTTTTTGCTTTTTTAAATCCCCCTGAAGTGTAGCTACGTATAAGTCTTATTTTCTGTTATAAATGGGTATATAAAGTATATATAACATTATCTATTAGTTTACTTCATTAAAAATCTCTCAAACCTTGTAATTTCAGAGCACTGTCCGTTCTGAAAACAAAAGAAAACCCAGAAATCATTTAAAGTAAAACATAATTTTCCTTCAACATTCTCCATCGCTGATGCAAAGGACGTGTTTTTGTGGTTCAAAGTATTGAGGATTTTGTGATTATTTGGGCTTTCTATCTTATCTTTTAGATAAGACATTTGCCATAAGACGCTTCACATTGCAAGTATACTTGTCATTGTTTCTACCGTTTGTTCCTTGTTGCGGTTTTTCACATCCCTCAAATCTACAAGTTTTCAACATCAATCATTTTCCGAGTTGTTGAGGATTTTCGGAAGCTTGGGTTGTAACCCCAGGGGACTGCCTCATATCCCGAAGAAATAAGATTTTTGAGTGTAGGAAACCTATACTTTTCCATATCATTATTATAACATATTTCATTTATCAATATAATTTCCCTTACAACTGCTGATCGCAATTACCTAGAAATTATCTACCAATTAAAATCCTTTTTACGGCGAACTTCCGTTCATAATTATCTCTAATTGGAAGATTGTTTTGTGGCTCTCCATCCCTATTGCATCTGAGTAATTATCAAACTATTCTACCGTCGTATATATTTGTATTTAATACACCATACCTTATAACAAAAATCTACTTTACCCTATACAACTAAAAGCATCCGTGATTAAAAAACCTGTCTTCACTTCACTGCAACGAAAATGACGGACTTCTCAATCTGTCCCGGACATAAAGACAAATTATGCGGGCAAATAACCAAAGACGACGACCTAGCAATTGAATGCGATGTATGCGCCTACTGGCACCACATAGATTGCCAAAACATTTCAAAAGATGCCTACGAAGCAATTGCTAAATTTAGTCTCTTCTGGGTCTGTGACTCGTGCTATATTAAGTGCTTCCAAACTAACATGATATCTTCCGTCTTTGACAAATTAAAAGGAGTGGAAACCAAAATTGATAAACTAACCGAAAATATTAATGCCAGTCAATCTGCAATACAAAGTTCATATGCCGAAGCCAACAAGTCATATTCTAATGTAACTAAAAGAATCGAAGAAATCACTAAAAAAACTAACGGTATCAACGGAATTTCAGATCTTGAAGCTATACCACATACATCAACTCAAACACCACCCACACATCTGCACCACTCAGTTAGAGACTGGAACGTAGTCATTTACAACTTACCTGAAAAAGAAGACGAAGTTAAAAACTGTTTAGATCTGTTCAGCGGAAACTGCAATGTCATTACTGAAAAAACGAAAATTGAAAACGTTAGAAGGCTCGGAAACAAAATGGATTCTAGAGTTAGGCCGCTTCTTGTCTCATTTAAAAGATTAAAGACCAAGTCTAAAGTCATGTCAAAATCAATTAACGTGAAAAACAAACAAAGTAAAATGGGTCAACTTCAGACCTAGAAAACCATTAAGTACAAGTTTCAAAATTTTCTATGCAAATATTGACTCTCTGATGAATAAACGTAACGAATTAAAGGCTATTTTGATCCAACACAACCCGCATGTCATTTCGTTGACTGAGACACTACCGAAAAATTCACGTTACAATGTTCACACCAGCAATTCGCAATACAAAACTACCAAACTTTCACAAACTTTTCTGATGCAACCTGCCATCGAGGAATCACTGTCTACATCTCTGACTCCATCGAAGCTTCGCAAATAGAATTAGACGAACTACCAAGTGAAGCATTGTGTTGTGAAATTAGATTTAAAAATTACTAACTTCTAGTTTTAACATACTACCGTTCTCCTAACAGCAATAAAGAGAACAATGAAAAATTAAACAAACACATTATAACCTGCTGCCGTAAATATCGAAATGTCCTTATGCTGAGAGACTTCAACTTCCCAGATATAAACTGGACAAACAATGCAAACCCTATACCACACTCATCTAAATCCGAACAATTCCTCGATTCAACTCGTGAGACTCATTTATATCAGCATGTTTTCAACCCGACACACCTGAGACACACGCAAAATGCTACTACAATCGATCTCGTTTTTACCAATGAACAGAACATGATCACTTCTCTCTCACACTTACCACCGATTGGAAAGAGTCACCATCAACTTCTATCCTTTGAACTTCTGACAAAATCAAATTTTAATCAGGATCAACTATTCAAATATAATTATAATAAAGGGGATTACGAAAAAATAAACAACGACCTGTCTATATACAACGCAGACTCTTCTCTTGACACTATTGATAATTGGAATTCTTTACTCAGCACACTAGCAACAAGTATCGATAAAAACATTAAAAAAAAACAGTAACGAAAAAACATAACCCGAAGTCAATAACACGGAGTGTCATACATAAACTGAAGGAAAAAAGTTATAAATACCGCATCTACCTATCAAATAAAAATGTATCAACTTACCAAGATTATTTCAGAGCGAGAAATCAAGCAAAATCCGCTTGCAGATCAGCCATTAAGGAATTTGAGAAAAATATCTCCTACAACATCAAAGACAATCCTAGGGCGTTCTATTCATATGCAAAATCCAAAACACCAACCAAAAATTTCTTTCCAGATATCCACTACAATGGGATTGTTGCAAGAACCGATCTAGAAAAGGCAACTAGCTTTAATGCTTTCTTTTCAAGTATTTTCACGCAGCAAAGCGACTCTACCCCCTTAGATTTCTCGTTAAACTGTTATGTACATTCTCTACCTAACAATGTTAACCTATCGCCTGAAAACATTGTCTTTTCTGAATGTTAACAAATCGCCTGGACCGGACGGATTACACCCACGCGTTTTAAAGGAAACCAAAAAAGAACTATGTAAACACCTATCTACCATATTTATAGACGCTTTCAACACTGGAAAACTTCCAAAAGCATGGAAGGACGCCAACATAATGCCACTGTTTAAAAAAGGAGATAAGAAACAAGCCTGAAACTACCGTCCAATCAGTCTTACATTTGTTGTGGCTAAAGTCTTTGAGAAGATTATTAAGGATCATCTGTTATCTCATCTCCTAACACATGATTTACTTAGTAGTTACCAACACGGCTTCCGACCTGGACATTCATGTGCTACAAATCTTTTAACAGTAATAAATAGTTGGACACAAGCTCTTGATGAAGGGTTTGCTATTGACAATATTTATCTTGATTTTCAAAAGGCTTTTGATAAAGTTCCCCACGTTAGCCTGGTCAGGAAATTAAAAGCTTACGGGATTGAAGGTGCAATTTTGAGATGGATCAAGGTCTTTCTACTTAACCGTCGTCAACAAGTTGTAGTGAATGGGACATACTCTGACTGGAAAGCAGTAAAGAGCGGAGTACCTCAGTGTTCAGTTTTATTTATGATCTCCCTAATGTCATATCATCGACAGCTGCACTATTTGCTGATGACACAAAAGTATATTGCGTTCTCTCCTCAGTCGAATCACATTTTCATCTTCAAAATGATATTGATATTCTAATAGATTGGGCTAAAAAATGGGGGATGGTGTTTAATACTGAGAAATGTGCCGTTCTACATCTCGGTAACAGTAATAAACAAAACACCTATTCAATATACGATCATAACATTTCAAAAAGAGTTTATATCAAAACTGTCAAATGCGAACGCGACTGAGGTGTTTCTGTCGACTCCGAATTAAAATTCTCCCATCATATTAAAAACCAAGTGAATAAAGCAAACCAACTATTTGGTCTCATAAGAAGAACATTTACATTTATGGATGGAAAGTCTTTCAAACTGCTGTTCACCACGCTAGTCCGACCACATCTCGAATACTGTGGAGCTGTTATCAATCCGAGATTGCTACAAGATAAAAGACGCATTGAGAAGAGCCTTAGGAGAGCCAGCAAGCAAGTTCCAGGAATGAGAGAACTTCCTTATGAGGATCGTCTTTATCGTCTCAAATTACCAAGCATGCGCTTCAGATTTATCCGCGGTGATCTCATAGAGATATTCAAATGGTTTAAAGGGTACTACAAATGTACATCAAAACTTTTTAATGCCGAAAATCGAGTTATCACACGAGGTCATCATTTTAAACTGAGAAAGCAGCACTGTCGTTGATTTTACAGTCAACTAATATATTTTGCACGTTCATATTTTACACATTTATTTTCTACTAAGCAATTATTTATTTTCTAGTATTTTTTATATTATATATAACGTTTATTATCGGTTTAATCAGAATTTGTAGGCCTTCCTGCCTATACAAATTTTTTTTTGTAAACCTTATATCCAATAATAATAATAATAATAGAAATCAATCTATTGCGAGAGAGAGATCTTACTTAAACTTGATTTCTTTGAGTCTTGCAAAAACTTCAACTTGTGAAGATGCAAACTGATCGAGAATATCTCGCTCGTCGTATGGTCGCCGAGCTTGCTACGAGAAAAAACGAGAAACAACGAACTTATAGCGAGATATTAGTAAGATGAAAGTAAGACAAATAAAATTAGCTCCAAGCAAATCAAACTCGCCATAACGAATATAAGCAAATAATGCAAAACGATCATACATATAAAACTATTTTTTACAAGTATTTCCACTTGGGTTTGATAGGTGCAAATTAAAAAGAAGTTGTTTACCTATCGGCACATTTGATGGAATACCGGCTATGATTTTGCAAAAGCAGCGGCGAGCTTTTTGTCTGATCTGAAAGTCACGTGACTAAACTCCTTAGTCAAGATTACAAGTGCTTAATGAGCGTTGTGGACGCCTCGTTAAAAACAACAACAAATAAAAATTAACGTAGAAACACGATTTCCTTTGTTTTATTTCAGCTTTAATATGGTGATAATCTAGCAAATCCTTGCAAATTTATTATCTAATTTGCAACATTTTCCCCGGTGAATGGTAAATAATAAAGGTGTTTACAGTCAGATTCCTCTGAACTTTATTTCAGGTAAAAATAAGGTGTTCATGATATATATATATATATGTTTAGATTAGCATACAATGGAATTAAACGAAGCAGAGCGACCACTATCAAACCAGGCGAGAGACAATGAAAGGGATGTCGTCGAACGGGAAACTTTCCTCTTGACTTGCGTTAGATATTGCGCTGGGTTGGGGAACATTTGGAGGTATATCTACGAAGTTAAAACCTTGCTGCGGTAATTATGACACAACGCAGGTTTTCACGGTATAATTTGAGAATGGTCTGAAAAGTGCTATATCAAACAGTCTCTATAGCTATCATACCCCCCTTCTCCAGAAGTTGATCGAACCATAGTAGATCTCAATTGCTTTTTATTGATAGATTTCCATATGTGGCGTTCAATAATGGCGGTGGAGCTTTTCTGATACCGTATTTCATTATGTTCCTTATATGCGGAATGCCGTTGTTTCTGATGGAGTTAGCAATGGGCCAGTACTTCCGGTTGGGACCTGTGTCCACGTGGAGCGCTACTTGTCCTATAGCAAAAGGTGAACTGCTTATAGCTTGATTGGAAAAAACGCTAAATATGAATGAAATTTAATTAATCACAAGAATCGCTTTTTATTGATAGAATGATTTAAAAGTTTCTGTTCCCATTAAAGTTTTATACCTTAATAGGTTTTTGTTATTGCCGTAATTGATTTCTGTGGACCTCCCTACAGGTATCGGATTTGCTATGATTACCGTGGCTTTCCTCTGCACTGTGTACTATAATATCGTGATTGCATGGGTACTGTACTACATGTATGCATCCATGGGGAAAGAAGTGCCCTGGAAATACTGCGGCAATGAGTGGAACACGCCCAACTGTCTTGATGACACCACAATAAGTAACAAAGTTTAAAACAATACCATTACCCAAGATAAATTTATTCATTCCTTTTTAGAAAAATTTGCATGTTTTGACGTCATCAAAAACAAAGCGACAAACGCGGTGCCTGACAACATGTTTAGCTTAACGACAAACCTGACAGCGCTATTAAACACGACGGAGTGCGTTAAAGAGATGAACTATACATTCGCCAGTCAGGAGTATTGGGAAAGGAACGTGTTGCAGATAACAAAAAGCCTCGATGACAGTGGCTCCATGCGATATGGTCTTCTTATTTGTTTGATCATCGCCTGGGCAGTGGTCTTTCGTGGCCTGGGCAAAAGAATCAAATTCCCTCGCAAAGTGAGTCTGAAATACTGTCAATTAAGCATTCCTTTTTATATATATATATATGTATGTAAATATTTAATCGCTTCATCTGTTTAGCTAAGTGAATATCATGAGGAATATCGTTTAGGTTGTTTACTATATGGCTACGTTTCCCTACGTGGCGATGTTTATATTCATGATCTGGGGAGCGCAGTTAGAGGGAGCAGGATCAGGGGTAGCATACTACCTAAAACCAGACTTCTCGAAGCTGGGAGACGTGAACGTTTGGGTGGCAGCAACCACGCAGAATTTCTACTCGCTGGGGATTGGTTTCGGTTCCCTCATCGTGTTTGGAAGTTACAACAAAATCTACAACAATATCGTAAGGTGTGTCAGCTTTTTAGATTACTTTTATTATAAACTCTCCAGAGGCGAGAATAATATAGAATTTGGGAAGACGGAGGATTATTTTAAAAGAGTTTCTTAGGCTATATCAATAAATGATAACACAGTTCAAATTCTAGGAAAATCTAACATTGTTATCTCTCTCTCTCTCTCTCTTTTAATTATCCCTTACGGTACAAGGACCGAAGAAAATAGTTTGATGTAAAATAAGGCATCCAATTTTAATGGGAATCTTATCTTTCTTCTCTTTAAAAGAACAGAGATCATTTGACAGTTGCTATAAAAGGAATTTTCTATTCAAACAAAACTGACAGAAACAAACGTGCTTTAAGTAATGTTCGACTACCTTTCATAGAGACGCGGTGTCGTTGTCTCTCGTGAATTGTTTCACGAGCGTTTTCGTTGGTATTGTTGTGTTTTCGGTGCTCGGTCATATGTCGCACAGATCAGGTGTACATATTTCAAAGGTAGCCACTGCAGGTAAAGATTGCTCTATTTTATCGCAAAGTAGGATTGAGGAAGCGAAAACATACAATTGTAAGCCATAATAACAATTCAGCCAGGAGGAAAATTGGCAAAGAATCACAAATATTCTTTCTTACATTTTATTACGAGTTTAATCTTTTTGTGCATTTTTAGGACCCGGCCTCGTGTTTGTCGTGTATCCGGAAGGTCTCTCGAAAATGCCTATTTCACCTCTCTGGGCAATTCCCTTTTTCTTCATGATCCTGATGTTCGGTCTGGACACACAGTTTGCGATGTTGAAAGCAGTTGTTGTAGGCCTCATGGAAGAGTACAGGATCCTGAAGAGAAAGAAACCTTTAATCATACTGTTCGTGTGCGTTATGGCGTGTTTCATTGGCTTCTCAATGGTCATGCAGGTATAACAGTGGATGTGGTGTGGTTTCAAAAGTTGAGAACTATTTTTGATATGTCCTCTCCCGTAAAACCAATTTAAACATATGCTTTAGACGGGTGTACAAGGTTTAAATTATACAATGCACTTACGTATTTACGCTTTATGAAAAACACCTGCACAGTGCATTGTCTCTTACTAGAACGGAATGTACGTATTCAATATTTTCAACACGCAATCCGGTGGAATGTCATTGCTCTTTCTCGTATTCTGGGAGACCATCGCTCTAGCATACGGTTTCGGGGCTGAGAGGTTCGAAGGCAACCTGGAAGAGATCGTGGATTACAAACCCTACAGATGGTGGAAGTGGTGCTGGAAATATTTTTCCCCTGCAGTAATCTTTGTTATTTTTATCACCAGTTTAGTGCAATGGAAGGGACTGTCGTATGGCACATACCAGTAAGTTATCTACCTAGAATACTTGCACGACTTCTTTATTTTTCCATTTAGCGTAGAAAATCACTATCTTAATAAATTAGATCGTTGTACTCAATAAGAAAAACTCCCTTTTTAAAATTCACTTGATGGTTGTGTTATCTGGCTTATGTGTTTCAGTTACCCCGGTTATGGTGAAGATATTGGTTGGATGTTAGCGCTAGCCAGTATGGTATGGATCCCTTTGGTAGCGCTGCGCAAAATTCTAAAAACACCTGGCACATTACGGGAAAGATTCAAGCAACTAAGCAGGCCGGAACGCGTTGCTTTAGAAAGAATGAGATCGGCTCAAGCACAAGAGTTGTTATCTACGTTCCTCTAGGCAAATGTGTAATTTACGACTAAATGTGTGATTTTCGACTAATAATTGTACATTCATTAGAAAAAGTACGCAAAAACATATTACGGTTGTTTTATAGAAAACTGTTTTCGAAATTATGAATAAATAAAGATATATAATTTTATCATTGCTATAATTACCAGAATAAAGCAATTTTTACGTTAGAGATTTATGACGTTCACACGGAGAGGGTGGGGGTTGGCGGGGGAAAAAATTGAGGCTGGAAATGAGGATGGACGCGCTGCTATATGGGAGGGAGTCAAATCGTTCTATGTGGAGACGTCTACGTAAAATAATTTGTTAGATATCTTTCATATTCTTTCATATACTCATCCCTCAGCTTCACTTTATTGCCAGATCTGCGCAATTAACTTCCAAGTTCATTGTTCTAAATCAATTATGGTATTTTGTCTTTTATAAGCCGCCTACCAATAAACACCGGTCCTTCGAAGTTAATGGAGTTAATTGAGTCAGCCACATTGATTAGCTCTAATAGGATAACAAAGAAGGAAAATAAATAGTTCCTATTGAATTTTTTGGTCCGTATTTCGGAGCGAAGTAACGTACAAAAGTCCGATAGCAAAAAGAATTTCTGATGCCCGTCACAGGCAGATTTTTTTGGATTATGTATACCAAACCCTAAAAACCTCAAATCTTCTGACAAGTTTCCAGATCTTTGGAAAATATTGACACTCGACAAGCTGGTCCCAGAATGTGATTGTGTACACATGCCATACGAATTGTATATTAGAAGTGTGCAAAAGGATCTATGCAAACGAATCGGCAAGGATTGTCAAATTTTAAGCACTGTTTTGTGGACGTCATAAATATATGTCCCCTTAGCAAAAGACTGTCCTTCTTGTATATATACATCTATGTAAATGCAACAATCTAAGTACATACCGTACAATCGCGGATATAAGCACTGGACTTATATTATTTCAAACACCTTCTTTGGTGGGCTTATAACCGGGGATCGGCTATATCCGAGAGGGGGAGATTATATGCTGGAGAAACCTTTCCCCATAGAAAAGAAAAAAAGAACATTTAAAAACGTTTCTTTTCTTTTAACAATTCAATGAAAACTCTTCAACAGAATCAAAATCATCGTGGTTGTAGTTGTCATCATCGCTCCCGCCATTGTTATCATCACTCCCGCCATCCATAGAAAATTTGTTTACCTCTTCCAATGGTGGCATTCGATAGTGAACAATACCTTCGTTATTCACGTTGTTGTCATCTGACCTATCAAGTGGTAATGCAATGCATTTCTCCGTTTAAACATACCTCCTCACAGGCATTGACAACCCAATTTGAAATTAAGATTCGCCTTTCAGAGGCTGTAATTTTTTAAGTTCTCCTTTAGATGTTTTTCAAATTGCATCTGGATAGCATCTTTGAAGGGCTTGTTAAAAGTACGTCCAGATGTTGAATCTGACTGAGTGCAGCCTGGAGATATTAACCAATTTCGTCTTTTTCTTTTTGAGAAGTCCTCTTTTACGTGGTTTGTTTGTTGTTCTTAAAGCACATCAGCTATCAAGATTATTCCGGTGGAGCCAGTGGTTGGAGGGTTTGTAAAGCTATATCCCCATTGTTCATTCACCCATTTCTTCATCATATCTTCGTCGCACCAGGCATTAGGCTGAAACTCAACTTTCACTCTTCTATCCCAAGCATCTTGTTTTTTGTGACTTATTCGTCTACCTTTTCCGCGAAAAATTGCAAGTGGTCGAACACGAGGTATACCCGATTTATTGGCTCATGTGTTAGCTCGAGAAATTCGCAGTAAGAATATTGTATTGGTTGAAGCAGTCGTTTGAGACAAACCTAGAAATGCGCCAGAAAGCATGGTGATAGGCGTGATAGGCGGTCGTATCGAAACGCCGTCCAAATATTTACGCTGAGAAATATCGAAATGTAAAATTAGAACAATACTTAGCAAAGCAACAATGTAATGCTAGAAATACATTTTCTTAGCGTTAAAACTGCCGCTTGTGTATGACTTTGGCAAAGACCAATGGATGATAATCATGATAGATATTACATCCGATATGGACTTATATCCCGGGGGCATATAACCGGGAGGATTTTTTATGCGGTGGGGAGGGGACTTATAACCGGTGGGGGACTATAACCAGGATTTTATGGCATCTTGAGTGTTGCGGAGCGTTGTTCGATTGGCTACAGTTCAAAAGGATACCTACCGTTCGTTGTGTCATATCCAAGCTAAAAATTCGGAAGACCCATCGGTGTCCGCAGGGATGCTTGTAATTATAGGTTGTGGAACTCTTAAAACAAATCCTATAGAATGAGTCACTTTCCCAAGACACAAATTGAGCGCAGTACTCCAAGAGACACGAGGAATAGGTCTGAATTAGAATCCATGGTTCAACACTCAATGAAAAGTAATTTGTTCGAAATCTATTTTTTACAGCTCTTATTCTTAGTTCTTCTTTGAAATTTTTTTTGTAGTCTAATCGTACATATTGGGCTTACTCTGGAGTTCCTTTGAACGACCATATTTTGTCAATCATCCCTTATCTACGAACACCATTCATGTATACAGTAGACACTCGATATAACGAACCCCCAGGGGGAATGGAAAGAAGTTCTTTATATCGAGAGTTCGTTATATCGAAAGATGAAAAAAAATTCGGAAAATTCGGGCGCCTATTCGAGTTTTCCGCAATAAAAGTGGCACGGAAAGAAGGAAGGCAACGGAACACAGTTTTTTTCTAGTTTTCATTCTTATTTTTCTTTTCCATTACCTTTTTTCCGATGTTCTGCCAAGAATGTCGACTGATTGATTGATTTCCTTATAACAGGGAAACTTTTTTAAAAAGCTTTCAGATTTCACAATGTCAATGATTTTCTTCTTTTCTTCTAGTTTTTCTAGCAAAACTTCTGCAAACTTTATATCGTTCGTCATTGCTGTGTATTTGGCTGGAACCACCAGACCAATTTCTCGTTTTCTTTTACCAACAACTTCTACCTTCAAGTCTTTTCTTTTCTCGCTATCAGTTGCTGTGAAAAAATAAGATGAAATTCGGGACAACTCAACAGGCACGTGACCTACTAAAACAAGTTCACCCCTTTCAAGCCGACGAGAGTGATATCGCTGACGCGAGTCCAGACATGTTACTTGTCGATGAAGACAAGGAGGGTGACGAAGATGTGGAATTTTTTTGGAAAAAAAGTGTTTCTATTAAAACCGCCTTTTATTTATGTTCAATTTTTCTGAATTGCAAATAAGCGCCCCCTCGAATAAGCATCCACCCTAGAGCCTCGAAACTTAAATAGGTTCTCGAGCGCTTAATCGAGGCATTACGGTATCGGTTATAGAAATATTTACTCGCTTCATTTTCATTCACACTGTTGCACTTCGCGCTTGCCTTTACCACAAATTGATTTCGAATTATTATTTCGTTTCTATGTTTAGATTCGAACGTCAAATGTTATGATTCGAATTGCTCAATTTAGATGACATTGCATTGTTTCCTTTTTCTGAATCATAAATAAAGTTCAATCTACACGAAATGCAAGAAATATTTAAAATATTGCGCTTTATTTTTGTTTTGTTTGTCATTTTCTGTAGCATTTGATACTTTGAGTTCATTATATAGAGGTTTTATCGGATCAGGAGACGGAAAATTTGGTTCGCTAAATCGAGAGTTCGTTATATCGAGGGTTCGTTATATAGAGGGGATTTATAAGAGTTTCTTAAGGCTAAATCCAAGGAGAAAGGACTTTGGTTCGTTAAATCGAGGTGTTCGTTATATCGGGGGTTCGTTATATCGAGAATCTACTGTATACATATATATTGCTTCAATCTTATATCAAAATGTAACTTAAGTTAAAAAGAGCCAAATTTACAGATAGTCCAAATTGTTTCTTTCCCCGCGCAACCCATTACGTCAGTTGAGTCAACTGGCGCCCGCTGATTCCACCTGACCGCATTGTTTAGCTGGTCACTCGCAATTACGCCTCGCTATCTTTCTCTGTCCCATCATTCAGCTTGTTGAGCAGTTCGTTTAGCAATCTGTTATTTTCCACAATCTGTGTGCTTTGATGACCGACCTGAGGAAAGAGCACATATTATGGAATGAAAAATAGGCCTCCTAACCGAAAATCTAAAACTTATTTCATTTCTTTTCAATGAATGATTTAACCTTTCTTACACTACTAATATTGATAACACGTATATTTAATCTTATTCACATAAATACATTGATATTAAAACGTTCAACAACGTACTCGATTCTCCAACGACGCAATGGTTGTCATAGCGGTGACGAGTTTTTCCTCTGTAAGAAACATGGAGTAGTAAATCAGTTACTTCTACTTTTTTTTGCTTTTTTAGATCCCCCTGAAGTGTAGCTACGTAGTCTTAGTCTTAGTCGTAAGTCTTATTTTCTGTTATAAATGGGTATATAAAGTATATATAACATTATCTATTAGTTTACTTCATTAAAAATCTCTCAAACCTTGTAATTTCAGAGCACTGTCCATTCTGAAAACAAAGGAAAACCCGGAAATCATTTAAAGTAAAACATAATCGACATCATTCTATTGAGAGAGAGAGAGATCTTACTTAAACTTGATTTCTTTGAGTCTTGCAAAAACTTCAACTTGTGAAGATGCAAACTGATCGAGAATATCTCGCTCGTCGTATGGTCGCCGAGCTTGCTACGAGAAAAAACGAGAAACAACGAACTTATAGCGAGATATTAGTAAGATGAAAGTAAGGCAAATAAAATTAGCTCCAAGCAAATCAAACTCGCCATAACGAATATAAGCAAATAATGTAAAACGATAATACATATAAAACTAGAAAATTAATAATTACAACAATGGAAAGATATCAAAGAAACAATTGAGCGAAAAGACAAACGTGGAAAACTAAACGAGAAATATCGTAAAAAAGAAAGTGAAATTGACAAAAAATAACATGCGTTATACATATACATTATAAATCAGTGTAAAACTTAGAACAATCAATGGTTTTAAGAATAACCGAAACTTCTACGATTAAAGGATAAAGTTAACGCCATTAACGTCGCCTACCAAGAGATATTCTGTTTAAAGTAACGCGCGAAATACCTTGAAATTCTTCGAGGCTGATATGCATTTAAGGAATCGTATGAAACGAAGTGCTATTTTTTCAGGGGGTGTTAAGCTAAAATAAGAAATCAAATTGCGATTAATACATTCAAACACAAAACTGTAACAGTGGAATGGAAGTTTGCCAAATTGTCAAAAAAAAATTAAAACAGCTCTGTGCATAGAAGTAATATAAGAATAATAATTAATAATAATAATAAATAATTTAAGAATATAATACATTGAAACAAATATAATAGACCTTTTGTGAGATAGCAAAAACTTAAGTATGAATCATTCCAAACAACAGAAGTTCATAAAATGATTGACAACCTAACCTAAACAGCCAAGAGAAGCTCAAACTAAGACTCGTTTTCATTTAAAATTTGTTATCTCGCAAATAGTCTATTGAAACATCATAATGTGTGTAAATACACAAACGTCTGGTTCAATATGCAGCGATATCTGCCTTCTGGTATCCAGGAAAAAGAAATTTAAATGGGGAACAAAAACTTAAGTTTTGCAATTCAATTCCACTTTTTCCAACCATTAGGACTAAGGTTAGGGTTAGAAATTAGTAAGGGATGCAATTAGTTAAACCAACAAAAGTACACAATTGCTTGGGAAGATATCATTAAAACTACGAAACGAACAATTAACAAGTCTGTATGCAGCCATTGCTCTAACCTAAAACATGGAAAACTCACGTTTGTCTGGGAAACCACAATGCATTGCCGTTTATCTCTTCATCTGTTAAATCGCCTATAAAATTAAAAATGAGTGAAATTATTGTACCTTTCATGAATAAAAATTTATAAAAACGCAACAACAAACATTTTAATTCGCAGTTACTCAGTATTTTTCTGGGCAACAAACCAGTCATCCCTAATTCTTGCTTGTCCTTTTGGTACTTCTCGGCACGGCCTTTTATATGTGGCACCCAAGTGGCTGCCAAATCATTATCTGCAGCAAACTTCCGCCAGTACGACTACGAAGAAATAAAGTAATTTACCATTTACCAACAATTTTTGTCCAAGAAATATTTGGTCCTGATATTATTAAAAATTTATCTTAACCCTACACTGTAGAAAACCAGACATTAAGTCAACATAATCTTTCTTCAGATTATTAAGTTTTTCTTTTGTTAAATTGGTTAAATTATCAATTTTCTGCAAAATCCTATCTCTAAATATACATTAGAAAATAATAAAAAAAGAGATCTGATTATTCTGGTGAATGAATCTCTTATCATTATTTTACCTGTAAAATAATGGCAGCCGGGCGTCGCCTTCTGTTTGCATGTTTCTCTTTCTGTTGTTCGGCAACTTGAAGTGCAAATCCTGAACCAATAATACCCTGTAAGAAAAACAGTTTCCCAGTTATTTCCCGCTGATAATTCCACTATAGTTGTAATACAGTAGACTGTCTATAACTCAAATCTCTCCTTAACTCAAACAATTTCGCTGGCGCGGTGGAAATTTCCTAATAAACTCTCATAAAAACTAACTCTCTATTACTCGAACCCTCCTTAACTCAAACGATTTCTGATTCCCTGTGGGAGTTCGAGTTATAGAGAGTCCAATGCATATTGATTATAGAAGAAATTCCATCGGCTAAAAATCTATATTCTTACAGCAGGCATGGCAAGAAAGCATGTCCCAAATATAGCAAACCAACAAATTAGCAATTTTCCAATTGTTGTTTCTGGACTTATGTCTCCGTAGCCAATGGTTGTCAACGAGATCTAAATTGACACGTTATGTTTTAGAAGACAAATAATATATTAAAGTCAAATATAATTTTAGATTAAACAAACAAAATGTTAATAAAACATCGTGAAAAATGTTGAATATGGCAAACTCACCACTCCCCAATACACACTGTTAAACAAGTCATCATCGTTTTTATCAGACTTTTTGTCCAAAGCATACACAAGGAAACTAACGAACACAACCATGAGAAATCCCATGTACCAACTTGTGAGTAGTTCCTATGGTGAAACAAATGTTTAATAGATGACTGAAGATACTCTTAAACCTTTTAGCTGAGTATCCTTTTGTCGCTTGTAAAATGCTTAGGTTTATTTATCAACTTCCAACTTAGTAAGATTTACTTTCCGGTGCCTTCGAAACACTTTCCAAAACGCAAGAAATGCATCTCTCTGTCGATCAATTCGTAAAGTACGCAATAATTGCAATAAGTACAAAAATCTAAAAACAAATACAATACGCAAATCTAACATGGTTAATAAGATTATTATTAAAATGTAATGGAGGAAGGTGTGTCAGTATAAAGATACGACAATAAGTTGGCAAAGTGATATATTGAACTGAATTACTCTACTTTCAACAATTTTTTAAATTTTGTCTTTTTGTTGCTTTTGCAAATTTTTCTTTTTCAATTTTGCAAAAGTATATATTAGAATTTGACCCACAATTTTTTAAAACAGATTATTGGGAATGTATATACTGTATGTTTATGCTTTTATGCAGGATGCATGTTATGTATATAAAAGACCTAAATAAAGAGTTTATTAGGTACAGAGGAACAAACACAAAATAATCCTTTTTTGTGCCCCGGAGGCGTATTTCTTTTCTGAACCTTTCAGGCAGCATAGCACATTTTGTCCAATCAAAGAACAGCGTGAACGTGACGTGTAAATTATAAGTTTACTTCGCGGTGAAAAGGTTCGCCGAATATTTGTCCGCTGAAATTTCGAGTTCGCCAAAATTTTTTGGTTTTAATAACTTTAAAACAAATATGACTTGTTTTTACTGTTTCCCTAATGATTTTTAAATAAATATTGAAAAACATAAAATTTAGTTAATTCTAAAAGGTTTGCCAAAATTTTGTCCGCCGAAGTTTTTCCTCCAAAATTTTTGGGTTTTAATGTATATTGTTGCTATGAACTAGAAATGCAATGAAATGACATTGCAAGCTAGCTAAAGATATATAAAGTTACTAATGCATTTATCTTCATAGACCTACACAATTTGTTAAATATATGTAGGGATATCAACTGAAACCAGAAAAAAGATCAAAGAATTTTAAAGGAATTATGTTCTGATCTCGATGCAAATTTATACTATGCAGTTCTTTTCCAACATTTTTAGGCTGTCAGATTATGGTTAGTAGGTAACTAACAGCATTAAAACACAAACAAAAAATCCACGAGATATTTGATTCCAATCTGTAAGGTAGCAAACCAAAGGATTTTGTTTGAAAATACCATGCAATCAACAGTATTCATATGTCAAGCATTACTATGTTGAGTGGAGTCACTGAATTTTGTGCCAATCAGTTCACCAATTTTGTGCAATCTTTTTTACCAGATAGCTACTGATTGTATACCAGATACCAGATAGATGCTTTTAGAGTCTGCCCTGACTTGTTTTGGTCGATACGCTGGTGCTAGTGTTGTTAAATGCACTATATCAAAAGGTAAGGCCTAGGAAAGATAGGAGTGCAGCTATTGCTTGTACAAAGTCTGCACTGGGTAGTAGGGGAAGTCTAACACAGGAAGGAAAACTAAGTCAACAACCTGTCCCAGGAAAATTTTTAATGACGAAAATTAGTTCCTACACCCTAGATAAAAGGTAAAGAAGGCACCACACTGTCTTTCCAAGTGTGTACAAAACAATAAAGCTCGTGGGAAAACCCACAACATGAAGTAGCTGTTGGTGGTGCTTGTGCAACATATATGTGGTGTTTGTTTTTCTGGATGAGCAAAATAAACATTTAATTCTAGATTGCTTGAGTTGTTCTTAATCTATTAAACAATTATATAACCCTCTTCAAGAGGTTGACGTTGGTTTTCCATTAAGTGTTTATTCAATCAACACAAATTCTCGTATGAAAAGGTTTTTGTATAAAGTAAACAAACGAACATTTATCCACCACGTGGTTAAAGTTTAACCGAAATTGACGTAATAGTTCTCTGATTGGACAAAAATCTGCTAAATTCGCGCCCCGGAGACCACATAAGCGAGATTCATGAGACCAATCTTTCAAATTGGCAGCCATCACAATCTATCTGAACTCATTCAATTTTGTGTAAGAACTTTTTCTTGCGTAAAGGATAAATAAAAATTTTGATAAAAAAGTGTAATTTCTACATTGGAAAATATGTTTGTTATATACAAAAAATATCGCTCATTTGAGTGTGTATTGAATTCGCAGGCGCTCGCAAACCGCATGCGATTTGCGTTTGAAGTGGAAATGGGCCTTAACGAGTACAAAGAAGTGCACGCTTCACTTACCAGATCTATTTCTTTTCCGAACAGAAGATTGAGATGAAGTTTGAACAGCATCGGCCTCATCCGTATCTTCAATTTCACTATTAGAATCCTTTGATATTTTGAATTTTTTAAAGGATTTTGCATGCGTATAACACAATCATAGCACTTTTGATAAAATTGGAGTGCATAAATGTAAGGCCCTGTAGAAGGGTGTTAACGTCGGTATCTCCTCTTAGCTCACTATATATATAAAACGCAAAGTAAATCCGTAAATTGAAAAAAAATCCTGAATGAATTTGTAAAAAAAGAGCAAAACCTCATATTAAAAAAATCAATTTTTGGAAAAATCTGTTTATTTATCAACTTGAAAACATTTTAATATACTTTAAAGGAAGAAATTGTTGTGGGAAGAAAAAGTTGCGGGAAGAAAATGTTGCGAGCAAATTTTCGTAAATTTTTGCAACTTTTGCGACACCTTTCTGTGTACATTGAAGTATGAAAATATTAAGGTCTGGTCCGTAGAAACTGCTTTTAAGAAAATCCGTCCGATTTTTAAAAAACATCCGTAGTAGGCTGTATTAATTTTAGAATAAATTGATTGTCCAAACGTCTCGCAACATTTAATGTACGCAACTTTTTGTTTTAAAGTTGCGAAAATAAAATTGCAACTTTCGCAACTTTTTCTTCCTTTAAAGTTTCCCGCTTATAGTTTTCTGATACTCTCCTACGCGGATACTTTTCTCATGCTTACATAAAAACGGGGGTCCGTACTTTATTATTATGTATTTAAAAAGGATTTTAAGCGATAACATAAATATTTAATTTCCAATTAAATTTTTATGTTAAATAAAAAGTTTAAATTAAATTATTTCGGTATTTTATATTTTTTAAAAATATTTCTAATTATTGTTAAGTTAATATTTTTGTTCTTCATCTTATTTACTATATAATACCCCCATAAAATAAGTAGACGTTTTGTTCGATATTCGTAAACAAGAAAGAAAATGGCGGATTGTAATGGCAAGTTTTGAAAGGAAATTTGTTTATACAAAATTGGGAATTGTTGGTCCTGCAAAAGAAATTAAAGTGGCCAGTAAAGATATTTCAGTTTGTTAATCTTATATGAATGTTTTTAGCAACTTTTTAAATTGCCCACACGACATACATAGATACTTTCAAATATATGGAGCCATAGCGCCCTGACTAATATAAATAAATAAACTGATATATGCAAAAACAAACTAGAAAGAGCTTTAGTTTTAATATATATATATAGAGAGAGTATCTCCATACAATTGAATTACTTCTACAAATTCTTTCGTTCAGAAAATAACAACCTTACTCATAATTATGATCAACTAATCAAATTTCAACTTAATAGAAGCAAAAATCTAATTCATAGTTGCCATGCGCGTTTGTTATTGTTGATTTTGCTGGGGGTATTTTGCCGAATAACAAATGTGTTTTTCTGTTAAAAATAAACTTTGAATTCATTCACCTTTGGTCTTCAACAGCTATTCGGAGATGCAATGTAAAAACCAGCGCAATTGAGGATAAAATTGCAATAGTGTCTGTAATAAATATTATAAGAATAGACATGAACAATTGAAATTGCCTTACCTATTATCATGTGGGCTTTTAAAAGATATGTTTTGAGACCACCTCTGGCGCCATAGATACCATGACCGCCAGAAGCCCAAATCCTTAACCCGTGCTCTGTTATGAAGATTATCAACAGGATCCATTCCTTAAAAGAACAACAATACTTCAGGAATCCGGTTAGTGAAAAGATGTCTGTATTTACAGGTTTATTACTGACAATAATAACAAGAACTACAAAGTTGCTAACATTTTCAATTAAAACGAGCTGAATAACGAAAAGGTTATAAAAATATCCGGAAGAAATACCGCCAAAAAGAGAGGGTCACTAGGTGTCTTACCAGGATGATACTTGCGATGTACACGGGCTCAACATTATATCCATCCACTGTATAGACGATCGCAAATATCAAACTGATGATCACTAATGTAACTCTACAAACCAAAGGAACAAAAGTGTTAGGAACATTTTGACAATCGCGGCAACTGTGCGTAATTTTGATAGAGATATGAATTATTGAAACATCATCATTATTTTAAAATTGAGCAAATGAAACCTTTTAGTGCCGCATCGTCCATAAAAAACATTTTACGTCACAGCACTTTGTATCCTAACTAGTTATTTAAAATTAATATTGACCTCTAGAACCCAATCATTTACGTACACTGTTCTATGGTACCACAAACTTGCGCTAGTCGATCGCGTATCCAAAAACGAAAATATCGATAATTGGAGTTTTCTTGAGCTTTTCTTTCCTTGCCGGGTGGCCATATCCCCAGGCTGCTTGTCCTGAAATAAAGACTTTGAACCTAGTTACAAAACTCCCTGTTTCTTAAAACATGTTCATATCTTTATATTACTGCGTCCAAAACGATAGTTCCACAATTACTTGAAATGCTTTGAGCGTTCGAATTAAAAACATCGCCAGTCCTTAGTATTGTTTTTTATCTCGACTTTTCCTTTTTTGCAGTATTAGTATCTCCCAATTTTGTTTACCAGTTCGCAGAAGTCAATCAGAAACTAAATTGTTCTTTTGTTTCAAAGTGAAAAGGAAAATTTGAAAGCTCAGCAGATAAAATTCCCGTCAAACAAGATTCATTAATATTTCACAGCGCTTCTAGTAAAAGTAGTCGCCTTATATATGTAAACAAAATTTCAAAGTGTTTGGCAATAACAACACATCTAAAATCTCTTCTTCTCTTCGGGGACGGCAATTGCCTGCCGTAAAAAGAATTCCATTTTGTAACAATATTTGATATAAGGAATATAATCTCATAATCATGATTTATGTTATAAATATATTGAAATACATATATATATATATATATATATATATATATATATATATATATATATATATATATATATATATATATATATATATATATATATATATATATATAGCGCCACAAGGTTTATATTTCAAATGCGATTGCTTCTATTTACAATAATGACTTGGATGACGTTGACGTAACAATCTTTGTCAGAGTGATGTCAAGGAACCCTTTTAAAAATGCGTCAATATTGTGCTAATAGTCTGAAACTTGGACGCCTCCTACCTCTCCAAAACAACGTATATGTCTGGGTTGTTATTCAACAAAATCGTTTATAGAATTCCGCTTATTTCAATAAGTAAAAAAACTCTTGTATTCAATTTTAATTAGTTTTCAGTTCTTCAATGTTTCAAAATAGGGGAATGGATTGAACAGATGTTAATAAAACACTTACTTTTCTGGTTCGCATTCAAAATATTTTTTTTTATTAAAATTTCACTTTTACCTTGGTTTTTAAGCCCTTCAATTCAATCATTTCGTATTCTCCCGTTCTCCGCAAAGCAGCCGTTTCGTATTGTTTTATATTTTTCTCATCAAAGTTGTAAAATAAACGCTATTCACAACTTAATGTGGTCATCAAAATTTAAAACGATATTTTCAAATCAAAACCTCCTTTCTGAATGCCGATTCATAGGTAAATTTAGCGCAGCCAACACGTGACTCAGCGATGGAAATAACTGCGGATGTTTTGTTTGCTTTTGTTTGTTTATCTACTACGTTGTATTGTTATTGCAACCTTATTATTTTTTGTTTTTCGTGATAAATATTTAAGATTGTTTACAAAGTCTTTATTTTGATGTGCATATCAAAGGAACACGCCTCTTTGGGTTCTTGTTAAATCAAAGATATGTGACAAAAAAAAGAAGGCGAGGATAAATTTCACGAAAGATGGGAGTCTGCACGTTTGCACTTAGGCAAATTGCCCAAGCAATCAAACTCAACTGTAGCTGACTTGAATTCGAACACACGTGTTGTAGAATAGCGATGGGAAATTTTATAATGCCGTCGTTGAAATAAACCAGTAGCTACAATGTCAACTGTCAACGGAATAATAAAAATGGAACATAAAACTTCATCAATTTTCTTTCTTTATAGAAAAACAACAAAACTGCTTACGGTATATTACAATTGAAACTGTAAAACACCGTGTCAGCATAAATACATATATAATCTACAAAGAGATGTGAGAGAGCAATTATTATGAAAATAATTTCACTATGGCAATGACGTCACATCTTTACAATACTTGATGACGTCCGCATTTTAACGTGTTTAGCAAGCTATATCTTTGTTACTGTTATTTATATTATATGCATAATAGTTTGTATTTTATTTTATAACGTTTGTTGTAAATTGCTGAGTAGGAAAATATATGAAATGAAACTGAAATGAAAATAAAAAGTTTAGGTTTCAAATCTTTTTAGTAGACAAAATAAAGTCATATTGCATATGTACGTTTCTTACTTTCTTCACGACTGAGTTATTTAGCAATAAGATGTTTAGATGGATTTATAGTTAAACTAAAACAAAATTCATCTCAGACCACGGGTTCACTAAAACACTGGCGCTTAAAATCTTTCCTTTAACAAGTCTCCACTAATTTCCCTGATAAACACGCGTTAATTACAGATGTATGCCATCTTAGTTTTTCATTAAGTAGAAATTCCGAAACAAATATATATCTTTATAGAAGACAAAATAAACTTACACTTGATATTATGTAATATTAGGGTCCTTAAGTTTCAGAATTGGGAATGCTTTTTACGGTAACTATGCAAACACCGTCTCCAGATGCTTTAAAAGAAAAAAATATCGCGGGAAAAATCCCTCTATATAACTTCTTAGAAGCTTACTAGACACGAGTGAGGATGTCAAACGAAAATCACTCTGCCAGAAAAATCTTAAAAATATTCTATAACAAACGACTAACCTTTGCATCAAAATTAACTGCATTTACAACGTATGTTTCGTCCATATTTTTATATAACTCTGAATTATGGGCTTTAACATCTACACAAGCGAAGAAGATTGACGGGTTTCAGAGGAAAATGCTGAGAACATACGTCGTTAACATCCACTGCCCAGAAGTCATGAAAAACGAAAAACTTTACAAAAAAACGGCAGTAAATTGGTGCAAGGAATTCCAAAAATAAGACTGAAATAGTTTGGAAAAGTTTCAAGAATGGACGAAAGCACTTCGGTGAAACAGGCACTACAATACGCTTGCAAATCCTTCAAAAACACCACGACATGGTTAACAATTATCAAAAACAATTTTCTCTGTTTAGAAATCACTTTTGACAAAGCAACTTTTATTGCGATAACAAATGCGCGCAGATGGGAAAACATCGTAACAAATTTTTGTAAATAAAACTTTTCTATGTAACTTTTCTAGGTTATGTAAAACTACGAATTACTGATAATCCTACTATAATGGAGGAAAAACCTGAGTTTGTTTGTTTGTTTGTCTATTTGTTTGTTTGTTTGTTTGTTTGTTGTCCGCCAATCAAGCCCAAACGACTGGACTGATTGGAACCAAATTTTCAGGGTATGATTGTGATGCCCCTGGGATGGTTTTTAGCCAAAGAATTTTTTTTTGACAAGTTTATACATACATACAGAATTCCTCAATTATCATATTATTGTTAATGTCCGTAGGACGGGTTCATTGCTTGTGAATATAATGCGATAATCATGAAAAGTGTCCGTTTTCATTCCATATAACCTTACACATTACAAAGATGGAAAGTGAGAAAAGAACCTTTTGAGATGGAGAATTTTTTAATTAAAAAAATATGTACAAACTCTTCTAATAACTACTTTAATTAATAACTTTTAGTATACCGCGGGAGCTTAAATTTGATATTAATATCATCCAAAAATTTGCCTGAATCTCACTCAAATGCTTGGTAATCAATTATTGGACTTCCTCGTCATCAGACACTTTACACAATTAGCTGTCAAATCGCAAACTTGAATGTCTGTTGTCATGTTATTTGGGACGTTAGTGTTTTAAATAAAACACAAGGGTATACACAAAAATCTCACTTGTATCTTGCCAAATAAGCCAGCTATTGCCTGAAAATGAAACAACTTAAACTCACTAAACAACTTTGTGATAGCATGGTCTTGAACCCAGACCTTTCAGTTAAAAGCCGAACGCCATTCCCATTGCGCATGCACCGGATAAATAATAACATTTGAAAATTAACTGAAACAACGTTCGAACGCACAAACAAGATCTCTAACGTTCGAACGCACAAACAAGATCTCTAATGGGCTGGCTTCTATGGGTTATATCTTCTGAAAAGTTCGAGATAGACACTGTAATTCTTTCTAAGAACCAAACAATTCGAGATAGCGAGATATTTTATAAAGCGGTAAACAGTAAATACTAAAGGGACGGGGGAGGATTGGACTTCCTCGTCATCAGATGATTCGAGATTCAACTGCATTTACAATGACACTCCTTTGAAAACGGTTTTAAAACATAAAAAGAAGGCTAACTCCAGAACGTTCATATTATTTTTTTACTGAACAAGCTTTAATTAGTTTGTCTTAAAGGGAAAGTTTCCCGTTTTAAAACGTTTTTTTGGATTGATTTTTTCTACTTGGAACAATATATTTGCTCAACTAAAATTACAAAATTCCCGCGCGCACCTGAACTAACGTATTACCTGAGATTTGGCGATACGTCACGAGAACATCGATATAAGCATGGTCGCCATCTTTGAATAGTATTCTAGATTTAAGCAGCTATTATCTCGTATTATTTTCTTACATAGCCTTTATTAAAAATGGAACAATTAGAAGACGGAGCATTGGAAATAGAAACAGAGAACAGTGAAATTTATCATGCATCTAAACCACTTTTGTATTCCTTGATTCTTTCCCTGTTAATATATCTGCACAGTGTAATGAGTAAAGTATATAGGAACCGATTATAACGGAGCAAGCAAACGAAATACAACTATAAGCAATATGGCCACCGCTTTACAATACTCTCGTGACGCTCTCAGGTCTCAGGTAGCGCGTTAGTTCAGGTGCGCGCGGGAATTTTGAAATTATATATCGCGGGTCCGTTACTATGTAGGTATATTAAAAACAAAAAATTTTCAAAAATTGTATTATACAGGAAAACTTTCCCTTTAATGCTTATCTCCATGATCCATGATTACATAGGTCACTTGATCGTTGATTGTTGAGATGAATCATTCCAAATGCAATGCAGAGATATAAATCAAACACGTCATGGTTACATTTGATTAATAAGGTGTTCGACTACACCCTGTTCAAACGTACCTTGACCTTTCTCAAGTAATCTGCCCAACGCATTTGACTTTGAGTGAGAGCTTCGAGTTTTTTTAAAAACGTTCTTCCATGTAAACCGTTTAATTAACTTTCGCTTCATTAAAAATGCAAAGGAATTAGTTGGTTATTAGAGAGGTTTTTCGGAAAACTCTGGAGTTTATTAACGATGGAGAGTTATGACGAAATAAGGAGAGCAAGTGGCTTTGGGTCACACGCAAAAAATACCCGCGTGTTTGTTTGACAGTTGATTTGAATCTGTCTTGTAACAACTTATAAAATACACCAATTTATTTTCATAACAGCATTTTGTGAGAGGTGTAAACTGAATACACTACGACCGATAACTCGAACCTTCAAGAGACCAACTAAAATATGTAGTTCGAGGTAAAGTATGTTCGAGTTAACGAGAGTATGAGAAGCTATTAGGAAAGGGGAATGGAGAAGTGACTCCGTCTTAACGAAGAAGAGTTATTGGGATTGTTCTATATATTGATGTATTATTATTGGGGCTATTATGTCCATCCAAAGGTCTCCACGAATTCCCATGACTTACTTGTTGGACAAAAATCTTAGATTTATGCAAGACAAAAATTTATCTGGAATATTTACGGTGCTGCAGCAAACTCCGGCTGACAACCATAAAAATTGCGATGATTCTATAAAATTAGTGTTTGGATCCATGGTTAGGTATTTTTATTGGACATCTCTAATATAACCCTTTGAATATTACATACCTCGCCATATTGATCCATCTCCATGTTTTTGTTATCGTACGCACCTTCCATCATTGACTCTCTTCATCTGTACTGCCCGTTTTAAACGTTCGAGCATAGGCTTAAGCAATCACAATGAGATAAGTAATTGCTCTATTCTTATCAACTTGATATTATGTAGGTTGTATCTGCGAAGCTTTGATCGGCTTAGTTTTTAACATGTCTTATCAGATAAGATGCACAGTGCATGATTAACTTGTATAATACCCTTTATATTAGGATATTTAAGTAGGATAACAAACTTGCATACAGGCCAGATTCCATGAATTTGTCTCTCAAAAGAACACGTGGTTGGTTACTATATATATATATATATATAGTACAGGCCCACCGAGAGAGGGGGCAAGGGGGCAAAGTACCCGGGGCCCATGCTAAACAGGGTCCATAAATATTTGAAACAATTTTTATTTTGTTTAGCCATTCTAGCCAACTATAATAATAATAATAATAATAATAATAATAATAATAATGGAGTTTTACGGGACTCTCCACATGTAACAGTGGCTATTCTTATCCCAAAGTTTAGGTTCTGGCGTATTTAGAGCACCCATTTCCCCCCCCCCCTCCCCCCATAAAAAAATGTTTGTGCCTTCAGCTAAAAAAACACTCGCGCTGCGCGCTCGTTCGAAGGCCCAACTACACTTCTGTCCCCTATGTTGTTTTTTCTCTTGGCGGCCCTGATATAGTATATATTTATAGATAATGAAAAACAACTTTTGTTGTTAGTACTTAAAGTTTCATGCTTTCGCAACCATCAGCTAACTACAGTGAATTAAAACCGTTAAAAACGTTAAAATATAAATGCTGCAATACAATAACTTCGTGACGTCATTTGATGTTTTTTAGTTTATGTTTGTTTTGGTGCCGACATTTGTTGATTAGTTCGCTGCGTTTGTTGAGGAGATTGGGGTTGTTTGATGTCAGAACATGAAGTTTTTCTTTTAGGCAAAGTGAGCATCTATTGGAGTTTGGCTTGATCTTCGTACATTTTTCTTTTATTGACCATGTTATCGTAGGTGTTTTATTAGCATCTTTTATCTTTCATATTTCTTTAGAAAGCTCCGTATCATTTTCATATTTTTGGTGGTTGATTGATTTCTTGTGGTTTGCGTTCTGGTTTTAAATGTTCCTTCACTTATTCCAATGTATATCTTTTGCTGGTAATTTGGGATATCCGAGTTTATTGTTGCTTCATATACTAAGTTTGTTGTTAGACATTTATTGTTTAATGGACATTCTTTTTTCTGGAGGCAGTTGCATAATTTGGTTTCGGGTTTTTCTCCTTGTGTTATCATTTTGTTGTGTTTGTTAATTGTTGATTTTTTATTGGGCATGCAGCTGTAACTTAATTTCAGGTTGTTGCGGTTGAATAAATTGCTGTATTTATGTTGCATAGGAAAATGTTTATCTATTAAATTTATAAAATATTTTCCAACGTTGGTTGACATGTTTTTAAAAAATGGTGGATTGAACCAAGTGATATTGCGTTTTCGGTTGTTGCTATTATTATTTTTGTTTACCTCGGGGTTAAATCTTAAATTGTGTTGATAGCTGCTTTTGTTTAACGCTTCCTGGTAATGATTAGTTGATTCCTTAAAGATTTCTTCATTGATTAATAGGTACGATAGTCTTTTTTCGATTGATAGTGGTAGTTGTTTTATGATGTTTGGTGGGTGGTTAGATTTAGAATGTAGATAGTCTTGTCGTTCGGTTTTTTATACGGTTTGTATGTTCCGTCTTCTAAATTTAGTGTCACATCTAAATAGTTCACAATTTTTAAGTTTGATTCAATTTCGAGTGCAAGTCTGTTTAATTTGAAAATGGCATGGAAGTGCTTCCTGATTTCGTCTGCTTTTCCCCCACTTATATTCTTGAATATTGCCAGGCCATCATCTTTGTATAAACCGATATTTTCTTTGTTGTATGTTTTGGTTATAATAGATAGCAAAAGGATACCCACAAGTTCGCAAATTTTCGCAAATTTATTGCTGCAGTTCTAGTAGCATATTTCGCAAGTTTGTGTTTATATTCTGTACGATTACCTTACATATTGTTCCAATCTCATTTTTGCCGAGTTTATTTATCGTGTTTGTAGTTTGTTTTCAAAATTTGGTTTGTGATCCTTGAGCGTGATGGAACATTCATTACTAGCGTTGATGTTGGCTCTATCTGCTTTATTCGCTCCTTATTTCGGGCACTCTATAAGAAGAAGGTTTACAACTATCACACACATATATAGTATATAGTATATATATATATACATCGGTGCGCATGCACGCAATAGCCCCCCCCCCCCCAATGCTTTGGTCAAATACTCTCCGTTATAAGGCACAACACTCCGCGACAAAGCTTCAGTTCACAGCAACACAACAGCAGAGATTAAAGTCCTTGGAAAAGAGAGTTTCGAAAGTCGCGAGAAAGAAGGTACCATCAATCGAAAACCTAATCAAAAAACATTGTTGCCGAACTGTACGAAAATGTTTAGAAAATGACACGTGTTACAATTTCTCGAATTATTTCCAGCTTAATCAACACACGATCAACACACGGAACAACGGCTACTCAGTAAAACTACCTCGTTATAAACTGGAATTTGGCAAAAAATCGTTTAAATATGTCGGTGGCAAATGGTACAATGAACTTCCACACGAAATTCGCAAAAAATGCGGTAAAGAATTCAGTAAAGAATTGAAAGATCATTTTAAGTCTTAATTTATAAGGTACATGCAGAGCGTAAACAAATCAGTCGTAGCCTGCACTTTCTTATCTTACTAGTTGGTCATATCGATTGTTTACTCTCTACATGGTATCCTTTGTTTTTAACTTATATACTAATTGTCAATAAATAATATATTTTTAGAATCATTCACCTTTTTTCATGCCCTTACATATATGAGGCCGCATATTGATAACAATGTATTTTTCACTGAAATGTTTATCCTCATTGTAAATATTTGTTAATAATAATAATTTATTGATATTATCAGTAGGATGTATTAAGGATGACATCTCCACTTCTGATTGGACGAATTCTTCTTTTGTTCAGCTTTATAGAACCCACGCAAGTAATCGCGTTTTTATCGTTATTGGATTTAATGCATGACCGTCTGTGGATGTTTGTCAACGGCAACAACATCGCTCTCTGTACAAGGACAACAAAGACTTTTCAAATTGAATTTTCAATGAAGATGATTGGGAGTGAGCGCCATTTTAACAGCCCCATCGTAGATAGAATTTAAAGAGCGGTTATTCAGTGCGCCCTCCAATTTGACTGGGCCGGCAAAAGGCTGTTTGTATGACAATTGAGAAACATTTTCGTTTGGAATCGCTTGGTATATTTGACGAGTCTTTCAAACAATCTACCTCACAAAGCCAGCGCATTATCAACTAAAAATAACAAAAAACAAGATAGAAAATGTGCAAACCAATATTAACTGACAATAATCTATTTCTAGCAATCTTTGAGAATTTAGGTTAATTGTGTCATGATTAATTTACTGAGATGATGGCGTGGCCTTCTGTTGTATTATAGTCTAGATGGTAAAGTAAACACGACACAACAAGTTAGCTAAATAGGTGTTTTCATTTCCATGTAGGATGTAACAGAGATTATATTGTTGATACAGTATGAGGTAACTCGAACACGGGATAACTCGAACTCTCGTTAACTCGAATTGGAATAAGCAATCCCCTTCCATTTTACTTTCTCATGAAATCACTCGACAACTCGAACATTCACTAACTCGAACCATTTTTAGGGTGCCATTGGTGGTTCAAATTATCGGGAGTATACTGTAATTCTAATTTCATACATATTTGTTTTGTTACAAAATGTTCACATATATGTATTCACAAAACACCCGTATTAAGTACCCCACCCCCTCCCCCATACTGACAGCAATTCACACCCCACCACCGACCCACCCAACCATCCACCCACCGCTTATAGCTATCTATAAAAACATAAGCATTGTAAATTAAAAATAGAGTTTGAAAATTTGTAATCAAACAAATCAGTCACGGTTAACGTCAAGTTAACAATACGTCATGGATAGAATTGCAAAGAATAAACAAAACACAATCAGCAACTTTATGACAAGTTGTGTTAAAAGAAACCAGTTTAACTTTGCAAATAAAATGTTACTTTCAATTTATTTTAAAAGAAAACTGAATAAGCGTGAAGATAGTATGAGACATAAGTTTCCCAAACATCTGTTTTTAAATTTCTACCATAAATCATAGAAAGCCCCGCTAGACTTTATGTACTTTGAAGCCAAACATGCGAATGCGTTTCGATGAAAGCCTACTGAGAGACGAAAGCATTTAATGTTGTATGGCATGTTTTATTTTCATGGAGACGATAATGTTACCGGCCTTCATGAACACTGAGTTAGATAAGACAAGATTTTGTTTGCTTAGCGGTTGATGTGTTGTTGTCTTGTTTACTAAATACTTAGCTAAAAATTAAAGCTATCAAAAACACAACAACGCTTAGTGACAACAACAATCATGGACGAGCAAAATATTCATCGACTTGTTGATAAGATAAAAAACGACAGACTTTACTTGACTTACATGGGATGTGGTCAAGCCTTGTGCGGCTTGTTGTTAATAATCTTTGGAATAAGATCTTCGATACTCGACAAACAGTTATTGGAGTCAACCTACGGGCTCCATTTTTCAGCGGGAAGTGAGGTACAGTTTTCAATGTCACACTACATCATTTCCAATAAATATTTTAGAGTGATTTTGCAAGGTAAGGGTAGTGCTTGTTTAAAGTTACACTTTTTTTCTTGCGCGATCCACCACGCGTTTAAACTATCACAAGTGTAGAGAGATTTTCTATCTGGAGAGTTCTGGACTAGCTCCCGGCAAATGCGTTTCCTTGAGTGGTAATAAGGTTAACCATTAACAACCATTGTCCTGCACATTCTCAAGCCTTTAAGCTTCTATTTGCGCCTTTAACAATTCCTATTCGCATTTAGTACGCTATATGTGGAGTGTTCTGCAGTTTATCATCATCGAGTCACAAAACAAAATTGGTAAGTGTTTTTCTGGAAAAACAGCTTTTAATGAGTCGAATGAAACGAAGTTAATACAGTTTGAGAACAAAATTAGATATCCTGTTTGCAAATATTTTGCCCTCTCTTATTTCACTCTTTGTAATATTAATTTTTCAGATTATAGGCGGCATGATTTCTCAATTGTTCTCTTTCACTTTCTCACTTGGTGTCGTTGTGTACACCATATATCGTATGTTGGCTTTTTACGCCTTCAACACCATCAACTCCAGTGTGCTTCACGTAAGCCTACTAACTGTCTCAACGCTAGCAGCCGTGTTGTTTGCTTTGGGGCTGCATTTTTCATCGCGACGTCAAGTGCACCATAAAATAAAGGTCTGTTGCTTCCATTGAACAGTCGTTTCTTCCTTATTTACCTAAACGGTTCCTGCGATTTATTATGAAATCCACCCGGTTTCTCTCTAGCAAACTGCTTTTATAGCATAGGAATAAGAGAAGCTAGTGGAAAGAAAAAGAAACAGTTTCCCATGTACTTAATTACAATTCCCTTAGCAAATAAATATAACCTTGTAGAGTGTTACTGTCTTGTTTTTATTCTTGTTTCATTCATTGAAACTCTCAAAATGCAAGGAGCAGAACTTAATATTGCAATTGTAACAACACTCTACCTTGCAAAATCGCTTTCGCTTATCACTATGGGTGCGCATGTTTCTATCAATATACAGTATATTCCCGGCAACTCGAACACCGGATAACTCGAACTCGCGTTAACGCGAATTGTTTTGCAATCCCCTTCCGTAATACTTTCTCATAAAAATCACTCGATAACTCGAACATTCGTTAACTCGAACTGTTTTCATGGTGACATGGTGGTTCGAGTTATCGGGAGTGAACTGTAATTATTAATTTATATTTTTGTATTTTTGTATAAATATTTGTTACTAGTAAAATGGAAATTTGATGTATTTTTTGTCTATATAGAAACGTCTGCAGACAACACCAGCAGTGTTGGCTTACACCAGAAGAACTACAATCTCCGCACACAACTTATTATCTACCATCGACGAGAACACTTCCTACAACGTCACTAACGAAGCTTACATGTGTCCACCGCCTCTGGAAGGAGCCCCACCACCGTACTCTGTTCTTCCGATCCTCCACCCAACCACCCAATTGTGACGGGCGGTTTATAAGGATGCATGGGGCGGTTTTCTCTGTTCTTCCGATCCTCCACCCAACCACCCAATTGTGACGGGCAGTTTGTAAGGATGCATGGGGCGGTTTTCTCAGAGATCGAGATAATTCTTGAATTTGAGACGCGCTTTTATTTGGCGTTATTAAACATTACATATTGATATGAAAAAAGCAGTCTTGATTCCTTACATTGTGAGCACATTTGAAGTTGGACCAAAAAACTGTTTACCTTGTAGAGCTATATATGGTTTCTCAATGCAACTCTTACAGTTGCTCTGGTCTGTGCGATATGTTCTCTCGTTATAAATTTAAACTTAATCCCCTCTAATTTGTCTTAGTTAGATTTGTACCTTCATCTGCAATGCGGTTGCCTTTACCATATTTTTCTTGCACAATATATATATATATATATATATAGACCACGCAACAAGAAGAAATGATTTCAAAATGCGTAAATATACGCGAAAATTTGAACGTCAGTAATTGGATTTCCTGCAGTTATAACGGTTTCGCTAAGACCTAGAATATATATATATACTCCAGAATCCGGAACAAAGAGGGTGACCGGAATAACGAGGGTGACCGGAACAACGAGGGTGACCGGAATAACGAGGGTGACCGGAATAACGAGGGTGGCCGGAACAACGAGGGTGACCGGAATAACGAGGGTGACCGGAACAACGAGGGTGACCGGTATGGCATTCGAGATTCACAATAATGTATGTTAAACTATATTTTAGTACCTTAAACCTGGTTTAGGGCATGCCTAAACAAGGTTTAAGTGATATAAACATTGTTTAAGTGATAGCTTAAACTTAGTTTATTGTCCTTAAACCTTGATTTTCTTATCTTCATTCTAGTTTAATCAATACGCGCATATGATTGGTTAAAGTAAAACAATAGGCCCCCTTTTTGCAATTTTTTTTTGAAAATGAGCCAATTTCGATGGATCGCTTGGGACGTGCAAGCGCTGCTGTTCACGTGGAAGTATTGACAGAAATTGAACATTTGGTTGATGGTTTACATCAATCTTTTCTAGAAGAATTCGAGCAAAGGAAAGAGAATCTTTTAAACCAAGCTTCTTTAAATTTGGAAAGATTAAGAACATTTGAATCGTGTCGAGAATAAGCTAAAAACTTTGCAAAAAAGATTTTTTGAATTGCAACAACAATCAGAGGGTGAGAATGATCATAATAATGGCGATGCGAACAGTGTAACAAATTTACAAAGGATCTTGAATGGCAAAAAAGGACCTAGTAGATATTCTATCAATAAAGAATGCTTGGAACATAAGCGTAAGCTATAACTTGGTTTTGTTTTCGTTGGCCTCTAAAACTAAGTTTAAGCTATCATTTAAACAATGTTTATGTCACTTAAACCTTGTTTAAGCATGCCCTAAACCAGGTTTTAAGGTACTAAAACATAGTTTAACATACATTATTGTGAATCTCGAATGCCATAGACCGGAATAACGAGGGTGACCGGAACAACGAGGGTGATCGGAACAACGAGGGTGACCGGAATAACGAGGGTGACCGGAATAACGAGGGTGGCCGGAATGAACAAGATATATGGATTTTTCCTTAAAATACATAAACGGGATGGGTGGAATTTTTTCTTGGAATTATTTTCAAACTCAGGAAGAAGTTGAAAAATATGGCGAGGTTGTATTTTGTGATAAATAAAATAACGCGTGCTTACAAAAACTGTTGATTTCTTGTTCCTTTAGTATAAGTGAGTTAACAAGTTCTCTAGAAAAAAGACACGCGAATCGATTCAAAATGATGCCCTTCTAATTACCATTAATTGAGGTACGTTGCTGATTTATTGTTCCACGAGGAAATGAAATCAGACTTTTGTTTGTGCTCGCTCAAAAACGTTTCTTTGAACTGGGTTTACAAGTGATAAATACATGCATGAGAATATATATGCCCATAGGCAAATATCCGGTAAGCCGTATTATTTCGCACTTTCGAGTAATGAAATATTAACGTCCAATTAACTCTCTGCTTTTCTTTTGGCTTCTTTTGTTTTCTGGTTGTCGAAGAAAGCAGAGATCTTCTCTCTTTATGTTTCGTAAAGCCGCGACGAGCAACGTGGATTATGGACACGAATAGGAATTCTCTCTTAGTGAGCAGAAGAAGGCGCAGCAATGCAAGGAGAAATGTGGGAATCAAACGAACGTGGCAGTATAACACCTTTACGTTTTTTGATAACAGAACTAGTTGGTTGAGCAAGAGCTATCATCAGACCGTGTAAGATAAGCTCTTTATTTTTTGTTTCTTAATTTCTCACAAATGCTTTCAAAGTTTACACAATCATTGCAAAATTTGTTTGCGTTCCTCCTACCTTATCCCACATTTATTTGCAAGTCTGCAAAAAGCCTTCAACCATTTCAACCAACGCAGGGTAGCCGCACTTTGTCTGTTCTATAGATACTTTTCTGGTCATTGCTCAGATAAACTGCACTCTACTGTCCCACCTATTTATGTATTCCCCAGAAACACGAGGTACGCTTCTAACTACCACCAGTTCAATGTTTCCGTTCCCCCCTCAAGGACTATCATGCACTCGTCTTCCTTCTTTATCCGGGTTTCCAATTGGTGGAACAAGCTCCCATGCAGTGTATTCCCAAAAAGCCATGTTTACCACCTCCAAGGCTTCAAACAAAGAATAAATTGCTTAGACCTTATGAAAATTTCTTAACTTTATTTCAGCCTTCTGCACTTATTTCTCCTCTACTCATTTGTCTACCTTCCACTTAGTCTATGTCTCTTTTACTGATCTTTCTTTCCAATACACAGGACTCTGTTGAGTCATAGGCCCTGCCTCTCCTGTGTATTTCCTAACTAAAAAAAAAAAAAAGTTGGAAATTTTCTTCCCGCCAAATAAATACATTTTCAATCATAGCGACTCAAAAAGTTTCCCGGCAACTTTATCTAACGATGTTACGATTTCCTTCATTAACGTTAACCAAAATAAAAATAAAAAGTGCATCTTGTCTGTCAATTTTTACCCTAAATAAAAATATTATTTCATCTTATCTAATTGGCAGGAGCTCAGGTCATTACAAAACAATATCATAAAAAATTTAACGAAACATTTTAACATGCAAGAATTACGATTCCACAACATTTTCTAACGTTCGAAAAGATGGTAAATAATGATATCTACTTTTTTGTGTTTATGTAACATAGAAACATTTTAATATGCACCAATTACAATTCCACAGCATTTTCTAACTTTCGAATAATATCGTGTAGCTATCTATTACAGGGTTTCACGCGTACACACAGATTGATACGTCTTCCATTTTACATCAGTGACGTAATCAGTATGTTTACAAACAGTCTATGCGTAAACATATTGTATAATATATATATACTTTCGAATGTCTTAATGGCACGTTTTCCGCACGTGACATTGTTATGATTGGCTAAGATTTCTCATTTTTTAAAAACATTTTATAAACATCAGTTTATTTTGTTGTTGGTTTTGTTGTTATGAAAAATCAGACATTTCACTTGACATTTGTTATAGACTCTTTTTTTACTTTAGAAATATCCTGATAGTAGCAAGCCTATGTTTTGCTATAATACACACTGTCGATGGATTTGAAAAGAAAAGATTTGTGCAAGATGTTAAGTTTCTCCTGGTATATAACTTGTTTTTTATTCTCTCTCTCTCTCTTAGTGTTATTACCTAATCATAATTATAACCAGTAGATACACATTTTTTTTAATACTATTTTTCAAGTCAGCCCTAGGGTTGCTAAGCTTTGGAAGTGTTTTCAGACCTCAGGTTGCTAAGCTTTGGAAGTGTTTTCAGACCTCAGGTTGCTAAGCAGTAAACTAAGAGTTGTTTTACAAAACCACTTTAATTTTTGGCTCAATTTAGAAATATAGACATTAAAAATGTTTGTAGGCTTGTTTAACAGTTTTTCTCTGTGTTTATTATTATCATTTGTAGTTCTCTGTGATTGTTACGCTATCAATTTTTTACGATTTACTGAAAGCTAATATTGGTTTCTAGGAAGTTGTTTTATTAGTCGTATTTGTGGCAGAGTATGCTCTGCGAATATGGGCGTCAGGTGCACACGGGACATATGGAGCTGAGGGCGGCTGGAAGAAATACCTTTCTACCCCTCACATGGTTATAGGCAAGTTGCTTCTGAATTGTAATGACTTGTAATAAATGATTTTTAAATATAAAGCCTGCCAGTTTTAATGTTTAAATCCAAATGGTTGGCAATAACTGTATAATTTTAAATGACTTTTAAATTTTTTTGCAGACACTTTATATATAATAATATACAACAAAGTAAACAGAAAACCTCAAACTTTTTATAGTACTCTGAGTTTCGTGCGTTCACACTCTTCAGCTATATATTCAAATGAAAAAATTGTTACAAAAACATATTATCTAGAAACAAAATTCACAAGGGAGTGTAGAAATAACTACAAATGCGTATAGGGACCTAATCTTTCGATTTATAATTGGCTAATAAAAATTTATTAGTATGACGACATTTTGATATCAATTAACTACGTTTGTTAAGAAGGCTTTGTTTATCAGGGTAATTTAGAATTTCGTATTTCTCCTGTAGACAAAGAGCACAAGCTTGTGCGTTGATGGAATAACCTTTTGCGTGCTTTATCACAGACCATTTCAAAACAGGCACTACCCTGTGGATTTCTTTTAAATCCCAGGCGTGGGTCGACAATGACGTGCTGTGTCTACCAACGTTGCGAAAAAGTTTTTGTTGCTAATCGCAAAGCATTTCAAGAGCGACCATTTGAAAAAGCTGTTCAACAAAAACAATGTGAAAGTTAGTTATAGTTGCACTGACAACATGCGCACTATAATCAACCGCCACAACGCAAGGGTAACCAAACCAAGAAGTCAACCACCACCAAAGTGCAACTGCAGAAAAAAAGAGGAGTGCCCACTCAACGGTAACTGGGAGTTAAAGGAAATCCACAGGGTAGTGCCTGTTTTGAAATGGTTTGTGATAAAGCACGCAAAAAGTTATTCCATCAACGCACAAGCTTGTGCTCTTTGTCTACAGGAGAAATACAAAATTCTAAATTACCCTGATAAACAAAGCCTTCTTAACAAACGTAGTTAATTGATATCAAAATGTCGTCATACTAATAAATTTTTATTAGCCAATTATAAATCGAAAGATTAGGTCCCTATACGCATTTGTAGTTATTTCTACACTCCCTTGTGAATTTTGTTTCTAGATAATATGTTTTTGTAACAATTTTTTCATTTGATTATATAGCTGATGAGTGTTAACGCACAAAACTCAGAGTACTATAAAAAGTTTGAGTTTTTTCTCTTTACTTTGTGGTATTTTGCTCTATTTATTCTACTATTGAGCACTTTATATGGAAACATACACCTGAATTTATGTATAAAATAATATACATGTGGTTTTGGTGAAAAACAGTGTTTATGTACTAGTTATCGTTTGCTTTCCACAGACGCTTTTGTAATCATTTCATCCATCGGTCTGGTTATCTTCTTTCAATTAAACTTCTCCATTGAAAAGCGACGGTAAGTCAATCATTGGTGTGGAAAAAATTAATCAATCCAACCCTCAAATTTTATCCGAACATACATTATACATATCTATAAAAGTATACATTCCTAATCCCTCTTTCTAAAAGCTGAGATCACAAACAGTTGTAGATAAATGACACAATATACTTCTCTAAAGAAAACTAGTTGGATTTAAACCTAAGATCTTCACTACAGTGCCTCAAAATAAAAACATTCTTTGAACTTATCATCAGTCTACTGCATTTGTTTCAACTTCTTCGTGTTCTCCGAATGGACAGGCAACGTGGTGCATTCAAAACATTTTGGAAAGTTTTCAAAAGACACCGTACAGTAAGTAGTATCTGTAAGCTTTGATTATACTGCTGCCTGTGTCCCAGACACTGGTGTAGGCAGACACTGGTGTAGGCAGACACTGGTGTAGGCAGACACTGGTGTAGGCAGACACTGTTGTAGGCAGACACTGGGGTAGGCAGTAAAGTAAAGCAAACCTTTAATATTATTGAATTGTATTCTGTTTCTAACCATGTCTCAATAATGTTTATTGAATAGGAACTTTTAACCTGCTGGTACATGGGGTTTCTGATGGTCACATTTGTAAGTTTTTTGGTCTATGCATTGGAGAGAAAATCAGTTAGTACTGAAGACAATCTGTTTAATGGAGTTTACTGGGGAGTGGTGAGTGACATAGCTTTGCTATTTTGAGATATTTACCGTCTTTTTCATTGGTGTTGATAGCCCTCAGAATTAGCTCCAAGCCAATTTTTATTCATTTTTATACTTAGATTTTTTACTAAATTTGTTTAATTATTTTTTTGTTTTTTTCTATTTACCAGTAGTTAGTGCCCAAAATTGAGTAGTTTGTGCCAAAAAATTAATTAATTATCGAAAAAGACAACCATTAGTATCTCCTAGAATTTTAGGGTATGCGGGTCATGTAACATCTTTGACCTCATGGATATAAGCACCCATGCCCTTTATGCACTGCTGCCACAGGGTTTAAAATGAAAGTTGGTATCTTGCGTGGGTTAATTCACCACTGTTTTCCCTCTTACTGGGGTTGGCGTTAGGATGGGCATCCAGCTGCAAAAACATCTGCTCCAATGAATCATCAAATGATTAAACCTACAAAATTGTATATAGTATATAATGAAGACTTTATAAAGAACAACCTCATAAGTAAATCTGGATGAAGCAAAATAAATTGTTTGATAAAATGTTGATGTTTAGTTTAAATCATTGTAATTCTGACTTTAATCAATCTTCCAGATCTCTTTAACTACAATTGGTTACGGAGATATCAATCCCGAGACTGCTTCTGGGAAGATTCTCATCTGTTGTTTTGCAGTATTTGGAACATGTTTTTTGGCTATGCCAGCTGTAAGAAATGCTAACAGAATTGTGTTTACAAGTAACCTTGTCTGATTCAAATGAACAATTAGAGGCCACCCATAATGTATGTATGCAGTAAATGTTTCAATATTTGACACCCTCCTCCCCCTGTATGCAACTATACACTTTTGACGCTCTCCTTTGCGTATGTACACTTTTAGGATCGCCTCGCAAATTCTCAATTTGCACTACTTTATTATAAAAAAGCAAACTTCACCCATGAAAGCAAACTATAACATTTTCGTATTAGTAGTACTGAGGATTTTCAAAAATTTTCCAAAACCTCGAAAATCTAAATTTCTAATTTACTTCCTTTCTTTTTTTAAATCGATTTGTTAAAGATGTTGTTTGTAGAAACGTTGTACCATACACTGGAAATAATATACAGTAGCATCAGCCATGTCTTTCTTATAAATGAAATCAATGCACAAAAATACAATGGCGTCACATTTTGCAGCACAATAAAAATATTACAAAGGAAACAAGTCAATGCAAATTTGTAACGAATCAAGGAAAATCAAACTATGTGTAGTAAAATAATTATTAAACTCTTTATTTTTTTAAATCTTGAGAATATATAATAGCGAAGACAGTGGAACTGCGCACGTACTTGTGATGATTGACCACCCCTCTTCTCTTGTATGCAGCTGTACGTTTTTACACCCGCCCCCCCCCCCCCCCCCCCCCCCCCCTAATACTGCGTACGTATTTTTAGTCCTCATCAGAATTTATTTCAACTTGTTTTTCAGAATAGAAGTTATTGATTTTCTCTACTTGTTACTTCAAGGATGTGAAATGAAGTGTTTCATGATGTCTTATTTCTAACAGGGGATTATTGGGTCAGGATTCGCACTTCAAGTTGCCGAGCAACAGAAAGAAAAGCATGTGAACAGAAGACGACGCCCGGCTGCAGTGTTCATACAAGTTATACAGTGTTATGGTTTCCCTATCTCTCTCTCTGTTTAAAAGTTTAAATATTAATTGTGTAATCTAAGAACGTTGTCGATGGAAAGTTATGCGAAATTCTACTAGCGCCTTATTGGCTTTTAGTCATTTTGGCGAAAGTACGCTGCGAATATGGATCTATCTGCCACTTGGCTCCCTCACCTCGTTGGTAATAAAGAGAAATCGCGAAAGAATACACCGATGATTTCTAAAAAGTTGTCTAAGACAACGAGCAATTCCCTGAAGTACAATATCGGTAAGAAATGCTTTGATTTATTGCTCCTGTATATATGTGTGAAAGATAATGGTTTATTTATGAAACGTGAGTAAGCAACAATTTGCAACCATTTTGGAAGAAAAAATCCGGCCGGTGGACCATCTAAAAGCTCTCCATTAAATGCTTGTTTATCAGCTCCTAAAAAAGCCTGAATAAATTCAAAAATGTATTCCAATGTAAACTTCGACAAAAACACGTGTACTCTCTCCAAATCTCATAAGTTCCAAGCTCTACTAAAAATAAACTTATGCAAGATAAAATCAAAATGTCACTCACACGCATGCGCGAAATATATCAATGACGATCCCATGCTGACCATTTCTCACAGAGCCGGACGCCTTACCATTGCGCTATCTCCGGATTAATAATAATAATATAATATCGAGTAATTCATAAGATGCTAACGGAGTTACCGGGTTAGCTATAAAACAAAAGAAAATACATGGTTTAATAGGTACAATACTCCACGTTTCTTACGCATTAATTATTCTTTATCAACGCGATAATTCAAAATTAATCAATCATTATTTTCAGGAAAGCAATATATTTTGGTGTTTTAAATGGAGACTGTGCGCATGCGTACATAACTAGAAACATGGAATTGACGATTAATATCAAACAGTACTCAACGGAATAATACAGTTCTTCTTGCATTTCAGATTTTAACTCAAAAGAAGAGTTGGAGAACACGTGGATACCTCGAAACAGGTATTGCTCTTTATCTCAATATGTTTAACAATGTTTCACATTTTCTTCGGTTAAACCTCATTAAAAACAAACAAATTTATTTTGAAATATTTTATGTTCTTCTCTGAGTGATTTTATTTTATCTCTTAGATTTTTACATTATTTTTTTTTACTTTAGTTTAACGAGGGCAGAGAAAATAGCTGTGCGTTTCATTAGATTTCTAAAGTGCATTGCTGCCGCGAAAAAATTCAAGGTATAAACTCTGACAAAGTTACTGCTGCATTATAGTTTTTTTTATTGGTGAAAGGTTTTTAGAGGTTTTGTTAATTTTCCTCTAGTCCTTTCATCCCTTCTCATCTTTATTCGTTATGTAACTAAGTATGACGTTAAAAGGTAGAAAAAAAATGTTTCTTTTCGGTAATATAAAGTAGACGGTGGCTGCATGTTTCCGTTTGGTTGGACGGTGGCTGCGTGTTTCCGTTTGGTTGGACGGTGACTGCATGTTTCATTTGGTTGCTGACATTTCAATAAAACAGATATATTTTCATTATAACATATACATAACAACAGGAGCAACAAATTTGCCAAAAGCAGACTTTTTCATGCAAGAAACTTGAGCTTCAGTTTTCTTAGAATTAGAAAAATCTTTATATTTCTCTTGTTTCATCTCGAAAAGTTTCTTAAAATTAATTATTTCTGGCTTTTATTATTTCACTGTAGTTATATAAATAAATAAATTATAATACAATAAATTATAAATAAATATAAATAATTCAATAAATAGATGATTTTTAATTTTAATTGTTTTAATTGGAAAAACAGTTTTAAAGAGTTTTAGCAAACTTTGTAATACTAATCGACATTTTCAAGTTTTTAACGTTTAAAAACTAATCGAGTGAAGTTGAGTATTTGATTGCAAATTTAACAGACATCATGTCTAGAGTAAAACGAGGTTCAATATTCCCAGCTTACCTTAAATGTCTTATTATTTGCGAAAACCGATCCTGTGGTTACTTATAAACTGGTTTGTAAATTAAAAAAAAAAAAAAAACGTGGAAAAGGTTAAATGTTTAATATGTTATACTTTGGTTAAACAAGATGTCGATCCTATTTGATGTATGTTCTTTATACACATGCATTAATCAAAAGAGAACTGCCATCATATCTTTGGATTCTAAAAACAATATATCTTGCCATACGCTTTTCTCAAGTTCTAAGGGATTTGTTTTTGATTTATTCGCAATAAATTGTATAAATTTTCGGTCGTTTTTATTCGCCTTGTTTCCATTTTATCTTTTTCATTCGCATCGAACTCGTCTTTTATTAGTTTGATTCTCATTTCTTGAAATTCTGCATGTTCGTTGTTTCTCGTACTACCTCGTTTTTTTTCTCGTAGCAAGCTCGGCGACCGTACGACGAGCGAGATATTCTCGATCAGTTTACGTCATCACAAGTTGAATTGCTGGGAAAACTTCGAGACCTTCGTATGAGGTATTCGCGTTAAAGTATTATTCTTCGCACACGAATCTTTCGATATAAACACGAAATCCAATTGGACGAATTTTTGTGAGGAATTTTTAACCAATCACTTTTATTCAAAAATCGTGTGAGCCAATCAGTTATTAATACTAACAGTATTCCTCAATGATTGGATTGTGATTACACTTTTTTTTATTATAAGAACCAGGTAAATTGGGTTCAGCCTTAGCTGTTCTTAACTTTTAGCTGATTCTAGCATCGATTTGTTCTTATTCTGTTCTTATTACTCCATAAGTTGCATAATACATCTACAAAGAAAAGAAAAAAACAAACACATGCTCAATTACACTGAAGAATATTCATGAAGAATAATACTAAATTTATGTCGCACCTGTTATTCTTCCTATATCTTTGAATATTCTTCCGTAATATGAGATCTTACAGTTTCAAATACACCAACCTAATTATTAATTAAGCCTTAGCTTTGTTCTTAGTTTGTTGTTAATTTTGGACCAATTTACGCCTTAGTGTTCTTATAAAATTGTTCTTATAAAAAAAAGTGTAAATCTATATTTGACAGGAATCGAACATTCCAAATTTAATCTTCCTGTTCTTCTTGTAGAGTGGAGATCAGTACAAATAAACGAGGTGATGTTCCATAAAGGCTGACCTATGCGTAAACTGCGACGTTTATTTTCTCTGTTGTTTTAGATGAGAGGATATTAGAGACCTTCAGAAAAGTAATCACAATCGAGGCAAAAGTGAGTTTTATTGCTGAAAACACTTTGTGGTGATACTTCGTTTCTGATGATGATTTCAATAGACCTCTCTCAAGATAGCTTCAGTAATTCCCTAAGCTATTCCTAAGTTCATAAAATGATTGACAACTCAACCCTAACTAACAAAAGAAGCTCCTTAACCCTCGTTTTCATTTTTAAATTTGCTATCTTGTAAATGGTCTATTCCTCATCGAGTATGTCGAGTAATTATTTAAACTGTTCTCATGGCAATTCCTCTCCCAACCATGTCATGTCCCTTCTGGTATTCTCGATTTTAAAAATAATCTAGCTTCTTTACTGTTTATTTGATGATGATTTTCACTTAAGTTCTGGCAGTTTTTTGTATGTACCCCTTTTTTAACGCATAAGCAAAATTGTTTTATTCTTAACAACAACGCAATCGTTTTTACTATTTTTCTTCCCAAGGTGACACAGTTAACATCGCTGCTAAGTGAAAACAATGACTTTATGAAAACACTCTCCACCCGTGCAGAGCGGAATGTCGATACAAAAGACTTCACGATGAATGAGAACAAACAACAGTAACTTTATGGAAAATGATTTCATTCATTGTCTAGACACGAGTCAATTATTAATTTGCTGCGTCAGCCCACACGTTCCTTTGTTAGTAATTTAGAACGTAGTAAACATCGAAATGTGAAGTAATTATTCGAAATATATTATTCGAAATGGAAACCTGCAATGCACTGTTTTCTTCCGAATGAAAATGTTATAAGCAAAACTAATTTTCGCTGCCATTGATAGTATTGCGATGTTATATACGGCCATAGCGCTATGGTAGGGCATTCGGTTCTGGGTTCGAGACCATGCTATCACAAAGTTTTTTAGTGAGCGGTTATAAATAAAAAATGTTGTATTTCATCAAACATAACCGTAGCACAAATGGGAGCAATTAAATACATTAAAACTCTGGGTCGAGGTCTTCATGATAATGCTTAATAAGCGTTTTGGAAAAACAAACCAGTGCAATCCCGTTAACTCGAACTCCGTTAACTCGAACTTTTTTTCATTCCTCTTCCCTAACTCTTTCTCATAAAAACTCCCAATAACTCTTGTTATTCGTTAAGACGAAGTCGCTTTTCCATTCTCCTTTCCTAATAGCTTCTCTTAAAAACTCCGGATAACTCGAACATTCGTTATCTCAAACTACTTTAGTTTTGGGGGTTCGAGTTATCGGGATTATATTGCAGGTGGTTAGAGTTAAACAAGGCTTCCCAAAAAGCTGTAGGCTTGTTTGTGTCGAATATATTTTCGTTTAGATGTTTTGGAAAACCTGTTTTCGGAAACAAAAAATTGTTCTTAGGAAATAACTCGACTTCAAATTTATCCTGAATTGTATTATACAATACTATAAATAAAAAACGGTTTACTTTTGGATTTAAAATCGAAATTTGTGTAGATTGGCTGTGCATATATGTATTCAGAAGTATTCGTCATCAATCAAGTTGGGAAATTTGTTTTATCAAACATGGAATGAAGGTGTGTTGTAAACAATCAACTTAGTGGACGGGATATCCTGTTTTTACAACTAAACCCACCCCAGGAAAGGATGTTTAACGTAAATATCCGGCGTTGTACCAAATATATCATTGTCTCTCATTCGCTGAATCAAATCTTTCCATAAAAGCTGATTGGTTAAAAACTGTTCGATTTTTCAGTAAAAACACGTGCAAAAAATTCTCCTCGTCTAAAACCCAACTCAACAAAATTACGTTGTGATGCTACGTATATTAGGATAACAGTATTATATTTTATATTTTATATACTGAAGTGTAAATATATATCCTGTATAAAAATTCGAATTAATGATATATTATTAGTTTTGAGTTTAAATAATTCTCATGAATAAGCACTCAAAATATTTGGACTTCGCGTTTCATTCGAATGTCAAAAATCACCCGACAGAAAGAAAAAACCAACGTCTATGCCACACATTGTGGAAAGATCATATTTCAGACTAACAATTCGATAGTGAAGTAAAATGTAAGGCTCAAATATAATTGTTTCAAATTCAGTAGATGAATTTACGTCATAGTTTTAATTGAAAAAAGAGTTTTAAAGAGTTTTAGCAAACTTTCTAATCCTAATCGACATTTTCAAGTTTTCAACGTTTTAACGTTTAAATCTAACGTCTAATCGAGTGGAGTGGAGTGTTTGATTGCAAATTTAACAGACATCTTGTCTAGAGTAAAACGAGGTTCAAAGAGAAGCGTAAAGAGTGAATAGGAAATCTCAGAAAGAGGCAAAATCTCCCGCTGCTCTCATTGGCTGTTTGTTGAAACAAAGATGAAGGCCATCGAGTGTAAACCAAACACTGCAAAACATGAGAATTCTTTAAATGGCTGCGAAGTTGACTCATGCTTGTATCTGAGCGAAAACAACGTGATCCTGAAAGGGGTTTTAAATATTGTTGATTCATTGCCATTGACAATTGTACGGAATGTAGAGACAAACATATGAATGATTCTATCGAGACAAGTGCAGTGAGAAATCAACACGTAAAAAGTAAGCTTTTTGTCAATAAAATCTGTATACGACTTTTTAAAATGCTTTCTAACGTAATGTAATACTTTCTAAACAAACTTTTATGAATATATGTCTCTCCAGTGTGCTTCAAGTACAGACGCAATAAAAGACTTTTGGTGATTCATATTTTATCTTTTTCTCTATTTTCCTTTCCCTCTTTTTATCACACGCTTTCCTTCAATGTGATAAAATTGATCAGTTTTTAGTATCTTTCTGAATATTGTTATGTTTCCAGGCGTCATGACGACAAAGTCAGGTGAGGAAAGGACGTTCTGGAAAAGGTTCTGCAAAATATTCTGGTTGCTCGTATTTGTGGCCATTTTACTATCAGCCTTTGAGTTTGTCCAGTTCATTAACTCATCAAAATACCCACGTGGTCGCAAAGGTAACAAACATACCATATATCCATATTACCGGTGAAACGAATTGAGATATCTGCTCCAGAGAACGAAAAATGCAAACAACTAATAATAATTAAAAATATCGAAATTATAGGAATCAAAAACATTACGATAAAGACACCGGATTTTACAAGAAGTTCCTACAAGTTTCCGTTTAACTAAAGATAGGTGTTGTTTTTTCTATAGAACGTTAGAACTTCAGTACTGTTTGTTAAACACTCAACACAAAACGTCAATCAAACCAGAAATCATTTGTGAAAATTTCGCGAGTACATTGAAACGGATTTAGGTACATTCGATGCATCATCATCATTTCAGCACAAAAACAAGATTTCTTTCAGACGCAAACGAACGCAACATTCAATTATGTTTTTTTTAGTAAATGTGTTATTTTAAGACCCGTGGAGTATGTTTATAACAATCACTGGAAAATATTAAAAAAGACAAATACATGTCCCGCTGGATATCAAATTTCAAAGCAGACAGTTTCAAATAAAACGCTAAATCTGTATGTATCAATACTGTTGATAAAATCAATAAGGTCTTATTCTTTCAGTTTTAGAATCAGCGCAAAAGGAATTTTTAAGAGCGAACGCCAGTGAGTTTGTTCCGACCATAACTTTTGAGAAGAGTTACTTGAGGCAGGTCAAACGGCAGACGCACCTGAGAAACTATTGCTCGAAAGACTTGCAGTTGAAGTCGTACTTTGCCGAACGCAGCAAGAACCTCATATACAGCGATCGCGCCCATGTGATTTATTGCTCTGTACCTAAAGTGGCTTGCACCAATTGGAAGCGAATGATGCAATACTTCGACGGTCGTGTCAACGACCCGCTGCAGATCTCCAGTAAAGAAGACGTGCACAAGCTGCAGTACAGGTTGCTACGATATTTACCAACAGAGGTTGCCAGGAGAAAAAAACAATCTTTCTATTCCTTTCTGTTCGTGCGGCACCCTTTGGAACGTCTGGTTTCGGCATTCCGCAATAAATTCCAATCGCCCTACAATCGTGTCTTCCAGAAGCGTTACGGTTCGCAAATACTGCGCGCGTATCGAAAAGGTCTGACGCGGGAAGAGTACGCCAAGGGCGAAAACGTACAATTCGATGAATTCATTAAATTCATCATAGACGAGTACGATGAACACGGAGTTGATAACTTCAACGAACACTGGCAAGTCGTTAATCGGCTCTGTCACCCGTGCGAAATGAAATACAATTACATCGGGAAATTCGAGACACTTTTAGAAGACGCCGATAGCGTGCTGAAGGAAATCGATGTTGATCAACAAGTACGTTTTCCGGCGAACGCCAAAGACAAATACAAAGTCAATGTAAGTAATATCATGGCCGAGAAATACCAGGACATAACCGCAAGCAATATAAGGAAATTATACAAGATATACGAGGCGGACTTCTTGGCCTTTAATTACGAAATTCCTGGCTATTTGTTGGATAAACCTAGCTAATATACGGTACCCATGTCGAGGGTTTGGGTAATACCTGGCATACTCACGGAATCAGTGTTAAAACAAAAGAAATTGATCGAAATTATGTGTTACACGGACTATGAGTACCGTGCAGAGAACACGTGAGAGACATTCCACGTGTCATATTCATTATAAATTATTTAGAATATAAAACATTTTTAACACTGAGATAATTATTTTAAACTACAACTCTAGTTAAACATTAAAAATTGACGTCCATGTTAGGAGACGAACTGTCCATATTAGGAGACGAACTGTCCATATTAGGAGACCAACGGTCCATATTAGGAGACGAACTGTCCATATTAGGAGACCAACGGTCCATATTAGGAGACGAACTGTACATATTAGGAGACCAACGGTCCATATTAGGAGTCCCTAGCCCTAACTGTCTGGATCTAATATTATTCATATTATACTGAGAAGAACCTGCAAATAAAACATCGCATTACAATATTGAAGGAGTGGCCAAACGAATGCGGTGAAAAGACTGAAGGTACTTTTGTTTGTTTGGATTATTCACTTGCGTTAACTAGAACTTTTTAAACGCCTTTGAGCATGACAACTTCTCAATCGGGTCGAATATTGTAATGAAGTAATACAAATTTATCAAAGTAACCTCTATGCAAAATAGTGTCGAACACGCCTCGCATATTTGGCTTAGACGAAATTTATTAAACAAAAACAAACCACCTATGGAAGGCCACGAATAATTTGGTTTGAGAACATTGTTAAACAAAATGAGAATATTATCATTTATCAATAGGTTGCGTGAATATCTGTAACGTGATTGGCTAATCACGAGATAATATATATCGTATTTCGGAGTGCAAAACTGAATATTTTTTCTTGATTGGCTAAAAAGGAGTGCAAAATTCAATATTTTTTCTGATTGGTTAAAGCAACTATTCCCGAGATTCCTATTGGTTAAAAACAGAGTGCAAAATATGACACGTGCGAATGTTAGAATAATGTAATCGTAAAATCAGTTGTGACGACGTTCATGTTCACGCTCTCAAAGCGTGTTATATAAGATATCATATAGACCTATTGATAAAGTAGTTATCGCGAAATACTCGAAATACTCGTTTTTCTTTAATATTTAAAGGCTAAAGGCACGTGAAATATTTTGAAAAACATAAAAAACTCAAAAAAATATTCGCCATATTTTTCTCGTATCTCGCGATAACTACTACTTATTATTTTGCCATATAATTAAAGAAATCTATTTACAAGCTAATTCGTACGTAACACATCTACAATTACATTGGTTAATTATCGCTAAATATTAAAACGTGAACTGAAATCAACAAACCAAAGCCTGCATTGCACAATGAGTTTTGCTTAAAAACTCAAATGTTATCGTTAAAAGAAAAACGATTGCTTCTTTAACCAATAGACACCCAAAGCGTCCAATAGGCGTCCCCAAAAGCTTTCGACACTGTCAATCACACAATCTTACTAGAAAAGCTTTAATATTATCGCTTAAATAAAATTTTCCTTTCTTTAATAAAAAAAAACTATTTAATGTATAGAAAACAATACGTCGTTGACTTTGATGGTGGTCTGTTTGGGGCACCACAGGGGTCTATTCTCGATCCACTTTTTAATTTATGTTAACGATCTGTATAAGGAGTCTAACTACCTTGTATTATTTTTGCCGATGATACAAATCTCTTTTTATCCAACAAAACTTGAAAACATTGTTTAAAATCATGAACATATCACTAGGTAGACCAATAGACACCACACCTTGTCACACTCTATCACTAGGTAGACCAATAGACGCCACACCTTGTCACACTCTATCACTAGGTAGACCAATAGACACCACACCTTGTCACACTCTATCACTAGGTATACCAATAGACACCACACCTTGTCACACTCTATCACTAGGTAGACCAATAGACGCCACACCTTGTCACACTCTATCACTAGGTATACCAATAGACACCACACCTTGTCACACTCTATCACTAGGTAGACCAATAGACGCCACACCTTGTCACACTCTATCACTAGGTAGACCAATAGACACCACACCTTGTCACACTCTATCACTAGGTAGACCAATAGACACCACACCTTGTCACACTCTATCACTAGGTAGACCAATAGACACCACACCTTGTCACACTCTATCACTAGGTAGACCAATAGACACCACACCTTGTAATAAAGGTCTTTGTTGTTGTTGTATTTTTTTATTGAGTTTCTTTATTCATAGTTTACTTTATAATTGTAATAGATATTTTTTGGTAAATAAATAATTGATTGAACAATGAACAAGTTGTTTAGTGAGCGGATATAAAGAAAAAAACCGTCGAATTTCATCAAAAATAACCGCAGCACAAATGGGAGCAATTAAATACACTAAAAACTCCAGGTCTTTATAATAATGCTTAATAAGCGTTCTGGAAGCCTCGTTAAAAACAAACAAACAGCCCAAATTGCTTGTTAACTGGTTCAATGCAAACAAACTTTTCTTAAATGAAAATAAAACGAAATATATAATTCTCCACAAGCATAAGTAAACAAAAGAAATTTCCCAACATCTAAAATTTGAGAAACTAGACATTTAAACAGTATGACGATAGAAATAGAAACCTCAACTAACTTCCTAGGTGTCATTATTGATGAAGAAGTTGTCTTTAAGTTATTGATTATCTAGAAAGAGAAACCTCAACTAACTTCCTAGGTGTAGTTATTGATGAAGAAGTTGTCTTCAACATATTGATTATCTAGAAAGAGAAACCTCAACTAACTTCCTAGGTGTAGTTATTGATGAAGAAGTTGTCTTCAAGTTATTGATTATCTAGAAAGAGAAACCTCGACTAACTTCCTAGGTGTAGTTATTGATGAAGAAGTTGTCTTCAACATATTGATTATCTAGAAAGAGAAACCTCAACTAACTTCCTAGGTGTAGTTATTGATGAAGAAGTTGTCTTCAAGTTATTGATTATCTAGAAAGAGAAACCTCGACTAACTTCCTGGGTGTCATTATTGATGAAGAAGTTGTCTTCAAGTTATTGATTATCTAGAAAGAGAAACCTCGACTAACTTCCTGGGTGTCATTATTGATGAAGAAGTTGTCTTCAACATATTGATTATATAGAAAGAGAAACCTCAACTAACTTCCTAGGTGTCATTATTGATGAAGAAGTTGTCTTCAAGTTATTGATTATCTAGAAAGAGAAACCTCGACTAACTTCCTGGGTGTCATTATTGATGAAGAAGTTGTCTTCAACATATCGATTATATAGAAAGAGAAACCTCGACTAACTTCCTGGGTGTCATTATTGATGAAGAAGTTGTCTTCAACATATCGATTATCTAGAAAGAGAAACCTCGACTAACTTCCTGGGTGTCATTATTGATGAAGAAGTTGTCTTCAAGTTATTGATTATATAGAAAGAGAAACCTCGACTAACTTCCTGGGTGTCATTATTGATGAAGAAGTTGTCTTCAACATATTGATTATATAGAAAGAGAAACCTCAACTAACTTCCTAGGTGTCATTATTGATGAAGAAGTTGTCTTCAAGTTATTGATTATCTAGAAAGAGAAACCTCAACTAACTTCCTGGGTGTCGTTATTGATGAAGAAGTTGTCTTCAAGTTATTGATTATCTAGAAAGAGAAACCTCAACTAACTTCCTAGGTGTAGTTATTGATGAAGAAGTTGTCTTCAAGTTATTGATTATATAGAAAGAGAAACCTCGACTAACTTCCTGGGTGTCATTATTGATGAAGAAGTTGTCTTCAACATATTGATTATATAGAAAGAGAAACCTCAACTAACTTCCTAGGTGTCATTATTGATGAAGAAGTTGTCTTCAAGTTATTGATTATCTAGAAAGAGAAACCTCAACTAACTTCCTGGGTGTCGTTATTGATGAAGAAGTTGTCTTCAAGTTATTGATTATCTAGAAAGAGAAACCTCAACTAACTTCCTAGGTGTAGTTATTGATGAAGAAGTTGTCTTCAAGTTATTGATTATCTAGAAAGAGAAACCTCAACTAACTTCCTAGGTGTCATTATTGATGAAGAAGTTGTCTTCAACATATTGATTATATAGAAAGAGAAACCTCAACTAACTTCCTAGGTGTCATTATTGATGAAGAAGTTGTCTTCAAGTTATTGATTATCTAGAAAGAGAAACCTCAACTAACTTCCTGGGTGTCGTTATTGATGAAGAAGTTGTCTTCAAGTTATTGATTATCTAGAAAGAGAAACCTCAACTAACTTCCTGGGTGTCGTTATTGATGAAGAAGTTGTCTTCAAGTTATTGATTATCTAGAAAGAGAAACCTCAACTAACTTCCTAGGTGTCGTTATTGATGAAGAAGTTGTCTTCAAGTTATTGATTATCTAGAAAGAGAAACCTCGACTAACTTCCTGGGTGTCATTATTGATGAAGAAGTTGTCTTCAACATATTGATTATATAGAAAGAGAAACCTCAACTAACTTCCTAGGTGTCATTATTGATGAAGAAGTTGTCTTCAAGTTATTGATTATCTAGAAAGAGAAACCTCAACTAACTTCCTGGGTGTCGTTATTGATGAAGAAGTTGTCTTCAAGTTATTGATTATCTAGAAAGAGAAACCTCAACTAACTTCCTAGGTGTAGTTATTGATGAAGAAGTTGTCTTCAAGTTATTGATTATCTAGAAAGAGAAACCTCAACTAACTTCCTAGGTGTCATTATTGATGAAGAAGTTGTCTTCAACATATTGATTATATAGAAAGAGAAACCTCAACTAACTTCCTGGGTGTCGTTATTGATGAAGAAGTTGTCTTCAAGTTATTGATTATCTAGAAAGAGAAACCTCGACTAACTTCCTAGGTGTCATTATTGATGAAGAAGTTGTCTTCAACATATTGATTATATAGAAAGAGAAACCTCGACTAACTTCCTGGGTGTAGTTATTGATGAAGAAGTTGTCTTCAACATATTGATTATCTAGAAAGAGAAACCTCAACTAACTTCCTGGGTGTAGTTATTGATGAAGAAGTTGTCTTCAACATATTGATTATCTAGAAAGAGAAACCTCGACTAACTTCCTAGGTGTCATTATTGATGAAGGAGTTGTCTTCAACATATCGATTATTTAGAAAAGAAATTAATTAAAATAGCCGGTGTAATGACTAGAGCTCCCCCATTAAAAAACAACATTTTAAACTGATATATTTTAGCTTAATACACAGTTATGTTGTTTATGCTAATTTAACATGGGCTAGCACGTACCTAACATATCTAAAAGACACGCATGCAGAATCATCTGTAAAACATTGCTGCGGTATTGCTAGTGGTGCCGTCCTTGAGCTTGGACTCCAGATTGTCGTCACTTTTACAGACTTTCTCTGTGACGAGTATTCAAGGTAAAGCAGCTTTGAAATTTTACTCCTGTTGTATGATCTTGTTGTAGGGTTTGTCACACTCTATCACTAGGTAAACTAATGGAAACCACACTTTGTCACACTCTATTGCTAAGTAGACCAATGGACACCACACCTTGTCACACTCTATCACTAGGTAGACCAATGGTTGCTGCCATTTTAGCGCTAACATTTTTCCAGTGTTGAAAAAGGCCGTACTTTATGCCTCCATCGTTGAACTTCGTCTGTTTTAATTGCCTTGATCTCTTTGTGCTGTTAGCTAACGAGTAGACAACCATCATTTCAAGTTTATTGAAATTGAATGCATCATGATTAGCTTGTTTATTGTTTGCATCGAACCATGCAACATTCGATAACAACTGAGATAATCATTTTGAAGAAAGATGCATTTTAAACTCTACGCAATAACAAAATGTTAGTGAACAACAGTGACTTTCAATAATTTAAACGACTTCGAGTAATACACCCGCGAAGGTTAAAAATAATGATGCAAGGTCAGTATTTAAGAAAATTTATGCGCCAATTGATGGTATGGCCACGAATTCAAAAGGAGAAAAGCCGTGCAAGATGCCACCTTAATCTTAAACGATGTGGCAATATGTCTATCTGATTATATAAAACCTCTGACAAATAAGGAAAATAAAAGTAAATATTTAATATAAAGTAAAATATTTATAGAGCTAGTTAAGGATGAAAAGGTCTGCAAAAATGTTACTGATTTAAATGGAGGTTTTTGCTGACATAACCATTAAGTCAACCGGAATTAACGAGCGTTTTATGACTTGTATAATTTAGTTAAGTTCTACGGGAGTTTACGTTTACTTATGTTCTAACCTCAAAAATAGAGAAAAAATGCTATAAAAGTGAAAATCTTGTTTCTCATTGACTAATTAATACTATTCTAACAAAGTAACAAAGTTGTTAATGTTTTTGTCTCAATTGATCCTATATACTTTATTATACAAAATTAACAAATGATAAAATTAACGCCAAAAAACTAACGCGAGAAAAATTAACGCGGTCCAAAACTCATTTTGCTTTAAAACTGACAAAATTAACGCGGTTTCCTGAATTTTTACCTATCGCAGAAGAAAATTAACGCGGTTCCTGAATTTTTACCTATCGCAGAAGAAAATTAACGCGGTTAGGAAATTTTTTTAGATTTTATATTAAGTTTCTGCCGAACTAAATGGGTTCAACGGACTCCCGATGTTATTTCTGGCATCTGCTACTGCCGTTTTTTACATTTTAATCCCAAACGGCTTTTTTGGCGTTCAGGTATCACATTATTAAAATTTTGGGATTTCCGCGCGGAAAATTAACGTTGTTAAAATTAGTGAACACAAAAATTAAGGGATGACTAAATTAACAAATATCAAAATTAACGCGAGTATAAAATTAACGCGGATAAAAAAAATCCGCGTTAATTTTATCATTCGTTAATTTTGTATAATAAGGTAATTGCATTGAGTGGTTTCTACGTGTTATATAAGGTTACGCTGACATCATTAAACATTTATCAAAAGTCGTTGGAGTTTCATTTTGGTTTACGGTAAAATCATCCTTTCGAAATAGCATTTATTCTTTACAAACTGAAGGATTAGAAAAGCGGACATCATAAATTCGCTTTATCAACTGTAGGATGAATCAGGTAAAAACCAGGTCCTAATTTCAACGCAAAATGCATGTAATAATCTATGGAATCACACAATTAACCGAACGAGAAAAACATGTTGTTGTAGTGACTTCATTGCACATAAATCCCGTCAACTGTAAATATTAAAACGGCATGAATATCCTTAGCTACTTTTTAATTGGGTAAAAATATATCATCGTGTAGTGAAGTTAAAAATGGCTGCTGTGATTGGTCTTGGTTTTGTCGGTTCAGCAATGATGAAAAGTTTTGAAAAACGAGGCATCAAACCCTTCTATGCTTACGATAAATACAAAAACGGGGGTATTGGAAATATTGAAGGGTGTTTGCAGAGTCCGATCGTATTCCTTTGTCTACCTACGGCTTTTAACACGAAGAAACAAGCGTACGATAAAACGGCAATTCAAGAGACACTCGCAAGCCTCGCGCAATCAAACTACAAAGGCGTGGTTGTGATCAAAAGCACTGTTGAGCCGGGTACATGCAGCGACTTCAGCAAATTGTTCAATTCTTTGCACATTTTACACAACCCTGAGTTTTTATCCGCAGCAACTGCGTTTGAAGATTTCGATAGTCAGCAGCATGTTGTCTTGGGTTCGTGTGAAAACTGCACCGATGCCCACACGCAAAAGGTAGTCGATTTTTACAGAGGCAGCTACCCAAAGGCAGATATATCAGTGTGCTCTTCAATCGAATCCGAAGCGATGAAGTCGTTCGTCAATAGCTTTTATGCGGTGAAGATACAGTTTTTTAACGAGCTCTACTTTCTTTGCCAAAGCACCGGCGCTTGCTACAAAAACGTTCGCGATTTAATGCTCAAAAACAAATGGATACACCCTATGCATACACAGGTGCCAGGGCGCGATGGAAAATTCAGCTACGGTGGAGAGTGTTTTCCGAAAGACACGAACGCTCTGTTGCAGTGCATGAAAAGAAACCACGTGCCACGTGCGCTCCTTGAGGCGTGCATTCAAGAAAGAGATATGATGCGGAATGTAGGTAATGAGAAGAATGGTTCTTTCTGTGACAGCGAAACTAACGAATCGCCTCCAGTTTCACCTTTGGCAAACGGGTGTCATGCCAAGAAGAAATTATTCACAAACGATGAGATGTGTTACACAGATGATAAATGAGATTAGCTCATATGACGACATTTAAGAGAAAGTTATTTTGTAAAAAAATATTTATATTTCTGAAATTGTACTTGTGTATAGGATCTATTTATTCTGAAGATTGTAATATACAATGCGTAATTCATATTTTTATTGTTATTACCTTTGACCTCATGGATATAAGCACCCATACTCTTTATGCACTGCTGCTACGGAGTTTAAAATGCAAAGTTGGTATCTTGCGTGGGTTAACTCACCACTGTTTTCCCTCTCACTGGGGCCGGCGTTAGGAAGGGCATCCAGCTGTAAAACATCTGCTCCAATGAATCATCAAATGATTAAACCTACACAATTGTGGGGAATATCATGTTGAAACCTCGTCTAACCCATGCTAGCATGGAAAATAGATGTGAAAAATGTAAATAATGATGATGATATAAAACATATTTTTTGCTCTATATAGCAGTAATTAGCCAGTTTAGACAAACTCAATACATGAAGATTTTCTGACCATGGGGGACCGCCCTGGGAGGTGTAAAGAAAGGGGAGAGGGTACGCTAATATACGCTATTTTGTGACCCTTTTTTCTTTTCCCATAACCATCTTTCCTTTGCCACTTTTGTCGATTCATTGAGCTCGAATTTCTGCACGATGATGTCGGCACTTTTCACGAAGCTTACTTCGTTAAGTAAAGATTCACTGAAGGGAGAATGTCCTGCAAACATAACTTCAAATGGAGAAACCTTCGTTGTCGTATGACTTTCAACTCGCAAAGAATACATGACGAGGTCAAGATAATCGTCCCAATTTGTTGCATTTTCTTCAACAATTTTGCGTAATTTCCTTGTACAAAAAAATGTGGTACATCCCTTGTAAAAATACAAATAAACACCGAAATGAATGTTTTAAATCATTATGCATATCGTTTCATTCAAATAGGTACCTTTTTATTTTTGTTTTTGTTTTCGTCGTTTAGCTGAAGTAAATTATATTTTCTTTATCATAACTTAACGTATAACCTAAAAATCGGCGGAAAACAGTAAATACATAAAAAAAAAAAACGCTGCACCACTTCTTCACGGACATAACTAAACAATTTTACGTTGTTGATATTGTTAACTTCTGTTCCATTATCTGAAATAATAGCTTCTGGAAAACCGAATGTAGTGATTGATTATGCATTTAGCAATCGTTGCAGTTTGTTCGGTACTGCATATGCAACTGGGTACTTCAAAAACAGGTATGTGCATGTTAAAATATGGATGTTAACCTTCGATGACAGAGACATACTAGTCAATGCCACTGTCAATTACTTTTCAAACTTGTGACGTCTAAAAACGTTGCGCATATAAAACAACAACATGATTTACTCTTGGTGTAACTTCTATGCACGCATTTACCTGAATTAGCATCAGTCCTGGAGCCGGAACATTTTTTGCAGAGTTTCGCTGACATTGCTCGCATTCTCTTAGCTAGCAAAATAATAAGTACATGAATAAGGGCGCCGCAAATACAAATTATTGGAGAGGGAGACCAAGGAGGTACTCTAAGACCTACAATTGGGTTCAGGGCCACTGAGAAGCCTGCGAAAGTTAAAAGTTTAACGCTTTTTAAGATCTAAGTGTGAACATTTTTCACGTTTTTTTTTCTAAAGTTTGCCTGGGCCGGGATAGCTCAGTTGGTAGAGCGCTTGCAATTTCGGATTTCTGAGGTTGCGAGTTCAAATTCCCTCCCGAAGTTCAAAGTTTCGGCCTCGCCAACTCAGTCGATGTAGTCATACTCAATGAGTAGCATTTCGATGCGGTAAAGTACAGCTGTTGGTGGTAGGAGTGGCGCCCGCATCAACAGCTACACCCAACGTCTTGCGCTAATGAAAAGGGAATAGACACCCTTGTTTACGCCCGTTATCAACATTAGGGTTAATTCGCAAAACTTTTTACTTTGTAAAATTTGCCTAAATTAATAGAAAACGCATATTATATCTCGAAACTAAATCCTATCAAACAAAACAATGTAGTAACAGAGTCATAACCATTTTCGAAAATCTTCCGCAATTCCATCCCAGAAATATTTCGTCATTAGTTTGTCGATGGTTCTACTCCAGAATGACCACCTAGGGGACCGGCGTGTTCTTCGACAAATATTGTTTTTCTTAAATTTTCGCTTGAAACAACTTTTTGAAGATTCTTTTCTTTATAGTGAGGGCCCTTAGCAAATATATCGCACACTTTGTGAAAAAGCATGAAATTTGATGCTTTTAACACAAAGTGCACAATATGCCCTATCTTGTGTAAGGGCTCTCATTATTAGAATTACATATTCGATAAAGTTTGTCATCGAAAACAAATTAATTAATGTTATTGAAATAAGAACCAAGTTCTAATAGCTACAAAAAATAATAACGTGAGCCGGCTGATTGGTTATCCCTAAAGAAAGAAATGAAAAGGAAATACTTTGTAATTGTAACCTGTAACATTTGGAAGCTTTAACAATTTTCCGCTGTAACTTCTTTCTTATACGTAAATTCTCTAATTCAACGCGTGGGAAAAAATAATTATTTTGACCGGTACGCGTAGAAAATTGGGAAGGAATAAATTACAAAATTTTGAATTTCCAATCACGCGTTAATAATAAGGAGAAAATAAATTCATACGCAGTAAATTAGAAAAAATTCGAATCAATATTCTTCTTTTTTCTCCTCCATCTCCTTGAGTTTATTTTTATATTGTTCCATGGCCTTTTGTACAAGAATTTCTAGCTTGTTGTATAACAATCCTGCCTATCCCAGCTGGCTGCACGTCGAAGTGTCAGCCAATGGACGTTTGTTTAAACAAGCCATTTAAAGCAGTTTTACGAAAATGTTGGGCGAGTTACGTTTCAGATGTCATCGATGCTTTCCCCGATTCTTCAATAAACGACCCAAGCTTCAAAATACCCACGCCAACACGTCAACAGATTGTAGATTGGGTAAAAGAAGCGGCTGATCATATTGCCCAAAATGTGGATATGGTCAAGCGCTCTTTTGAAGTGTGTGGTATCACAACTTCAGATCCCACTAAAGTTCGGAATGCAGATTTTTACAAAAGGTGTATGCAGGATGGATTGAACATGATTGAAGAGGACGAAAACGACGACGACGATCTATTTGATATTGACGACTTATAAATTTGTATTTTATGTATGTACTCTTAGGTTCCTAATAAACGGGGGAGTCATAATAGTAGGGGGGGGGGAGGTCGGAAAATTTTCAAAAATTTAATAAACGGGGGGGGGTCTTATTAAACGGGGGGTCGGAAGTTCGAAAAATTGTCAAAATCTCTAAAAAAAACCCAATTTCATAGTCATGTAAGTTTCTTAAGGCTGATTTTCACTTGGCGCTAACGATCGGTACTTAACTTTCGGCAACCTTTGAAGTACAGCGGTAACAATAACAAGCGATGAATGAAAACAATAGAACGTTAGCGCTGAGTGTGCAAACCCCTATAGCGCAAATATTCTTTGTTGTCTGTCTAGTGAAAAAAGAGAGACAGCTGTCTCAAAAGCAAAAAAGAAACAGTATTTCTGTCTAGTCAAAAGAAAGAACTGTCTGAAAAAAAGAAAAATGAAGCAAAATATCTCCGATATATTAGCGGAGCACACAAAGACAAACAATTTGTAAAAGTTGAAAAAAAAAAAACAACCTCATCTGTCAAATCTTTGAAAATTAATAAACGGGGGGGGGGTCCAAATAAGGTCCGGGGGTGGGGGGGGGTAGTCGGAAAAAAATCGAAAAATTAATAAGCGTCCCGGGACGTTTATTAGGAACCTAAGAGTATGTATATAACAAGTAAACTATTGATTTTTTCCTGTTTGACCCAGAAGATGTTAAAAACATATTTCGACTACGCGTTATAATTAGACGAAAATAAATTATTCTAAATCTCGGCTACGCGTTAATAATTGGGAGGAAATAAATTACAATTTTTCCTAAAAATTACCTATGCGCGTTAATTAGGACACGCGTTAAATTAGAGAATTTACGGTATTCTTGGAGAATGTTTGAAACTTTCATGATATCATGGCATCGTTGGTATCATGACTACTTCATCTGGGTGGTCACTTGCAACACTTATATGGTAGCCACTTCTGACTGTCACCGCATTGACTGAAGATGTGAATAGTTTTATTTAAAATATTGGCCAGAGCAAATATTCCGACCTCTGTCCCCCAAGAAATCATGCCGCTAGTGCTAATGTGCTTAGCGACGTCAGGGAAGATGACGCGCATGGTATCCAGGTTATTCAGCATGTAGGATACTGTGAGGGTTCGAAGAAGTGCGTGGTCTTCTTGTGATCCAGTAATAATGACAGAAAGTGCGGTGATGATTTCTGTTGCCCGTTGACGGAGATAAAACGTGGTTGTGTTGCCTACCGTTACCACAAACAAAGTTCATTTCTCTCTTGAGTCTCTCTCTCTCTACACTATTTACAAAAACAACTGATATATATACCTATAAAACAAGAAATGTCTGTCAATCCAAGCTCATAGTGTTTTGTTTTAACACAATAAAATACGGGAAACATTCAGTCGTTTATCGATGTATTTCTGACTGGAACGAATTTATAAAAAATAACAAAAGCTTTAAAAAAAATTTTACAAACATATCAGATGTACTCATTGTAAGAAATAAACTGAAACAACTTCTTAAAAAAGATTGTTTATCATCTTACAAATACTAACTTTTAATCCCGCGATTATTACGGTAACTCGCTCAGGATTGCTGTTCTTGTTGTCGTGTTTATATTATTTTTGTTGTTCTTTAATATTTCCAGGATTATCCAAGCATATTATGAATTTAATAACTGTTTGTTGTATATATATACATGTTTAAAATGTCGGCGGAATTTCGTACGCACACACACACACACCACACATATATATTGCGTTTGAGTTGCTCCTTTTCTCTTTTATAATTAAAACTTTAAGGTGTCATTCCTTTGCCTAGTTTTACTATTGAATGGCACCCTCCAATCACAATTTGTTTCTTGTTTAAAAAACAAACTTTTGACTGTATATATACGTTATTTTGCTAATACTGAAATGTATTTATTATTCATTTTATTTCTTAAAGAGTTTTTTTTTATGTATTGTTGATTGGAAAATAAAATTGATTGATTGATTGATTGATTTTAAATTAATAAATATGTTAATATGTGAGACTTCGACTGGTAGGACAGCCTGTCGGTTGTATATAATCTGGAACGGCGTTGTGTTTGTAAAGGCGTGCCGCGACGTCCTACACGCAAACAGAACTGCAGGGAGGACTTTACCCAGTTTTTGCAATCACTGAGGGACTTGACGAAAGCATCCTTGATGGTTCTACTTTGGCGTTTCACCAGTCCGTTTGCTTGTGGGTGATATGCACTTGTCACATGCTCCTGTAAGTCGATGTAACTCGTCAGATACCTTGTTGATAAATTCACGTCCTTGGACACAGCCATGTCGACAAATGATGTCTTCAAAGAGGAACTTAGCAACACTCTCTGAAGTGTGATCTTTAAGAGCCCGTGCTTCTGGCCATATGTAAAAATAATCCAAAGCGACAACAGCACAGCAGTATCGATAAGTAAGGATTTTAGACCTGGTGCGATGAATACAAATGTGAGCACTTAATACACTAGCAGTGTCCCTTTCTCCAGATCCCATATAGATACTCTTTCTTTACAATGCGCTGCTGTTCAATTGGATCCCGGACCACAAGAAACTCAGCACAGCTGGAACTATCTGATCTATCGGACTGGTGTTTATAGTACAACCGTTCAGATCGTATCACATACTTAGAAGCCTGTGATATATAAGCTCCGCGGTGAAGAGCCGCTATTATTTTATTGTATATAGATCTTGAGTATGGGCAGTCGATAGAAAGAGAAAGACATAAAATTGGCGACGAGGAGAAAGAAAAAACAAAAGGAGAAAGCATGGCTGTGAAGAATTTAACCTGCCTGCATTTCCGCCCTTTAGCTGTTCGGGAGAAGATACAAGTGTCTTGTTCAGCAGTTGGAAAAGGTACGTAAAACGCTTCAAACTACTTTCCAGTTTAATGGTCGTGACAGACGACAAACAAAAACTTTCATTGCTGCTTACCCTGTGTGGAGACGAAGCATACGAGATATACGAGAACATTTCAGAACAGCAGGATGACGAAACATTCAACCAAGTGGTACAAGCGTTCGAGAACCACTTCAAGCCACAAGTAAATCTGAGCTACGAGACATTTCTGTTCCGGAAAATGAGCCAGAGGGAAGACGAAACAACCCAGCAGTACTATGTGCGACTCCATGAACAAGCCCTGAAATGCGAATTCGCTGGCAAGGACAAGGAGATTAAACAACAGATCAAACTTCCCACGAACAGTTCCAAGCTACTCAAATACAGCTTCGAGAACCCCCGAAAAACACTCAGCGAACTACTTACAACCGCCAAGGCCTTCGAAACAATGAGGATACAAACAGAAGAGATTGAAAGACATTCCGAGAAGGAGGTAGACATCAACAGTATTTCGAGAAGAAAATACGGCAGTCAAAGAGACAATACGAAATAGGCAGACACTGCTAACAGAAAGGACGACGGCTAAAACAGACAACCAAAAACGTGCTATCGTTGCGGTGGGGTATTTCCACATTCTAACAGATGTCCAGCACTCAGAAGAACGAGCAGCTCGTGTGGAAAAACAGACCATTTCGCTAGAGTCTGTAGATCAACACCGCGAGAAAAAGTGGGACAAAACCAACGGGAGGGAAGCTACACAAGACCGCTCAACAAAAGAGAAAAGAAAATCGTTAAACGTTGTCAAAAACACTGAAGTAAGGGAGAACGATTCTCGATGAAAGTAATCAGTAATAACGAAAATTCATGTTCCTACTAACAGAAGTTTATATTAGTAGCATTACCGTAATGCCTCAATTAAGCGCCCACCCTCTTGGTTAAATTATTAAATAAAGTGCCCTCCCCTCGATCTTCAGAAGCGGGCGCCTATTCGAGTTTTCGGCAAAAACAGTAGCACGGAAAGAAGAAAGGCAACGGAACACAATTTTTTCTAGTTTTCATTCTTATATTTATTTTCGATTTCTTTATAACAGTGAAGCTTTTTTAAAGAGCTGCAGGGAAACTTAAGCTGGCCAAGCTAAACCAAGGCTGCCGTAGGATTAAACGAGGTGACGGATTGTGGCAACTTGAAGGCACCCCCAAGAAGAGAAGTGGTACAGTGGATTCTGAAACCATGGGATATGTTGACGAAGGAAATGATTCGCGATTCATTTGTTTCTTGTGCAGTGACTTGCGCTACGGATGGAAGCCAAGACGACTACATCACATGCTTCAAAGAGGGTAAACCTTGTCACGAAGGCCGTACAATGCTGAAAAAGCAGTTTGAATATACGAATACGGAGGAAGCAAACCCGTTTCAAGCTGATGAGAGTGATATCGCTGACGCGAGTCCAGACATGTTACCTTAAGCGTATTAATTAATGCTGGATTAATTTTTGCGATTTTAGCCTAAAATCGCAAAAAGTCCCGCAAAATTTTTCAAAATTAGTGATTCGCAAAAATAAATACCGCAAAATTTTTCAACAATAGTGATTTGCAAAAATAAATACCGCAAAATCTTTCAACAATAGTGATTCGCAAAAATAAATACCGCAAAATTTTTCAACAATAGTGATTCGCAAAAATAAATACCGCAAAATCTTTCAACAATAGTGATTCGCAAAAATAAATACCGCAAAATCTTTCGACAATAGCGATTCGCAAAATTTGATTTAGTTTCTACAATTCATTTACCTTAGAGGTAGAAAATAAGTCGGCAAAAAGTTTGGTCGGTAACCAATTTAGTCACTTGGCCATAATTTAGTCACTTTTTACCGACTAAAACTTAAAATTTTAGTCACTTTTTACCGACTAAATTATTTAAATTTCTTCTTTTTTTACCAACTAGAAATTTAAACTCTGCATGCAATTACTCTTTCATAAAAACAAATGGAAAAGTTAAACAAGTGAAAAAGGTTAAACGGTTAGAAAATGATCCACTTTCTTTTCATAAATGTACAACCAGGTAAATTTAATCAATATTGTTGACTTCATTACCATTTCACTCTCATAAATGACTGTCTCAAAATTGTCCTGATTCATCCTCTTTGTCTTGTGCATTCGTCGTCATCCTCAATTTGTATCTCGATCTCTGTGACCTCTTCCTCGTCGTCATCTTCCACTACTGAACCTGTGAATTTGTAGTTGTATAAGTTGGTGATAAATCATTCCATCTTCTTTGATGTTTCTTTGCTTGCCGATACAAACTTGAGGTTCAGGGGAATCTCGAGCCCACCTGAAGGTATTGGTGAATCCCGGTAATCAGTGGACAACACCACCCCAGAAACAGCTCCCATTTCGGCGGAGATAAAGTAAAAAACATGCCTAGATACTTCTCTCGGGATGTGTCCAACGGTATCCCAAACGTTGAAATTGGCGTTTTTCTTCTTGATTGCACATGCATAGGGATCCTTCTCGATAGACTTTCTGTTCGTCTCAATTAATACGATAACACGTTCGCGAACATAGGCATGAGTCCATGACGTGTTTTTATAGACGTGGTATCCTCTCGGTGCAATTTTTTCCTCAAAAAAATACAACCTCGCTATTATTTGAAGTCTGCTAATCGACTCTAAGACACAATTTCCATAGGGGAGATTTTGAATGTTTTTCTATATAATATTTCTTCATAGAAAAACATTGCGTTTTGTTTTGGTTTGAAGCGTTTATTCAAATTCAGATTTTACTATTTCATTGGAAATTTTTACTGTGAGTGGAGAGCGACATCATTTTTTATGTTGCGAAAAAGGACACAGAACTTGTTATTAAATGGTTATTTCATTGCTTGCAATTTTCACCTTTTAATATGTAACCCCCTTCTTTTTTCTAACGGTCGGTAAAAATATGTCACTTGCTGAAAATTCAGTCACTTTCTGCCGACTTATTTTTTACCACTAAGGTATTCGATTACGGTGTTTTATGAAAGTTTTCATTGTTCTTTTCCACCGTCCACTGTCAATGAAAGAAGATGAACACAATTTTGTCTATTTTCTCATTCCTGAAAACTTTCGTGTAATACGTTTAAAAATGTTTCTTTAATATTAGATTTGCAAAAATAAATCCCGTAAAAAGTCTGCTGTAGACACAATTCACAAAATTTTCGTCCAGGACCCAATTCGCAAAAATAAATACCGCAAAACACAATTATTTTTTTTTACCATCGAATCGCAAAATTAATCCAACATTAATTAATACGCTTAAGGCACTCGTTGACGAAGACAAGATGGGTGACGAAGATGTGAAAATAGATATTTGTGAAAGAAATAAAAGTGTTTCTATTAAGAACCGCCTTTTATTCATGTTTAATTTTTCTGAATTGCAAATAAGCGCCCCCCTTCCCCTAGAGCCTCAAAAATTAAATAAGCGCCCGGGCGCTTAATCGAGGCATGCGGTATATTGATTTGTATAAGTGGACATCTTTTATGGAAGGTAATCATGGTCTTCAAACAAGTTTAAATTTTTGGTGTACAAACACATTATACTGCGGTATGGCCAAATTATCGTTATAGGAACACGAGGACAAATATAACTTATCCCTTCATATGACAACGTAAACCTAAATTTAGGCCCGAATAGCCTAGGAAAGAGGTTTTTTCCCTGTTAACCTAGAATAAATCCCACTTCTAACCAAACATGCCCGGGATTCAGTGATAATTCAAGAATTGTTGACACAGTATAAAATCTTCTTTAGAACCAAGGAATATGTACAAAGTAAAAGGTAGTCCTTTCCTCTCACAAGACACCAGATGACATATCCTTCCAATGCTGACACCATCAAATCTGGTAATTTATGCGGCATAAATTTTAGAACACAAAAACATGTGCCAGTAACTGTTGAGAGAAGAAATAAAATAAAGCCGTCGTTTAAAATAAAGACATCTTCAAAAATTAATCACAGAAAATAAAGTTTTTTCCAAAATGAAGATTTGTTTAGCTTTAAGAGTTGCAACGAAATAATAATAAAAAATGCACAAAAAAATATATCTTTATTGTGTCAGAAATGTAAAGTATACTCTCAGATTTTGTTCCAGAATTTAGATAATGCCAGACGATATATTCATATTCAGACAATTCCAGACTTTATTCAGACGAAATTGACATGCAGACTTTTAGTGAAACAGATCCAGACGTTAAACAGTTGTGTACATCAGTATTCTTATTAAGGTTTTGAAAAACCAAAATTCAGAATTATTGCCAACTTTGACCTGCCAGACAAAAACATAACAATATAAAAATGTAGAAAATTACTTCAATTAGATTACTTCACAATAGGTCATCGCTGATTGGTTGAATGTTGGTAGAAAATTTACTTAAAGCGAGAAACTTACACATAAAAACCATAGAGAAAATATTTGTTATAAATGTCTAGCACATACACGTTTTGTTTTTTTTGTAAGAAACCAGTCTATAAGAAACCGGTGGCTCGGGTTTTCCAAAAATTAAGAAACCCTTAAGAAACTTAGGCAGGCTGAAACCTTTCAAGCGTTAAGAAACTTTTGTTATTCTTAGTATATATGTATACATAAACAACGAAAAGTTTGGTCGTGGCAAAATAAAGGTAAAATTTAACAAATTTTTGAGGGTCAGAAAAGATAAATTTAAGAAACTTTTGAGCCTCAAAATGATCAAATTTTAAGAAACGCTCAGCCCGTTGCTTAGGTTTCTTATAAAAAAAACGTGTAAATGTTAAATTATTGGAATGTCACTCAGCTGAAGTATGACATTACTAACTGGCATTAGTTCTACATACATAATAATTGCAATGCTCAACGCAAGACTACTAACCTGGGGGATTTTGGTAACCAGATGACCCAGTTGCAGTGGAAGGAGCAGCAGCATACGAGGCAACAGCTTGTGGGCCACCAGTGTAAGATGGTTGTGACTGGGAATACCCAGAAGTACTATAACTGGCAGTTGATAGTTGTTGGTAACCCTGCTGAGTGTAAGCTGACCCAGGGTAACCTTGTGAGGGAGCTGGCGCTGCAGAGGAATTATAACCACCACCAGTCGACCCATTGGTCTGATTATACCCCTGTGTTGGCGCAGTAGCAGCAAAACTCTGAGATGTGTTCTGATAATTAGGTTGTTGAGAGTAAGATGGTGGTTGTGCACCAGGGGGTCCACTGTAACCACCATATCCGCGGGATGAGTTGTTGCTTTGATCACCTCCGTAATTACTACCATAACTACCTTGTTGATAACCACCACCACCACCACCACCCTGATTTCCATAACCCCCTCCTGGACCACCATATCCACCTCTAGGGCCTCCATATCCACCTCTAGGTCCTCCATATCCACCTCTAGGTCCCCCATACCCACCACGGGGACCTCCATAGTTACCACCTGGTCCGCCATACCCACCACGGTTAAAACCACCCCTACCTCTAAAACCACCTCTACCACCACCTCTATTCATTCCACCCCGATTCATTCCACCTCCATCACCTCCTCCACCGTTTGTTGGTTTTGTGGCATAATTAACAGTGATTTTTCTACTACCAATTTCCTACAAAAAAACGCATTACACGCAAAGAACATAAATGGATGAAATAAAGACTGACAAAGAAAAATGAAGACTACTGACAAAGAAAAAGAGACTTACAGTTTGATGCATAGCTTTAATTGCATCATCGGCTGAAGAGGGTTCTTGGAATGTTATGAAACCATACCCTTTAGATCTTTTATTGCCATTCTCATCTTCACGCTCGCGGACGATAAAAGCTGAAATAAAAAGTTTTGTTATTATCATTAAAACAAATATCTACTTATACAAAAAAAATTAACCAGGAATTAATTCAACTAGAAATTAAACTAAAAGTATTTCCAGCCAAATTTGAAAGTCACTAGATTCAAAAGCAGTAGTGGGTGAAAACCTAATCACAATAAAACTACTTTGATGGAAGAGTTGTTGTTTTTATAGGAAAATCATCTCAAATACCTCAAAATACCTCAAATACCTTAAAACTCCAAGAAAAATTTGTCCATGTGATCAGAGACATATTTTAATGTCTTTTAACTTCTATGACAGTTTTTATTGAGAACAAGTATTATTATTTCCTTTTCTCATTCATTATGTTACCTATGAATATTATTAGGCCAATCAAAAGTACTTGTTACAAGCAGGGAAACAATGTTTTTGTTCTACAGAAGAAAAGTAATGCAAATAAAAGTGATAAGACAGATTTATAGTAAAAGTAGGCATCAAAAAATATTGTGTTGTTGTTTGAATGATATACTTCTTCTCTCATAGATCAATTGTTCACCTTCATTCATACATGCCAGCATTACAAATATCCGGAGATCTTCTTAATTTTGACTATATTTTTTGTTATTTAATTCAGAATAAACAAAATGTATGACAACAGAAAGCTTAATTAAACCTTACGGGATAATCTTACCCGTACAAAATATCTAAAGGTTCCACTCCAGTAATAACAAATCAAGCTACGATAAAAACCTCGCTGTAATCTCTACAAATGAATTTAATTAAAAGAAAATTGTGAAACTAAGTAAATATAACTTTCCTTAAATATTTACAAAAAGAGGGAGATTTACTGTGAATAACGAAAAGTGACATGAGGTAAAGGTCAACTTTCAAAACGGGAGACTTGGCATGCCTCAGCATTAAACAAAATTTTTTTTAACATTAAAGTAGCCAAGTACAGCAATTTTTTCTGTTTTCAAAAAAACAGAGATTACAAATTAATGTAAAAAGTGTTTGACTAATTTCCATTTTCAATTATTCCTTAATACAAACTTTTAAAAGGGTATATTAGAACGAAAATCATTTCTGCAAATTTCCAAAAAAATAGATTTACATGCACCACAACTATTACAAAAGCTGAAGTTAAGTATGCAGTTAAACCAAAGCATCAGTCAGACTTTGTAAGGTGAGTTCGTTCATTTTATCTTTTGGTAATGCTTCTGACAATTATTTGACTCTCGACTCTAGAAACTTTTAGATCTACATGTCAAAATTAAGTTAAGGGTTAAGTAAATACTTACAATCAGTTACATTTCCAAATTTGCTGAAACTTTCTTTCAGATCGTTTTCATTAAAATCATATGGCATTCCACCAATGAAGATTTTTGAGACTTGCATGGTAATTTATTTTTATCTACAATTGCAATAACAAGTAAAGAATAACAGACATGTGCAACAATTATCAACTAAAATGCACATAAAGACGGGTAGCTAGACCACTACTGATGGAAAAACTATTATTTGCATCACAAGGTAAGTTTAGCTACCTATATATAGAACAACCAGTAAGGCGTAAATATCAAATAATGAAGATAACGAATTCAAGACAAACAGTAGGTACTATAGCATGATAAGCATTAACTAAATAAGTAACAAATATTATAGCGGTTCCCTCAAAAGTTGAAGTCTTTTAAAGAAAGAAATTCGCGTGTCTTATTTCTTTCACTCGATCCAAACTACAACGGGCCGTGATTAAAACAACGACCACTACATAAACAAAGACAACAATTTTTCTCGATAAAGTCAATATAGCTTTTTGAACTCAAATTCAATTTACATCACGGGAGTTTCAGTTTTTTATATAATTTCACAAAATAAGCTGGGCGCAATCGAGGTATAAAGATTACATTACGAACGAAATAACTTAAGATATTGGAATGAAAACACATGGCTTTACATCATAAAGTACTTCGCTTTAGTGAGACCCCGGATAAGTAGGACGCCCGCTAAGTAGTACATTTTTTCTCGGTCCCTTCACTTATGTGGGACATTCAATTATTATTATATTATATTATTATATTATTATTATTATTATTATATAAGTTAAGGTTTTACAAAGGAGTAATAGGCATAAATATTGCCTGTAAACCTATCGTAACCACCAATAAAATCATTGTTATAGACACAAAACGAACTAAAGAGCGAGGAATACTCGATTTCAACAATTCGTGAAGATATAAAAACAGAAAAGATTGAAACAGAATAAGATCGATAAGATAAAAAAAAAAAATTCTGTAAAGATTGCGACATATTTAAAAACACAAAAGTTATTTGACAAATATATTGTGATTTTTTATTTAATTATATTTATTATTAAACAATTAAAAAGTTAAAAAGAACTAGTCGTATAAAAACATCTCATTTTTCAGAAATACATCTAAGCGATTTTTAAAAACGTTTAGTGACGACGCATTCACAACTTCTCGCGGTACGGAGTTCCATTTGTCGATCACCCTCATCGTGAAAAACGATTTTCGCATTTCTAATCGACAGTACTGTTTCGTCAACTTGTACTCGTGACCGCGTGTGTACATTCCACTTCCTATCTTGAACATCGACGCACATTTGTATTTACCGTGTAACCATTTATAGACCTTTATTAGATCACCACGTTGTAATCTATATCTCATGCTTGGCATATTGAGTTTAATAAGACGTTCGTGGTATGGAAGGTTACGAAGAGTGAGGATCATTTTCGACCCACGTCTCAAAGTATTTTCCAACTGTCGCGGAGGAGTCGGGGGTTAGTTATCGAGGCGCAATACTCTAAATGAGGACGGACTAACGTGCAGAAGAGTCGCTTGAAGGAGGGACCATCAAGGCTGACAAATGTTCGTCGAATCAGCCCGACTAACCGGTTCGCTTTGTTTACTTGCGTCGTCGTATGCTCCGAGAATTTTAGCTCCTTGTCCACTCGTACTCCGAGGTCGCGTTCACACGTTGATGCTTTGATACGAATATCGTTCGATGTAGAAGGATCGTGCATTGTGTAGTGATGTTGCTTGTTATTATTACCAAAATGTAGTACTGTGCACTTTTCGATGTTAAACGACATTTCCCAAGTTTTTGCTCATTTTACTAAGTTGTCAATGTCAGCTTGAAGTTCAAAATGCAAGATCGGAGAAGATAACAAACGATATATTTTAGTATCATAAGCGAAAAGAGCGGCAATAGAATTAATTACGGATGGTAGATCGTTGATGTATACAATAAATAAAAGCGCTGCTAAAACAGATCCCTGGGGGACACCACTTCTGACAGGCAACCAGTCCGATTTAATACCATTTGCAACAACGCGCTGTCTACGTTCGGTTAAAAAGTTTTCTATTTCTATGAAAGGATTTTCCCATTTATTCCGTATGCTCTCAATTTCAACAAAAGGCGTTTATGCGGAACCTTATCGAAAGCTTTAGCAAAGTCAAGGTAAATACAGTCGACCGCAGTTCCTTGATCAATAGCGGTTGTCCACGCGTTTACAACGTTCAAAAGATTTGTAACGCACGAGTGACCGGGTCGAAAACCGTGTTGCAAAGGTGTAAGTAAATCATTTACTAGAAGATGTTTTAGAATGCGATCTTTTATAATTTTCTCAAACGTTTTGACAGCGATGCAGGTAAGGCTAATTGGTCGGTAGTTTGTTGGAGATGTTCTATCTCCTTTTTTAAATAAGGGAACAATATTAGCGTCTTTCCAAATTTGTGGTAGTGTACTAGTTTCGAAGACAACATTATAGATGGTAGATAAATGCTTAGAAGACGCGTTCCCAGTTTCCTTCAGTACTCGTGGATTAATATTGTCTGGTCCAGGTGACTTGAACGGTTTAAGTATGTGTAAATATTTTTTGATGTTCTCAAGTGATAAGTCAATGTCATCGGTAATATTCTGTACCGGGAAGCGAAGTGAAAAATTTGGTAGCATCTCTTCCTCGGTGGTAAATACACTCGCAAAAAACTGATTTAGGCAAGTCGCTTTTTGAAACTCGGTTGTTGCAATCGTATCTTTGTATTTAAGATCTGGGATTGTTTCCTTCGTTCGCGATTTCGAATTTACGTACGAGTAAAACGCTTTTGGATTTGTCTTGATGTTTGAGGCAAGCTGTTTTTCAAATTTTCGCACTGCTGCCCTGCAACCTGATTTCGCCTTATTTCTCGCTTTGGAATATTCACGGTATGTTTGTTCAGTTTTATTATTGAGGTATTCTGTATACATTTTTTGTTTTGTTTTGATCAATTCAGTGGAAACATTGTCAATCCACTTCGCACATTTTTTGGTATGTCTCGATTTTTTTGGAATGTTCAATTCTGCGCTTTTTGTAACGGTTGATTGAAACGAATTCCATAGTTCGTCAGAATTGGTCGTATTGGGCAGTATAAGGGATTCGAGTTCAACGTTTATTTTTTCGTAATCCCCTTTAGAAAACATAAACTTTGGCAAATTTTGTGTGCTTTGAGATGAAGTGACTAGCGTGAAAAGAAGAACATTGTGATGGCCCTTACCAATTGGGGCAAGATGTTTGATCGAGTTAACCATGTACTGTTCAGACGAGAAAACGAGGTCTATTGTGGAAGAGTTCTGATTTGGGCGATGATGTGTTGGATGAAATATATGCTGATGGAGAAAGTAATCTCGTATGTTTTCAACAAAGGAAGTGGAATGACAAGAATGAGGAATTGGATTATTAACATCTTTCCAATCAATGTTTGGGTAATTGAAGTCTCCTATGTATAATAACTCGTTGAATTCACTCGCGCCATTCAGCATGTGCCTATTAAAAAGACGATTGTTATCAATGCTACTGTTCGGTGAGCGATAATATGTAGTGATGAGAAGGTTGTTGTATTTGGTTTTAATTGTACAACTTATTAATTCTTGGTGATTGGAATTGGTGCTCCATAGTGAAGACTGAAGAGAATCAATAATATACATCGCTACACCTCTATGACAATTGGCAAAAGCGTGATTTGTAAAAAGTTGGTAATTTGGTAACAAGAGTTCTTCATCTTGTATAGGGAAGCGTTTGTTTTTCGGAAGTGTTTCAGTGAGTGCGATTACATGGGGTTTATATATAGATATCAATTTTGCTAGCTCATGACGTTTATTTAGCATGGAGTCAATGTTCGTATATAATACTAAAAGGTTTGGTTTTATTTTGGTACTTTTGTCTGATTGTACGTTGATCCATTTGGGTTTTTGGGAGATTCTTTGGGAAGTTTGACAAGATACGATCTCGGGTCCGTTATCTTGTAGATGAAGTCCCCCGAATTGTCGCGCGCGATTTCTTCTTGTTGTTGTCTTTTCACTTCTCGATATAGCCTCTTTTCTTCCGGTGATCTGTCGTGGTTAATATAAATTTTTCTTTTTTTTTCTTTAAGGCGATAAATGTTTTTCATGACAGATTGTTTAATATTATTGTTACTGAAACTTACGAGAATGGGTCTCGGTTTGTTGTGTGCGTTTCCGGCTTTTCCTAAACGGAGGATATTCGAGATGTGATTTGGTTCGACTTCCGTCTCGCAATCATTATTCAGCAGATTCATGCATTTTTGCTGATCTGAGGAGGCGTTGTCCTCGGGTAAATCATGAATAACAATGTTGTTGATTCTATTGTTGTGGTCATTGTTGCTAATGATGGCTTTCCTGACAATTTCGTTAATGTCTGCTTGATTGCCTGAATCTGGTTTGGTAGAAGGGACGACGGTTTTTTCAGCGGCTTCCGCATATGATTTGGCAGCCTCTGCATAAGTTACAATGGTTTCTTCGCGGCTGTCTATTTTAATATTAAGCGTGTCAATTTTATTGCCTAATGTTTCAAGCCTATCCAGAATTGGTGTTTCGTATCTTTGTTGCAAACATCGTTCTTTACATATATCGCAGATCCAGAAGAGGTTGTATTTAGCAATGGCGTTGAATGCATTAGGATCTAATTCTTGACATGTAGTATGAAACAAGAAATCACATATATCACAATTTATAGAGTTCTCATTCTCGTGGATCTTTGTGCCGCATTTACAATGTTTATGCCCTGGACATACTGTGTAGTCAATGTTTTGATTCGGCATTTTATCATATATAATTTTAATAATAGTAGGTATGCCGAACAATATGAAATGGTAGAAACCAGGTTTTTATAATGTTTTAAAACGGATATGATATTAGTGTTTAAATGCTGGGGCGGTTCAAACAAACAGAAATGAGAAATTAATTGACGTAGGTGAATTTAACTAATTGGAGCAGTTAATTGTCTGTGAAATGAAATGAGATTTTCAACTAAATAATCCAGTACAGTAGGCAATAAACAGAAAAGGGGTTCGACAATCAAGCCCTATTTCTTCAGAATATGGGGCAGTCCACTGGGGTTAATACCCAATCTCCCGAAAATCCCCAACAAACCAAGAAAAAGTCAAGATGATGAAGCTGAAAACCCGTCGAGAAGAGAGAATATGTTTTTATAAGTCAGTTTATGTATTGAAGTATGATATGCAACTATGAGCGTTCCAATGTAGTTACAAATAGATTGACTTACTGTTCCAACCGTACGGAAAAACTCGGAGAAAACAACAACACGTCTGCACTGTTCAGAAACCAGGCTTCGTAATATAATATAATAATTGAATGACTTCATATTTATCCGAGACTGAAGACATTGATTCGAAAGAAAATTTTTGTAAACAAAGCAAACTTTTCTCGAGTTCTTTTCGTGAGAGTGCAGTCATGTCGCAGCTGTGACAAAAAAGGAAGCTGACCTCTACACTAATTACAGAAAAGTACCACCATTCTTGAGCAAATTGACATTGGCAAAAGTCTATCACTTGTCGCTCGGGATCATAAAATAGCAAAACAGACCATTTCAAATTGGCTGAAAAAGAAGTAGCAAATCTACGAGTCTGTTGATTCAAATTTATCAACGAAAAGAAGGCATAGATTCAGAACATCTACGTACGAACACCTCGACGAAGCTTGCTACAAATAGCTCGTAAATGCAAGGGCTCAGAACATTCCTGTGTCAGCCTCTGTTTTGAAAACTAAAGCTTAGTTTTTTGTAAAGGAGATGGAGTTGGCAGACTTTAGTGCGTCAGACGGCTGGCTGGATCGTTGGAAAAAAAATTCGACAAACAAAAAATCTCTCGATAACTGGGACAAATTGAGCTATTTGATGAAAATCCTACTTATGAGGAGACTCGCTTAAGTAGGACGCCCGCTAAGTAGTACATTTTTCCTCCGTCCCTTGAGTGTCCCACCAAACGAGAGTATACTGTCTGACCCAACTTGCCATGTCACCACAATTAAAGTCGACTTTCCACACTCAAACCCCTTCATGCTGGAGTTATGAAAAATGCTTATGATTACTTTGTTTCCTGCAAAGGAAAGGAAATTATAAAAGCCGGATGGAAAGCCGCGGGAATAACGGATGCAATCCATGGAACTCGCTCACAACAAGCTAATATTATTTAAACCCATTTACTTAGGTAAATCTAGATCGTTTTAATCAAAAATATAATTCATTTGGTGAGAATTATAAATGTTTATTTTTTGTCTACAATTTTTGTGAACTTGAATATGAACCTTCGCGTTAATTTGTTCACACTAAAACGCGAGAAGGTCTTGATTCGCGCTCATTACCACACACTGGAAACTTTACTTCGAAAGTCCGCGTTAATTTGTGACCGCTTAAATTTGGGGCGCGCTAAATACATACTCGTGTTTATTTGTGTGTAATAAGGTAGTAGGGGAGGGAAAATCTCCGATTTTGGGAAAAAATCTCCTCAAATTCAATTAATTATGACCCTAACAATTGACACCCCTCTCAAACTATGGAAATTTAAGTATGAAAAGGATAATCAATCTTTTAACACAACTGAAAATTATTGATAATAAGCTTGTCTGTCAGTCTATTCAAAAAGTTCTGATACGTTTCCGTCTCAAAAACAATTCATAAAAACATCAATAAATCTTAATAAAACGTTCGACTTGATTCCAGACATTCGATCAAATTCTCTTGAAGCCCTTATGCACATGGAACAAAGTTTAACTCAAATTATATTACCTCCACCTCTCCCAACTATTGCCTACCCTCCCAATCTACGGTAATATAAAGATTTCTTTACCCCTCCAAACTATTATAACCAGTCTATGATGTTTTGCCTTTGTCTCCACCCACCCCAGCTATTCTACCCTCCCTACAATTAGGCAGGGGAGAGTATATAATTTGATCACAATTTACGATATTTAGTACTGTACATCAAGTTGTTTAATCTTGGAAGATTATCAAGAAGTTATTTTCAGAATTAAGGAAAACTGAACTATACCGTAAACTATACCGTACACAAACAGTTATAACTCTTATATTCAAAAAATTCAGAAAGATTCCATGATCACAGTTCCTGAGAAAAACCAGGGGTATTTTTATTATTATTGAGCCATGTACTTTAATGTGATAAATTTTTGCGGGGATTTGTTTTTGCGGATGCGCCATTTCCAAATATTTCGCGGGGACTTAATTTCGCGTTTCGACGTTTTTGAATATTTTCTTAAACCGGAAAAAGTGGCTCTCGATTTTCACAACCAAAAGCCATATTTATTGTTGAAAAATCTCCAAAAAATGAACTTTTATCGGAGAAATCTGGCCAAGCAAACACTCTTATGGTGTCGCCTTTGGTATCGTTGGAAAGCTCTTATCCTCAGATACAAAAAATTGTTAATTTATGAAACTCACAAGTGGTGTCAGTACAGTCAGTGGTTATTAGAATAAGGTAAAATGTCCTTTTGAAGATCAGGGCTCTGAAGAGCAAGGCATCAAGTAAAAACAGGGAAATGGAGGAAGTATGAAGTAGTGGAGATTTTGATTGGAAAATTTTTGGAAATTTTCTTATAAAAATTTCGCGGATCAGACATTTATTCAAAAATTTCTCGGGGACAAATTTTCGCGGATGGCTACTTTCCAGATTTTCGCGGGGACTTTCGCGGATTAGGCCAATATAATCCCCGCAAAAATTTATCACATTAAAGTAATGTTTTTAATTTTGTGGCTTTAAAAAACCGCTTTAGAGTGTCTGAGAATCAGACTTGTGGCTTTAAAAAAGCAGGAATCCATCCAGCACTGCGTTTCATCGTCTGGGGCTCAGACTCGCTGACGGTTTTTGGATGCAACTTTCTTAATTTTCATGGTATCGTTTTACGAAGTCTTAACTGTTCCCAAGATAGGCCTACTAGGCCTCTTCCAGAGTTTTAAAATGCAACGGAGGGAAGACTTATATTCATAGGTGCAACGGAGGGAAGACCTATGTTCTGGTTGTTACGGAAAAAACCTTTTTATGAAGCATGCGCACAGACGTTGTGAGTATGAACATCAGATCTAAGTGGGTTGTTTTTCATAAATTATAAATTGGTTCTAGCTTTAGTTGTTCTTAATTTTTAGCTGATTCTAGCATCGATTTGTTCTTATTCTGTTCTTAAATATATGTAAGAAAAAGTTTTGTGTTTTTACTCCATAAGTTGCATAATACATCTACAAAGAAAAGAAAAAAACAAACACGACATGCCCAATTACACTGAAGAATATTCGTGAAGAATAATACTAAATTTAAGTCGAACTTGTTATTCTTCCTATATCCTTAAATATTCTTCCGCGTGGGGTATTAATTAAGCCTTAGCCTTGTTCTTAGTTTGTTCTTAATTTTTGCCTTAGTGTTCTTATAAAATTGTTCTTATAAAAAATGAGTGTAGTTAGTCACGTGGCTGTTACCAAAAAAAAAAGAATTTAAGAATTTTGTTCAATTTTGAAATGCAAAATGTGTTTATATCCCACTGAAATCCTAGCCCTTTCTTGAAAATCTTTAACCCTCTTTACTTTGGCATTGAGGTTACCAAAAAATATTTGTGTGTTACTATTCTTCAATGGTAGATCAAGGAAATGTTAAACAAGAAATATCATTTATTTCTTCAGAGTTAGTATCTATCGCTGCCGCAATATCTCAGCATGTTGATTAGCTTTAATGTATTTTGCAGAATACATATTTAGTAATACTCCAGAAATTAAGTTCGGTAATGTTTTATCTGCCGTACGATATTAGACTACAAAAATCAGCTGGAGAATATTATCATTAGCAGCCCCTACTACTCACTAATTTCCAACATTATTTGAAAACAACTCGCTTTTTAACGTGTTTAGCAAGTTACATCTTTGTTACTGTTATTTATATTATATGCATAATAGTATGTATTTTATTTTATAACGTTTGTTGTAAATTGCTGAGTAGTAAAATATATGAAATGAAATGAAAAATCATGCAAAAATGAAAAAGTTTGTTGTGGTCCATCTTCGCGAAAAAGCATGTGATCATTGCCGGCGTGTATAGGAATAAGATTGTGACGAGAGACCCAAAGCATGCGTAAAACAGCCGCACGTTTTCCGTGAGTCGCGTTCGACTTTTGCGAAGGTTCATCGCACGTACTACCACCTCAGGAGGACTATTAGAACCGCTTTCTAAATTATTGTAAAATAATATTTCCGATCAAAGGTTGTGTATAAACCCTATTCCTTGATAAGACTTTTAAATTTTGGAATGATAAAAATTTAAAGATTATAATTATGTGTCACCGATATTATTAATTTTTGTTACAAATTAAACATCTGACATCTGAAAAGTGTCTGACCTTCAATCATTGTAGGATAGTGGAATTTCATCTTCAGCTCTTGTGCAAATATCTTCCGTTTATGCTGCAAAACAGTCCTACAAATGAAGCAGTTTAAAAAGAGAAGCAAAAGTAGGAGTCCGAAATACAACAACCATATTGTTAGCAATCTGGCAAGTGGGAAAGATTTCAGAACATTTTTGTTTATAGCTATAACTCCTGCGCCCATAACCCAGCTTATAATCAATAAAAACCATTCTGTAGATTTCGAGGTGGATATATAACGGAACGGATAGATGATCGCCATAAATCTGTCCAAAGATAACGTAGCTAGACTGTACAGGCAAACAAACAACGGGTAAACTGATAGTTCTCCGATTGTTAGTTGACTCTTCCAAGAGATTTCTACCAAAAGTGCCGTATCTATAAGCACGTGCGTAGAAAGAATGTTAATCACGTGTCTATCATACCGTGACAAACGACAGCGTTGCTTTAATAGCAGCAATGTTAAAACACTGTTCAAAACAATTCCAACTCCACAAACAACTGCTAGGAAACCTACAGTCAACCTCATCGCACTCGAACCAGGTTGTCTTAGAAACGCATTTCCAATCTTCATCGCCAAACCTATCTATTCCAATAATATAACCTATAATCAAAACAAACGCTTACAAATAAGAAGTCGATTTCTTTACAAATGAAACTGGAACCAAAATAACAATTTCTTTAAAAAATTCGAACGCAATGAGAGATATTTTTGTTCCTATCTTTTTGTTATCAGTAAAATGAATTTATTATTCTTGTTGTTTATTCTTTTTTTATTGTTGCAGAACGATAGGAAAGGATAATTGAAAGAATGTTGTTGTAATATATTAAACTCAAAACTATTTTGGATTCGTTTTCAAGGAATTGTTTTGTAAACCAGGTGTGTTTTTACTGTATGAAATGCTTAATTCATCTCAAGAATCCAGTTACTAAATTGCAATAAATTTTCATTTGTAAACTAATTTTCCATTTATTCGACTATTCGAATAATAAATTCGAATATAGGAGTATTCCCTTTAATTTATGAAGAAAGAGAAACGGAAAAGCACGAACCGACTGTAATTTTATACGATTGTTGAATAGTTGTTTTTTTCAATGAATTTGTGAGCTTCAGCTCCTGACGCACATTTTATAGGTCCCTGTCCAAAGTTACAAGCAATATCCAGTTAATTCATTGATGGGGACGGACAAGCTGCCATCTTAGTAAGTCACACATTTACAACCCCGAGTTGTCTGTTGTGCTAGAATACGCACGATCTGTTCTCTTTTCATTGTTAACATATTTACTTGTAGTAATTAACTTGAGCCAATATATTTAGTAAAGTAATAAAAAGTGTCGATATTAGCAGTAGGTAAGGCAAAAACATATACGTTTCTTAATAACATATTCATTTCGCATGAAAAATAATTTTAAGTGAAGTTTGTAATGTCATTTCAATCAATACATGCCTATAAATAAGGCGTAGCCCGGCATAATTTAGTATGTCCACGCGCAGAAATAATAATAGAGCATTACATATATCTTGACATCAATACCTGCAGTTCTGAAGCCTGGAAGAGATAGGAAATGGGCTGTTTTCAAACACAGCCCAGAAAATATAGGAGCAACATCAGGCTATTTGTTATGACTCTATTTAAAACTCAACGTGTGCACCTTCTTCTCCTTTCTCAAACAATTTTATTTTATAGAAACAATGCTTTTTACTAGTAACGATGTCTATTATATATTTATTTATCATGGAATTGATGAATGGACAAGTCAAGTGAACTTTGACAACAAAAAAGCTATTGCAATATTTTCTTTTTGCTTAGAGATTGTAGAAAAGAAAGAATTTTCAAAAGAACACTTCACGATGTTAAGGTGGAGAAGCTGGAACTTTTTATCAAAACCTCTGATGTGTCTCCCGATGGAATTGTTTTCCAAACTTATGGTGGTAGGTGTCATGCCTATGCGAATAAGCTCTATGTTGATGTGTTGGTTTGTTTTCAATGAGGCTTCTAGAACGCTCATTAAGCATTATCATGAAGACCTCAACCAGAAGTTTTATTATTATTATTATGAATATTTATACAGGATTTGAACTTTAGTAATTATATAAATTATGTGCAATAATTATATACAATACAGCTGCTATTAATGCTCGGCCTGTTTTTTAAAAAAAATTGTTGAAAATTGTTAGTACACATTTATTATAGATATATACATATAACGATAAAAACTTTAAAACTAAGAGAACTGTTTCGAGATCTCCTTAATAAAACAGTTTGTATTCGAAATCTTCCGGATGTCTAATGGAAGAGAATTGTACAGACTAGCCCCATTAAAAAAAAAAACCGCGTTTAGCTGTCTCAAGTTTCACTGGAGGTAATCTGACAGTGTATTTATTATTTCTCGTGTTCTTTTCGTGGTTGCAGAGCTTGAAATAATGGTTGAAAATTTCGCAACCACGTTCTCTGTTTAAGCATTTTTTGACCATTGTAATACATTCGCGCTTAAGTTGTTGATCGATCTTTGGGATTTGGCGTCCGGGGATGATCTGCTTGGCTCGCCTTTCTACACGTTGAAGTCGGGAGATTTGAGTGCTTGTGTAATTGGAGTGAGTTGGACAGCTATATGTTAGGAGGGGGACGATCATTGTTGTATAGATTCTTTGACGTGCTGTTCTAGTGAGGTAGTTTTTCATTTGGTCCAGGAGCCGGAGACGTGAGCTGGCACTCTTGTAGCTGCGATCGAAGTTCTCTGACATTTTGAGTGAACTGTCTATAATTATGCCTAGGTATTTGTATTTTGTGACAAAGTTAATTGTTGAAGCTTCGTAAGCTATCTCGAGATTCTTTCCTGATGTTTTCATTCTTTTTGCTGTGCCAAATAACATCGTCTTGGTTTTTCCTTTCTTGGTGTTTAAGATCAGTTCGTTTTTCCTACAATACTTCCCAATTGCTTCCATATCTTCATTCAGAGCTTTTTCGATTTTCGATGCATCTCTGTCCGCAAATGTAATGACAGTATCGTCGGCATACGTTAAAATGTCTGAATGATGTAATACCTTGACAAGGTCGTTGAAAAACATAATAAATAACAGGGGTCCGAGAATTGACCCTTGTGTGACCCCGCAAGTTATGGCTTCTGCATTCGATCTCATTCCATCGATGTCAACAATTTGTGTTCTATTGAATAAGTAATCCGTAAACCACATTAATTCTTGACGTTGAATTCCAAAGGCGGAGAGTTTAGATAGCAGAACATTATGACCGATGGTATCGAATGCTTTAGTTAGATCCAGGTAGACAACTCCGATCATTTTACCAGCGTCGATATGTCGACGGATGTTGTCGCATAATAGAGTTGCAGCCATTTTTGTTGATCGCCTTCTGCGAAACCCGTATTGACTGTTGCTAAGAAGATTTTCATTCTCTAGGAAGTCTATCAACTCCTTATGTACAGCTTTCTCCATGATTTTCGAGGCAACCGGGAGGACTGAGATTGGGCGGTAGTTGCAATGTAATGAAGTGTTCGCAGATTTAAAGATGGGTGTAACCCTTGCATTTTTCCACATGGTTGGTACGGTTGCAGTTTTTATTGAAAGGTTTATTATATTTGCTATCGGGCCAGCTATGTATTTGCTACAGTCTTTTAAAAGTCCAGGTGGGAGATTGTCTAATCCCGTGGCTTTTCGTCTCTTTAATGTTCGTAATTCCCTTTCGACAAATATCTTTGAGACATACTCCATGCAAAACCTTTTACAGTACGGTAATGGCTTCAGTGTTACAGATCTCCACGTAACGTTGACTAGGGAAAACTCTAGCTGTTTGATGGTGTTAACTGATGTTTTAAAGAAAGAGCTGAATCTTTCAACTATTGATTTTAGTTCGTCCAAATCCTTCGAAGTTCTTTTGATGTTCTTTGCTTTGTTCGGGAAAATCTGTTTGATGGCGTCCCAGAATTTCCGTGGGTTCGCCTCGTGTTCGGTTATCAGTGACTTTTGATAGTTTGATTTGGCTTTTCTGACCTGTATGCTGCAACTATTTCGCACTATTCTGTATGCTGTCCAGTCGTTTTCAGTTCGCGTTTTCTTTGTTTTTCGGAGCTGACGATCGCGGTCGTTCATCAGTTGTTTAATTTCAGTTGTCAGCCATTTACAAGGTCTCTCTTTAACAGTCTTGCGAATAGACGGTGCGTACCTTTCAAAAATTTTGGAAAGTTTTGAGTTGAAAATTTGTACAGCAAAGTTAACGCTTGTTGCCTCGTATAAGTCATTCCAATTTGTACTTTTTACTTCTTCGCACATAGCTTCGTGGTTGTAACTACGATAGTCTCTGCATTTTATTACTATGGGACTATATTTGAATTGATTCTTTTTTCTTGAGCATCCGATCATATCATGGTCGCTAAGGGACAATGGGATAACTGAAACAGATGACAAGTTGGACGGTAGGTTCGAATAAATAAGATTAATTGTAGTGGAAGTGTCTTTTGTTGTTCTTGTTGGTTCTTTTATCATTTGTTTAAAGCCAAGGATGTTAAAAATGGCTTTCAAGTCACAGTTGGTAGAGTTTTTTGAGTAATTAAGATGGAAATCACTCATTATGATTGTTTCTTTTTTCTGACGGTTAATGTTGTGTAATTGCTTTTCAATAATTTCGTTGAAGTGTTTGAATAAAAACTTTGAAGTCTCTGGAGGACGGTAATAACAACCGTACAAAATAGATTTTGTTTTGTATATAGAAATTTCGATCCAAAGAGACTCTATGTAAAAGTTTCTAAGTCGTCCCTTCGCTTGAAAATTATTCTATTTTTCACAAAAATTGTGAAATTGTGTCTCTGTCCTTTTTAAGGAATGTATGCCCTGGAAGTTCGTACAGGTTGTTGTTGTCAGTGTCATCGTTGGTATTGATGTGTGTTTCAGACAAACTTATCACGTCAACTTTTCCTCGAGTGTTTGAGACAAACGCTTCCAGTTGAGGCATTTTGTTGAGAAGTCCTCGGATGTTTTGGTGTACAAACTTTATCCCCTGTTGTTTGGTAAATCTTTCAATGGTAACAGGTCCGGGACATTGTTCAATATCTCCACATAGTAATAATAAATTAACAATCCAATGCTTGCTTCGTCATACAAATTTTATGTAGACAAACCTTTTCTGAGAATTGTAAACAAACATGGAATCAACGAGTATTCTTTCTCGAATCGTATAAGCTGTTATAACACTGTAATCCAATATATACAGAATCCTTTCCATAAGATAAAGAACTCGATCTTTTCTTTATGATTAAAACTATCATGAAGACATAAACAATTTTAAACACGTCCGTTTGCATTGCCGCCATTATCATTATCATTAGTGTATTTAATTGCTCCCATTAGTGCTAATATGGTTGTTTTCGATGAAATACGACGTTTTTTATTTATAACCGCTCACTAAACAACTTTTTGATAGTATGAATCCAGAACTTTTCGGTTAAGAGCCGAACGCCCTTTCCATTGCGCTATCGCCGGATATAAAGAAAAATAAAAAGATGGCACTTTTAAAAAACTGTTTTTTCTTGAAGTCATTCTTTAATAATCGCTTAAGTTATTCCTTCTGCTTGTAACCAGCTGCAGCTTTAGTGAAAGACATCGATTTTCGCCCCTTGAAATTGACTTGTTCTCGCTTTCGAAAGTCCACAGCTAAGCAATAGAAAACGCCATCTTGGTCGGTTGTGTAGAACTGAAAATTTGGTTGCTCAGACAACGTGACGTATTGACTTTGGTACTCTATATTGTTGGATTACTTGTCGTAATCTGTAAGTAATAAATAATATAACTGATGGCTGACATCACTCAGTCCCGACACTTTAAAACTAGCAATAAGGAGATTATATACCTGGTACTCAAGAATTGGACAGTTACAAGAATGAATCAATTGAATGAATTTTTTTTATTTTATTTTTTTATTATTGAAGTTGCTCAAAACAAGGCCATTAAAGGCCACTTGTGAGTAAAGAGCTATAAGAGAAGTTAAGTGGTTTTTAGATGACGATGAACATTTTTTTTGAACAGTTAAAGGTTTAAAGTCAGAAGGAAAGCAAGTAGATGGAAGGGAGTTCCAAAGTCTAGATGTTTGCGGGAAAAAACTGTTTTTGTAAAAATCCCTACGACAATTTGGAACACAAACAGTCCATTGATGAGAAGACGACGAAAACCTAGTTGTACGGTGAAAAATTCTGGGAGAAGGTGTAAGTGAAGATAGTTTGCTTGAACAACGTCCATAAAAAAACTTGTAGAAAAGACAGAGAGAAGCTACGTTTCCGATCGCGCGCATGCGCACCTATGTTCACATATACAGCACAATCCCGTTAACTCGAACCTCCGTTAATTCGAACTCGCATTAACTCGAAATGTTTTTCCATTCCCCTTTCTTAATAGTTTCTCATAATAACTTTCAACAACTCGAACATTCGTTATCTCGAACTATTTTACTCGTCCCTTGGGGATTCGAGTTATCGGGATTATACTGTATATAAATTGTACCACGTGTTTTTTGAGAATTACGGTATACTACCGATAAGTGGGACACTCAGGAGACCGACGAAATCTGTCCCACTTAGCGAATATTAATATTAGGTTAGGAAGTTCAAGGGACCGAAAAAAACCGTCCCACTTAGTGAAAGTCCCACTTATCGGGAGTATACTGTATACATCTTGTTAAATCTAGCGCCGTTTGTTACCCTCAAGTAGAGTAGAAATATACAATTTGTTGTTTAAAATGTATTTTTCATAACAAACACACAAAAACGGAATGACGCAACTATTCGTGGAAAGGACAAAACTATTCGTGAAAAGGACGCAACTATTCGGGAAAATGACGAACGAATGTTCATAAGGGTCTTAAGAATGTCCACGGTGAGAAAAAAAAATTTCTAAAAAAACTTTCACAAAGATTAACTCTATCTTGGATATAAAAAGCGAAAAACAATTTTTGTTTATGTATCTTTATATATACTATGGTTTTTATAATAATTTTTTATTTGCTTTTTATTTTATTTTTATTTTCAACTCAACACGAAGCAAAACTTTGATTTATTTTCCTTAAAGACAGACATTTTCATCTTTATATGCGTTATTAAAAATTTTTTCTTGCGCAAAAAGTTATATTGTAATCGATATTTGTTTTTGATCATCTATTTTTTTGTGGGACTTTCATAAAATGATTGGTAGTTTTCGAATACAATTGAACCGGATGATTTCATATTATTGTGCCATGATTCAATTTCATTATGAAGTGTGTTTCCGATAATAGCACTAAGGTTTCGACCATGGCGATCTTAACTTCTTGGATTTGTGACCATCTTATAATTGTTGTTATACGATTTTGTGATAGCGTTGTGACAGTACACTTGACCCCGCAATGAAAAGCTTCATATAACAAATTTGCATTTACTTTGAAGAGAAATCTCGGAACACCACTTTCAGACAAAAAGTCTTTTGATTGGAAAAACATTTCATTGTCATTATTATATTGAACAAAGTCAATTCCTGGTAACATTGTATTTGCATTGACAAGTAGTTCTTAAAAAGTTCCAATTTTATCTTTTGAGTTGAACTCTTCTATCTCGTCAGGTATCAAATTCCGCCTTTCTGCAAATGCTGTAGTTGTTGATCTTGCAGATGGTGATGGAGATGGGATCAAACTGGGTTTAATACCATTAAATACTGATGGAGGATCTCGTGGTCGTTTTTACCAAACAATAAAACTATTGGGTTGTTTGGAGGGAAATGCTTTTCACAGACAACTGTATCTTTGTGATCAGGTACATTGTCTCTAGGAATTGCCTGCAGCCATCTACTTCTCTCCTCTTGATTCTTTGGAAAACAAAACGTTTTCTCTATAGAATCTTTGTCATAATTGCCATTTCAACTAAATACACAACATTTTCTTCCCATGACAACCTGGAAAGTAAATGAATTTAAAAAATTTTCTCTATGATAAAAAAACCCTCTCCTTTTCATTCACTCTCAAAAAAAATAATCACATGCACATAGAATAAATTACATTCAAAGCATAATGTAAAAAAAATATCGATCACAACATTCAAAAAATAATTGTAATAAATGTATTTACTTGTTTGCATTTAAAAAATTTCGATCTTCACTGCTCCAAACCAAACCACAAACTAACCCTAACCCTAACCGGTAAATAGGAGTTTGAAGGGTTTTTCATTCCTCAATGTTAACAAATGCACAAAAATTTCGCCTCCAGCTATTTTTTTATCCGCATGTTGCGAAGGCCTGTAGTTAAGATCGCTATGGTTTCGACCCATCCACAGTAATGAAAAATTTTTAATGCTTAGAGGTAGGAAGCTCTTCGTAGGAGGCTCTTCCATTGTGCCTGAAAACTGGTGTCGGCACCGACGGCGAATGGACGACTTATGGTTCTGCTAAGCTGAGGAGGCGGCTACAGCAACGCACTGTGGCGTGCGTAAGGGCAGCACTGAGGCGATATAGCAGTGATTGGCCAGCTACGTCCAACGCGGAGTTGCGCCTCATCGGACTACAGCTTTTGTATTCTGAACTCAGGGACAGAATATATCTACGGCACCATGATGGGGTATGACACAACACAACAACAACAGAGGTAGGAAACTTCTTAGAACAATTAATTGCAGAGTGAAACTAGAAATGGGTCAGAAGAGTTCATTTTTTACATGGTATAAACCTGACAGTCAAAGATCACAGTCGTTTTTAACATAAATTGTGACGTAGTAAGATATTCACGAGTTCAGTTTTCAGTCCCTTGTTGAAGAAAATGAAGAGAATCGGGTCGCACCACGAGTTCAAGGTGGCTACTGCCATTAGGATGTCCCATTCTTTACCGCTAGAAAAACCATTGAAATAAAACGCAAGAAAGCCGGGCGTATAAAACAATAGCATTGTGATAGTTGACCCAAAGCAAGCGTAAAAAAGGCGGACGTTCTCTATTGTCTTTTGCCTGCCGTAACCGAAGCTTGTTCTCGCCATGATGTTAGGAGCTTTTCGAACAACGTTATCTGGAAACGAAAAAAACAAGAGAATCGATTTTTAACATAGCTTAAAAAACCGTTTATAACGCAAGACGAAAGAGTTACCTATATTGCTAAAAACGACCAGAATTGCCAACAAAGCAGCAGTGGCACAATGGTCTAAGCGTTGCACTCAGAATCAAGAGGTCACTGGTCGACTCCCACTCAGGTCGGATCTTGCCACATCCCTGGAAGTACTACGTTCAGTTTGTTTCTCGGCTAAGTGCCTTATTCTGGAGTTCCTAGCATTTGTTTCATGTTTCCGGGTTAAGAATTGGGATAGGGTAGGACCTTATATAACATCAATACGCAGGATTCTGTTTAGTCATAGGCCCTGCCTCTCCTGTGTATTTCCTTTCTTAAAAAAACAAAACAAAAAACCGTAGGGTAAAGTTTACCTAAATCCACTTTCTTCAAAGTCCCCCTCAATATCTTCTCTTGTTGAAAAACTTTACAGTTTTGTTTGCGAACTGTGTAGCATATTCGAACGTTGACGGAAACAACAATAATTAGCGTTCCAAAAAAAGAGATGAAGGACATAACAGCTCTTCCAATACGATAATTTCTCAAGACGAACTTGTTGATGGCAACAATACCAAATCCTGAAACCCAACTAATCAGCAACAGGAACCATTCGGTTAATTTCGATGCTGATAAATAGCGGAACGGATGAATAATGGCCATGTACCTGTCTATAGACAGAGTTGCCAGATTGTATAAACAAATAAATACAGGGAACACAGACATGTCTCCCGCCGTAAGTGCAGTGCTAGCTGACGATTCGACGATCAAAGCCGTTCCAAAGAGCACGTGCGAGGCTAGCACGTTAATGATGTGTCGGTTGGATCGGTTTTTTAAAAGCGACTTTCTCCTCACCAGCGCCACGATTGGCGTTAGATTCAACACTATACAAACCACCGCGAAGCAAATCTTCCATATATCGGTAAATCTCATCACCACTTTAAATTAAGAGTGCGTGTTTCATACCTTGATTGTTTCAATTCATTTTTCAAAAATCTATTAAAAGCAGAGTAATTAAAAATTAATGCCAGTTGTGAGTGTTCCTTGATGAATTATTTGTTACTTAGTTTGTTTTTATCTTAGATATGATTGTACTCCATTATTACCATTAGTGAAAATATATATATCCGTTTTTTCACTGCATTTCACTGTTTTCATTGAGGATAAAATACATTCAAGAAGTGCTTCAAATTGTAGATCAAAGAGAACCATAAATAACTATTGTTATAAACGTCGTTAGATTAGAAAATACCAAACTTTGATGTCTCCTATGTCATCCATATGGAAACAAAACAAAATTTGCTCTCCATATCAATTTTTTAAAATTATAGTTTCAATTTTTTTTGATTTCCTTAAAACAACAATTAAACAGCAATATCCCATATAAAAAATTTAACAAACATTTGACTGGCAACAAATTGATTGGGAAGCTTACAGTTCATATTCCTTGAGCAACTTTGTTACAGTTTCTTAGAAATAGTTTCAAGGATCAATCTAAAATCAACAAAATTTCCAGTTAAAGCGTCTTATGATTTAACACAGTTTAGTCAAAAATATCATTTACCCTCATTCTGGTCTACATTCCTGGTATTGCCCCAATGATAATTTGGTCTTTTTCTCATAAATTTCTTTCGTTTCTTCTTTTATTAAAATAACAAAATTATATCCAAAGTATGCTTTTTAATTATATTTCTTTTTTATCTTTTACTTGAACAATGTTGCCATGGCAAAGACATGTAACAAATGTTGCCAGGGCAAAGACAGTTAACAGATGTTGCCATGGGAAAGACAGGTAACAAATGTTGCCATGGCAAAGACAGGTAACAAATTAGAAGTCTTTCACCGAGCATTACCGTTTAGAAACATTTACGTTCAACAATGTAAAATAATGTTGATTCTGACTTAGAAGAACGAATAATAGAGCAACCACTACCAGTCCTTTTATAGTTTATTATACTTCTATGCTTTCGAGATACCTAAACGCCATTGCTACTAAGAGAAGTTCATAAAATGATTGACAACTCATCCTTAACTAACAAAAGAAGCTCAAGCTAAGCCTCGTTTTCACAAGCGCTGATTTGTACCAAATCAGAAGTCGAAACTATTTATAGGAGAGTAATTAATAGATTTCTATAAAGATTTGTCCTGCAGAAGCGAAATCTTCACAACAAACTATGCATGACAAAGCTCATATACTTACTTCTACAGAAAATTAATTCAATCTTTTATCAATTTTGTAATTAATTGTTCAGGTTAAACTCGTTCAACAGCACAAAAACATCTATAAATATGATATTCAACGTTTATAGCATGGATTGTACATAAAGGCATTCTGCAGGGTTTTTTTTACCTCGCACAATAGATTTAGCGAGCTAAAGTCAAAGAAATAAAGCAAGCATTGTACGATTTTAGTTTTGCATTATATAGGCAAAGCAAATGTCTCGAAATAAGAAAAATCTGAACTCTAAAAAATATTTAATTGAAAAAAGCAATAGAACAGGATTCCATTGTTTGAATTTTATCCTGTTGAGTGAATCGTTCGATCTTCTTCCTTTTTTTCTTACTTTCAAAACATCTTCTCTTATTTATGTGCAAACCTTCCAAAGATGGATTTTAGGAAAACTAATAAAATATATTTTCTTTTTGTGCTAGAGTGCTATCCGATGCAATTCTTGTTTGTTGTATTCTGTTGTCAAACCACCTTTACGTCATGCCGTAGTGATGTCATACCGTAGTGACGTCATACAGTAGTGACGTCATACAGTAGTGATGTCATACATGACCTCATGTACAGTAGTGTACTCTGTTATTCGACATATACGTGCTACGACGTGAGGGAAATAGAGCAATCATTGGATCTTTGAAAGATCTATATTCAGTTTCTCTGGCTATATATCCACAACAGCTGTTTTATTTTTATTTTCTAATCTATTCATTGCCCCCATATATTCTTGTTTATTGTTCATAGCATGTAAAAGCTCTTCGTAAGTTCTCTTTTTTTCACCATCCACATTATTTATATTGCTTATTTCGCTACTAAAGCACTCATCGTTGTCACCATATTATTAACGTTTAAAAGGAAAACTGTCACAATTCTAGACCAAAAATAAATTTCCGAGTTATACTTCCGAGTATATTGAATTGTATAGAGAGAATATGTTTTGCATCTAATCTCAGCTGCTTGGAAAAGAAAACGTTAAACCTTGCAGTAAGTAAGTATACTGTGATTGTGCACATTATTTTTAAAATCTTTGTTTAAATAGAAAACTGTGAAAAACAGTCCAAATCAGTAGTACATAACTACATTACTAGTAAATATCTTGAGGTTTAACACATTGAGCAAGTTCATACGATTTTCTTTGAAAGATTGTACACGTCTTACATACTGATTAATAATACGGCAACGAAGTTAAAAAACAATAATTCTATATATATTTAGCAGCTTCGTCTCACGACATTCTGCAAGCGCAGCAGAATATTTGCCGCAACATCTTGTACAGTTCTTTTCTCAGTTTCGTGTTAAAGCACACGAACAACATTGGATCGCACCACGAGTTTACATTGACGAGCATGGTGAGTACATCCCAAGCCAGCTTGTGCTCAAAGCGAATGATGAAGTAAGTGATGACACCTGGCATATAGAGGAGAATCATGCTGATGGTGGAGCCGAAGCAAGCGTAAAACAGACGTATGGACTCTTTCATATCCTTCATCGACTGGCGAACTGATGTTTCTTAAAGTGAATTTTTCATGCATATTTATTCAGCTTATATTTTATTCTAAGTTGTAGTATGACACAAATCAGTTTTTCTTACTTGCAATCTTCAAATTGCCTTGTTATATATTGACTTTTTCTCCATTTTCCAACACCCATATTGTAAGTAACCTTACCAGCTTGGATAAATCTAGCGAGTTTGTACAGGGAGGTTGGTAACAGGAGGAAGGTGGTTGGTAACACTGGTGGTGGGTGGTTGACAACAAGGGGGAAGGGTGGTTGGTAACAAAGGGGGAAGATGGTTGGAAAAAACACGTATATATTGCTGTCAAAAGTGTTACGCTGAGATATAAACAGCAAAATTAAAAAAAATCACTAAAAATCAATAAAACATTAAAAAAAATGGAAAAAAAATAAATAAAAAAATAGAATTAAATAGAATAAAAAAAAAAATAGAATAGAAAAAAAATCTGGTCTGCAAAATAAATTTTTCAAGGTCCCGGGACCTGGGTCCTACCTCCCAGGTCCCAGTTCCCGAGTATGTGGGGTCCCGGGTCTCACTTAAAGTATATGCCGTCACAAGTTTTTCTAGTTAATAATGACTCCTCCAGTAAAATAATGACTCCCCTGCGTTTGATAAGTTTTAACAACCAGAACATTGCCTACATTTTTAGGAATTTAAACAATACTGATTTTAGCATAAAAACTAAATGAAATACCTTTGCTTTTGCCTCTGACCATTTAGAAAAAATAATCGATACAAATAATAAGGTGTTTATATCCGTCAACATCAGAATTCAGAATAGGCACACTCTGCAAATCAGAGAAGGCCTTTTTAGAAATTTCCCCTTGTTTTTGACAATTTTCACATGATTAATTCCACTACGTCGTTTACAATATTAAGAATCTTTCAGATACTTTTTGATATGTTGATTCTCAACCTCGATGTGAAGCCATGAACTTCGCTTTAGGGTTTTCACTTAGGCCAGCATGAATCTTGATTATTTGACGCTGACGCTCCTTCGATGAAACAACAACTCGTTATACAATTCGTTATACACTTACTGTTTACAACAGAACAACTTCGAATGCTCTTCAGAAATTCGCTTTTTTACCTTTATCACCTACTATTTCTTCAGGATAAATCTTTTATCTAATATATAGCTAGTTCGATACTTTTTAACTCAACGTGATTTGCCATATTGTGTAAATTTAAATTCCGTTGCAGTAAAAGACACTCAAACATTCAAAGTAAAAGGAATAAATTAAACACAGTGTTCGAAACGTCAAAACATTAAAAAAAAAACTTTTTGTTGTTTTAGCATATTTTGAGAACATAACTTATTAGTGAATAAACTATTAAACCATTATTTATTAGGGGAGTACTTATTTTACAAGGGGAGTTATTATTTACTAGTAAATAATGACTCGGGGAGTTATTATTTTCTAGTAAATTATGACTCGGGGAGTTATTATTTTCTAGTAAATTATGACTCGGGGAGTTATTATTTTCTAGTAAATTATGACTCGGGGAGTTATTATTTTCTAGTAAATTATGACTCGGGGAGTCATTATTTTACGGGAGTCATTATTAAAGGTTACACCGGTTTACGGAAAGATAAAAAAGAGCACAACAAGAACAATCTGAAATCTATCTGACTTGCCTCGTGAAACGGGATTTGTTTAAAAGATATTCTCGCTTTAATACAACAGCAGATGTTTTAAGGTGCTGGGGTAACGTGCTGGGCATTATATGGAAAGCTCATCAAGCATTTAAAGCTCACGTACCTTGCGTAACATCGTTGGAATTCGATCGAGACAGCGATTCTAAATTTCGAATTTGTTTTTTTTTTCTTCGGACAGTGAAGACGATGATAAGATTGACAAAAAACACAGTGATTAGCGTACCAAAGAAGGAAATACTAACGAGCGCCAGTCGAATGGTGTGAAGACCGTCTAGACCGTATATATTAACCGCTACCACCACAATTCCCAACACCCAGCTTATTATCAATAAAAACCATTCTGTAGATTTCGCGGTGGATATATAACGGAACGGATAGATGATCGCTATAAACCTGTCCAAAGATAGCGTGGCTAGACTGTACAGGCAAATGTAAAACGGAAATAATGAGACCGTTCCCACTTTCATATTCAGAATCATTTCAATGATTAACCCAACCGCCATTAATACGTGCGGTGCCAGGAGATTCAGCACGTGTTTGTTGGAGCGAACTTTACGGAGAGCCGACGTTCTCAAAATAGCCACCATCACAACCCCATTCAGCAAAATACAGATGACAGCAATAATCAATTTGAAGATGATGATTTCGTTTAAGAGCATTATTTCCAGATCCGTGCGTATAAGTGCAGCTCCAATTTAACGTCTCACTTTGTTTGAATAGAATAGCTATTGAAGAGAAAGAAAAATTTGTTTTAACACATTACATCATTAATATTAATGTCTTTGCAAAACGCATTGTTAATAACGTTTTTGAAATGTTTTTATCGCCTATTTGTATGGGCTGGCATATTGAATGAACGATGCTGTCAATCTTCATTGTACGTGATTTCCATGCTTTGCATCGATATACATTGGGAATGGTTCTTGCGTCTGTTGCTATGGGAGTGTTGATTAATTTTTTACATAGCAACCTGTTCAAAAAACACCGCTTCTTTGCTGTTATAAAGGATATTAGATATACCTTGCTGCATGTAGCTAATCAATGAAATGCTAGAAAGAGACCCGGCGCTTACCGATTTTCGTGCAGTCACTAGTCACTAGATTTTAGCTCTTTACACTCAAGTGGCCTTTAGGGCCTTGTTCTGAGTAACTACAATAAAAAAAAACAAAAAAAAATTACATGCAAAAGGCTCCTTTTAAACGCAAATAGTTATTTAACTTGATTTTCATAATAGAAAAGGTGTTTTGGTAACTTCTCAGTGAATGGAATGTCGGGTGGAAAAACAACAGATAACGGGTATTCATACGGAACGCTTCGTGTTTTTAACGGGTATTCATACGGTACGCTTCGTGTTTTTAACGGGTATTTATACGGTACGCTTCGTGTTTTTAACGGGTATTCATACGGTACGCTTTGTGTTTTTAACGGGTATTCATACGGTACGCTTCGTGTTTTTAACGAGTATTCATACGGTACGCTTCGTGTTTTTAACGGGTATTCATACGGTACGCTTCGTGTTTTTAACGAGTATTCATACGGTACGCTTCGTGTTTTTAACGGGTATTCATACGGTACGCTTCGTGTTTTTAACGGGTATTCATACGGTACGCTTCGTGTTTTTAACGCATTCACAAAGGAATATCTTTGGGTTTTTTGCTGCACAAAAAGTCAACTTTAATCTATTTTACTCGACAAGCGAATATTTTTATCCACCAGAGTTAAGTTTCTTGAAGCATATGTCCGAAGTCGCCTACTATATTCAGTTCAAGCTTGGCAGTTGAATGCCAGAGAAATGCAGAAACTGGAGTCGATATGGCAGGGCTTTTTGCGACGCATGGTCAGAAGTGGTTTTAAAAGAAAAAATGCACCAAAAAATAAGAATGATACTTCAATTCCAGAAGTTGAAATCGATTGGTCATTTTTATTAAATAATGAAAAAATCCGTGACATTACTAATACCACCGAAATAAAACACTTTTGTCAAGTACAACACCTCAAATACATCGCACATGTCACCCGTCTTGATAACAACAGTTTACAAAAACAGTTACTATTCTGTGACTCTGACAATCCATCCAATCGTTGGGGCAAGTTATCCAAAATAACAAACGTCGATGAAATGCAACTAAGACGCACTATGCGAGATAGGAAAGAATTTATGCAACTGCTTTCTCATGTCATCTAGGAAAGTGGAAGCGCCTGATGAGAACTTAGTTTTCTTATAGGAAAAATTGATGATGATGATAATTAATAGTCCAAGAGCTGGCGACGGATTTTGTTACCTCATTTTCCACAGATGGTTTGGCCCATTTACGCTGTTATATAATTTCTTTACATTAAATTTCTGTCTGTCAGCTGCTCCAAAATGGGTGGGTTGCGGCCCAGGACCCATTCGAAAATGGTCTAAAATCACTTTATTTCATCCCATATTCCTCATGGATATAATTTGGCCCATTTGATGTACGACCTTATGTAATTACAAAAATAAAAAAACGTACCAAAATTTCCGAGAGATCAGACCTCCCCCCCCCCCCCCCCTCAAAGTACAGCCATTGGACATTACTTCACCCCATATGCCTCGGGCTTAATTTTTTTACCAGTTAATATACGACATATGTGGATCATAAAAAACATAAAACTTAACCTAACCCTAAGCCGGGGGGAAATCATAGTCAGACCTAGATTTGTGAATTAAAACCCAGACCACCACAAATGTGGTTCCCAGAAAATTTATTTTCACCCCACAATCTTTATGGTTTAAACTTGGCCTAATTGATATACGACGTTATGTGATTACAAAGATGGAAAAACTCACCAGAGTTTCCTCGGGTTAGCGAAGAATGTTTTTTTAGAACAAAAAGCAAAAGGATTTTGCACAATAGTAAAATATATCAATATTTACACCTCTATCGCTTCTTTGGAGCGCGGAGATTTTCTTCTATTTTTTGACAACAACAAGCAGCAGTGGCACAGTGGTCTAAGCGTTGCGCTCAGAATCAAGAGGTCCCTGGTTCGACTCCCACTCGGGTCGAATCTTGCCACATCCTTGGAAGTACTGCGCTCAGTTTGTTTCTCGGTGAAGTGGCTTATTATAAAGTTTCTAGGATTTGTTTCATGTTTTCGGGTTAAGAACTGGGATAGGGTAGGACCTTATATAACATCAATGCACAGGACTCAACTTCGTTGTTGCACATGAAAGAGCTGCTGAAGGTGTCATCCCTTTAAAACCGAAACTGAAGAAGCACACCCCCTGGGAAACAACTGTTGTAGAGGTGGAAAGGTTGAACCTGAAAGAAAAATCGGCTGTGAAAAATTCCAATCCATCCACAAAATCTATTCGAGAATTCAATGAAGCATGTATCCAACTCAAAGATACATATGAACAACAACAGATAAATTACATCCAAAACAAAATACACCTCATCAATCATGCTGCAGTCAATCGTCACTCGCTTGGAAAACTGTAAATGAAATAAGCGGCAGAAAATCATCAAACAAATCCAAGCTGAAAGCCAATAATCAAACCGAGAGATTAAAAAAATGGCAAGATCACTTTGAAAACCTTCTAGGAAATGCTCCAAATGTATCTGACACTGAGGTTGAGCAAATTGTTCCGAACACTCTTGACATTAAAACTGGAAATTTTCAAAGAGATGAACTGATTGAGGTTTTAAAGAGAACCAAAAATAATAAGGCAGCAGGTCTGGATAACATTCCTCCTAAAGTTTGGAAAACTAAAAAAAAATTAAATAATATTCTTCTTGATCTTTGTAATGCTGTGTACAACGGGGGAATAATTGAAATCATTGAAGAGGTTAAAGCAAAAAATTTAAATGCACTTTTCTTCGTAGATTTTTCAAAAGCATTCGACTCGATCCATCGAGGTAAAATGAAAAAGATACTTCTAGCCTATGGTACCCCAACTGAGACAGTAGCGGCCATAATGATGCTGTACAATAACACAAAATCTTTAGTTAGATCGCCAGACGGAGATACAAATTTCTTTGATATCCAGGCTGGAGTGTTGCAAGGAGATACACTAGCTCCATTTCTTTTTGTCATTACCCTTAATTATGTATTGAGAACATCTCTTGATAGACATGCAGATCTTGGGTTCACGCTATCGAAGACTCTCAAGAAGATATCCTGCTAATAAACTAACCGACATTGACTATGCAGATGACCTTGCAGTCACTGCTGATACAATCTCAAATGCAGAAAAACTCTTACACTTGCTTGAAGGTTCGGCTAAAGATGATGGGCTTCATGTAAATGCTTCGAAAACCGAACATATCATTTATAATCATCAAGGTTCTATACGAACAAACTCAGGTGGATTGATCAAAGCTGTTAAATCATTCACATACCTTGGAAGTGAAATAAACTCAACAAAGCAAGACATAAAAATTCGTATAGCTAAAGCCTAGACAGCCTTGAATAAATTAAACATAGTTTGGAAATCAGAGCTTTCGAATGACATCAAGCGAAGTCTGTTTCGCGCAACATGGACACTCGCCAAGTCTCTCAAATCAAAACTTGATGGCACCTACACTCGAATGCTGAGAGTTGTTTTGAATATTTCTTGGCGACAGCATCCGACTAAATCAGAAGTGTATGACTCTATCCCAGAAATCTCGGAAATTCTCACTGAACGAAGAATGCGTTTTGCTGGACATTGCTGGCGCGCGAAACATGAACTTGCCAGTGACTTCTCCTGTGAACACCACGGCATGGTAAAACTCGAGTTGGTCGCCCAGCAATAAACTACATCGACCAGCTATGCAAAGACACTGGATGTTTCTCTGATGACCTCCCACACCTGATGCAAGATCGTAATGGATGGCGTGATAGAAGTTATGTCCGAGCAAGCTCGACCAGATGAAGATGATGATGACGCAGGACTCTGTTGAGTCACAGGCCCTGCCTCTCCTGTGTATTTCTAAAAAAAAACCAAAAAAAAACGAGATGGAAAGTGATAACACAAGTGAATAAGAAGGTAACTGATAATCAGATTTCAGCTATCCAGGTATATTACTATTAACATGTATTTATGCTTTATGGTTATAACCCATCTGGGAAATATGGCCGTCTGCAATTTATCGTTTCTCTAAGTTAAATGCGATAATTATTTCATACTGATGTCCACAATCAAATATCTGCAAATGTTGGTAGCAGTTGCCATTCATAACTCGCATTCATGACAAAAGCCCCGAATTCATGCTGGTAATAATCTTTAAAAATATGATACATAAAATTTTATCTTTTTCCTTTTTAGCTGAACACAATCGAGATTCAAAAATAGAAGAAAATCTCCGCGCTCCAAAGAAGCGATAGAGGTGTAAATATTGATATGTTTTACTATTGTGTAAAATCATTTTGCTTTTTCTTCTAAAAAACCTTCTTCGCTAACCCGAGGAAACTCTGGTGAGTTTTTCCATCTTTGTAATCACATAACGTTGTATATCAATTAGGCCAAGTTTAAACCATAAAGATTGTAGGGTGAAATTTTTTTTTCTGTGAACCACATTTGCGGTGATCTGGGTTTTAATTCACAAATCTACGCCTGAATATGATTTCCCCCCGGCTTACAATGTAAGTTTTATGTTTTTATGATGGACATAAGTCGTATATTAACTGGTATAAAAATTAAGCCTGAGGATTATGGGGTGAAATAATGTCCAATGGCTTTACTTTGAGGGGGGTCTGACTTGGTCAATCCCCCGGAAATTTTGGTAAGTTTACTCATTTTTGTAATCACATAAGGTCGTACATCAATTGGGCCAAATATTTTCCATGAGGGATATGGGATAAATTAAAGTGATTTTGGGACATTTTCCAATGGGTCCTGGGCCCCAACCCACCCATTTTAGAGCAGCCGACAAACAGAAATTTAATGTAAGGAAATTATATAACAGCATAAATGGGCCAAACCATCTGTGGAAAATGAGGTGACAAAATCTGTCGCCAGCTCTTGGACTATAAGTTGTTGCATTCGAAATACCATACGTTTGAAACAATACATGATTGTTAGTTCATTGACTTTAATCGCACGGCATTTTACAGATTTCCGCGCATAACTGCCCGTGTAGCATGTTATATAGAAAACGATTATTAACAGTCTACATTGATAGCTGATTAGTTAAAAATATCTTGCTCCGTGAAAATTTGATGCGTGTAAAAGTTTTTTTTTTTGATTTGGTAAGGAAATGGAGTTAATTGGAACGCCAGCTTTCAGGGTAAAGATGCCAGCAATTCATTCGAAGAACGAATATAAACAATAGAACAGACAAATGTTATACTTTAAACTAGGCCCTGCTTTTCTTTCTTTTTTTATTATAGTTGCTCAAAACAAGGCCTTACAGGCCACTTGTGTGTAAAGAGCTACAGGGGAAGTTAAGCGGTTTTAAGATACCGCTGAACATTTGATTTGAACAGTTGAAAGTTATATAGCATGTAGAAGGAAGGCAGTTCCCCAAAGTCTAGATGTTCGCAGGAAAAAACTGTTCTTGTAGAAATCCCTGCGACAATTTGGAACACAAACAGTCCATTGATGAAAAAAGGACGAAAACCTAGTTGTACGAAGAAAAATTCTGGGAGAAGGTGTAAGTGATGATAAATCGCTTGAACAACATCCATAAAAAGACTTGTAGAAAAGACAAAATGAAGCTACGTTTCGCCGGTGTGATTGGGAGTCCAATTTCGAAGATAACAAATTCAGGCAATTCGCAGAAGCACCTGCCCAAATGTGGCAACTGTATTCCATGTAAGGACGAATTGATGATTTGTAAAGGTAAAGGATATACTCAGGGGTGTGGTAACTCATTTCTCGTAAAAAAGAACCAACCTTCATGTCAGCTGAATTTGCAACGGTTTAAATGTAAGATCGCCATGAGAGGTCGCTTGTAAATATAAGACCAAGAAGGTGAAATGAATTGTTTTCAAGCAAATGAGAATTCATCAAAATTTGAGGCTTGAGATGATAATGGAAAGAAGATTTTAGCTTTAGCTGGATTGAAATTAACCAGCCAATTTTTCCCCATTCAACTACTGTATTGAGATCTTTTTCAAAAACAGAGTCCAAATTACAACCACAATCATAATATCACAATCATCTGATTTATCAAGACAGGAATACAATGTGGAATCGTCAACATGGTTTGGGATAAGTAATTGTTTTGGGTGATAAATTGTTTGGGAGATCGTTTATGTAAAGTAGGAAAAGAGTTGGACCGATAACTGATCCTTGAGGAACACCAGCATTGATGGAAAAAGTGGAAGATGAATGACTGCTAAAGACAATCTTTAGTTTACGGTTGGAAAGGAAGGAAGAGATAATTTTAAAAAAAGAACCTTATAAATCATATGTTTTGGGTTTATGCAATAGACCCAAATGCCAGACTTAATCAAATGCTTTGGAGATGTCAAGAGCAATTGCTTTCGCTTAACTATAAAAATTAAGGGCACGTTAAAAATGTTCAATTATAACTGTCAAAACGTCAGCAGTGGAACGATCGGAACGAAATCCACAGTTGGAATCATAAAACAATTTTTTTTCTTCAATAAAATCCACTATGGTCTGGTTAATTAGAGTATCAAAAATGGATTAGATTGGTCACCACAATTTTTAAAAATAGGAATAACTGAGGCAAATATCCAGGATGAAGGAGAACAAGATTCATCCAAACACCTTTTGTAAACAGCACACAAAACCGGAGATAACTTATTAGAACACTTCTGAAGAACAATTACAGGAATTCCATCAGGTCCTGTAGCTTTACTAGAATCCATTTTGGAAATAATTTTGGAAACGTTATCAGGAGATATAAAACAATCCTGTAAAGCCTGGTCAGTTTGGGAGGTGAAATGTGGGAGATCGTTGTGTAGAATCATCAAGGATAGAATGAGAACTGAAGAGTTTTGCAAATAATTCAACCTTATCCTTAGATATATTAATGACTTCAGGACCATTGAATAGTGGAGGTACAAGTGATTCTAATGGAGAACTATGTGATATTTTACAGATGTCAGAGTTAGAGGTTAAAAATAAATTTTCCAACAAGGAAGGTGATCGACTGGAGTGATCAGGAATGCGGGTTGGAAAATCACTTACTTACTTACTTAGGTCGACCGTCAGGACGCCCCAGCTGCTTCCATACAATTTCTCCACCCTTCTCGATCTTCCATTATGGTCCTGAGCTCCTGTACCTTTTCCATTCCAGTATCTTCTAGCAAGGCATCCACGTAGGTGATCCTTCTTCTTCCTTTGCTGGCTTTACCTTCAGTTGGTTGCCAGAGCACTAGCTTATTAGCAATTTCATTGGTGTGCCTAATGCAATGTCCAGCTAGCCTCATCCTTCTCTGCTGAATCTTCAATGTTATTTTTGGTAATCCCTGGTATAAGTGTGCATTAGTTGTATGACTTCTCCAAGAGACATTGAGGGCCATTCTAAGAATCCTCGTATAGCAACCATCCAACTGCTTCCTCAATGCTTTAGTGAGTGTCCTTTATTCTGCACCGTAGAGTAGAACAGATTCGACTGTTGCTAGAAACAACCTCACTTTAAGTTTCCTTGATAACTTTGAGCTCCATGCCCTTCTCATTTTATGGCATGCATTCCAGGCAAGAACTTTCCTGACAGAAAGATCTTTTTCAGTACTTTGTGTCCATGCAAATGTCCAAGATATTTAAAATTTTCAACTATTTTCAGCTCATTACCGTTTTTTACCTTCACTGAGATAGGCGTTTCGTGGTTGAATACTTGCAGCTCTGTTTTCTTTGCATTACAGTACAATCTTACCTTTCGTGCTTCCTGCTCCAATCTGCTCAGCACTTCCTGTGCCTGTTCTATCTCTTCTGGTAATAGTACCAGAAGCTGGTTGTCTTCTACTTCTTTGTCTATGTAATTTGAATCTAAGTTCTTTTTCTCTCCCTTCATAGGTTCTACGCATTACATAGTCCAATACAATGGCAAAGAGGTAAGGTGCTAGAGTGTCGCCTTGCAATACTTCGGCTTTGACGTTAAAATATTCTGTCTCACCATCAGGAGTAATCACTTTCGCTCTGGTGTTTTCATACAGTTTTCTTATTGCCTTCAGGATTCTTGGTGGAACATCATACGCTTCAAGTATCTTCAACATCTTTCCTTTGTGCACTGAGTCAAAGGCCTTCTTAAAGTCCACATAAATAATGATAGCCTTTCTGTTGTGGCTTTTAACTCCTTCTATCAGTCTTCTAAGCGCGATGATGTGAGATGTTGTTGATCGTCCCGATCTGAATCCATTTTGATTTGGTCGAAGGTTTTGGTCTATCTTAGGTTGCATTCTGTTTAGTATCATCTTGTTGACTATTTTTGCAACAATAGATGATAGACTAATTCCTCTGTAATTCCCAGTGATACTTAAATCTCCAGTTTTGGGTATTGGTAATATATCTATCTCTGACCATTGTTCTGGCTTCACATTGTCGTTCAACAGTTTTTTCGCAAATTTAAGGATGATGTCATCTAAATCACATCTTTTCAAAACTTCTGAAAAAATGTTGTCAGAACCAGTTTGTTTCCTTCTTTCAGATTTTGCTTAGCTGTTTTTATTTCTTGTTGTGTGAAATCACCATCCTCAATTTGCAATCCATCAAGTAACTTTGCCAGTTCTTCATTCTCTGATTCATCGTCTATTACAGGATCCTTCCCAAGCAAGTCGTGGAAATGCGTGTACCACTTCCTGATACTCTCCTCTTTGGATTTTCCTTGGATAATGCCTTGCTTTGCAGCTTTGCGACCGATGATAAAGTTAATCAGCCTCCAACTTTCTCCATGCTTATTTCTTGCATTTGCAGTTTCAACCTTGGCAATCATTTCATCTAGTTCCTCTTCCTGAATCTCTTGGTACGCCTGTTTCAGACCCTCTTTCTTTCTTTGCAATGTTTGTTCAGTATCTATGTTGGTGACGTTTTGATAGTTACTGAATGCCTCTTGTATTTCACTGCGGGCTTCTTCTACCCTGGGATCATCAGCTAATTTTCTTCGTCTCATCCTCTTTTTATTGGTATTAGTTTTGCTGCAGCTTCTTCATTTGACTGTATAAATTTGCCATACTGTTCTGTAACATTATCACTGACATTACATAGTTCAGCAAATCTGTTACGTACTGTGATTGTATAAAGATGTTGAAGTTCTGTATTTCGTAATGTAGACCAATTATAGCATTTTTTCTTTGCAGGAGTTTTGCTTGAACGTAGACTAAGTCGTATTCTTGCTGTTACTAAGCGATGATCATTCCCTAAGCTACTAAAGCTGTTATATGCTTCTACATTGTGTACAGAATTCTTCCATTTCTTAGTAATGAGCAAATAATCAATTTGGGACTTCTTGCCATTCATATCAGAGATAAATGACCATTGTTTGCCTTTCTTTTTCTTGAATAAAGAGTTTGTGATATGAAGATTACATTCTGTTGCATGATCTAAGAGAAGTTTACCATTGTTGTTTGTATGCTTGTGAAATGTGTAACGGACTGCATCCTCACCCAGATGAGCGTTAAAATCACCGCATTCTATGATAATGTGATGTTTCGGTATTTCATTAATGACATTTGTTAGTGTTTTATAGTGTTCCTCTGCATCCCGGCTTCCCTCGCTTGGTGCATAGTTGACGAGTAATGTGGTTGATGGGTTTCCATTAAATGTGGCTGTAAGTATTCTGTCATTTATTGGATTTACTTCAGCCAGAGCTCTCTCTGACAAACCATTGACAACTAATCCTACACCTCCTGCTGCAGCACCATTGGTGTTTTTCCATGCACTTGTTGTTATTAGTGCACATCCTTCAAGTTGTTCAATAAGAATAGGTTCTTCATGCACTATCTTGTGATCTATCACCCCAAGGATTCTTAATTTACATTTGTTAAAGTTGTTAGCCAACTCCAAACATTTCTCAATCTTTCTCAGTGTCCTTGTATTGAGTGTTCCAATTTGCAGGTACTTCTTACTACTCATAAGGTTGATTCCTCTGTTCTTGCCATCAGTCACTTCTCTTCCAGTTGGATTTAAAGAAGAACTTTCATACGTACTTGTGGTACATGCTTGAACATCCGGAATGTTTGATTCAGGGGCTCTAACCCTGGTGCTGTTATCGTGTAAATTCATAGGGGTTTCGGTTGCACATTTTGTAGGAGCCACAGGGCGCTACTCTATGTGTTCCCGCAGTTTCCATCTTACTAGGAATATTAGGGTCTCATTCATTGTCTTCAATTGAAGATCCTCTGCATGACATCCTGTCAGTTCAAAGCCATGAATCTGGTCTGCTAGATCCTGCCATTGACTAAATCCACGTCCTGCTGCCGACGCTTCGATTTTTGTCATTGAGGTTTACTCCTCTAGTGATTAAGGTTTTGTCTGTCTCCTACCCTTTGACCTGTCTAGCTAGGTAATACCTGCCAGGAGATTAGTCTCCCGCCAGCTTAGCTCTCAGGGTCAATGGAGTTCACAAGCCACTTCACCACGACAAGGTACTTAATCATGAAGCAGAAAAAATTAACCAATTGCGAGAGAGACTGAGATACTGAAAGGTTATAGGTTTCAACACCAGAGCTACTTGTTCCTTTAGAGAATCTTAGCCAATGTTTAGGGTGAATATTAATATTCCTTATCTACATCAGCAATTACACGGTTAGTATGAGCGTTATCCTTTGGGACTACAACGTCAGTCCACGAGATACTTTCGACGCTAGGGATTGGTGTCTCATATTTATTTTTCAAAGCATCAATAAGATCAGAGATTTGCTTTTCACCTTTTTCAATCGATTGTTCACCTGTCCTTTGTTTAGTTTCAAACTTTTTAAAAACATTTTTGATTTTATTAAAATCTAGCGAATTATTTTCAAATAACTTGTCATTGAAGAAAGGGTGTTTTTAATTGAAGTGTCGCTTGCTTCAATGTTCATTAATCGGATCTACATTTTTTCAAAGTAGGCACTACAGCGAGCATCAATATCATTTTCCATGAAAACAGCGCTAAGTGCAGGTTTTGCACAATTAGGACAAAACCAGAAATTGTCGTTTAACATTCGCTACAAAAGAAGTTTGAGCATCAAGTACAATGCTAAAATGCAACAGTTTTCCTTGTACAAAACAAATTTCATTAGAACATTTCGTTGTTAGATCCCGATATTTATTGAATCAATCAGGTTTTTTGAGTTTCTGCCATATAAAGATTTTCCAGATGCCATATCGAAGTTACGAATATTGTAACAATGAAATGTTAAAAAGTGACGTGTAGTAATACAGAAGTATTGGAAGATGTTCTGTACCCGCGTGGGTAATTAGGTTTTTGATTATCTGAAACAGGGTACACACTTCCAATTTCTGTTAAAACTGATGCAAAATAAACAAACAACGTAGACAGTTAAAATTTCATATATTTACAGGAAATTAAAATAGAATCTAAATTTAAAGTTTAATATAATTATAAATAATAAATATGAAAAAAGTATGTTATATATACAGAATAAAATAATGGTTTTTTAAAATAAAAGAAATAGAAACTTCAAGTTTTAATTCTATTGTTTTATCATAGACAAGAAGAGAAGGTAAAGAGTTTCTTCAGCAAACATGTACTAGTATTACTTATTTTGTTGATGAGTTAAGTAGGAAAACTGTTTTTTAATTAAGTTGAAATACAATTATCCTGTTTTGTTACAGGAACTTAAATACAAATTCAAGTAGTAAGATGTTATGAAAATTTAAATATTGATCAGAAAACAAAACTGTTTTTGTATAAGTTTTACTAAATCTTTGTAGTTAAAATGTATAAATTAACAGAAATAAAATTGTACCTCAGTTCCACAATATAAACTAGTCAAAACATCCAAATTTCATGTAATTAATAACCAGTTTAAACGCATAAACAACAATTTGTAAGGAGCTCAATAAAACACAACTCGCTGCTTTGCACAATTTTCCTAATGTTATCTACGACATTCTTTTATAATGCAAAATCCTTTTTCTTTTATAGCTTCGTTTTGCAGTTCAAAGTAATATAATGGCATAGGTGTTTTGAGTTTAACACGATATTTTTACGAGCAGATAGGACTAAATATAGCAGTCTATGGATCACTGGAAACATAACTTGCATATCTTGTAACACGTATTTTATACTTTTATTAATACATTTACACTGATAGCTGCCGTACACTACACTACTATACAAAAAAATTCGCTTACTGCCGCGTCTCTACAGTTCTTACAAGTAAATCGTTCCTTGTTATATCAAAGGTCGCGTACGCACATTAACACGCACTTCACAGCAATAGCAGTGCGCGCAATTGACGTCACGGATTTTAGACCCCCCGCAAGACTCAGACAAACAAACTTCTTTCTCCTATAGCTAATCTGCGCGAATTATGGATAGAACTAGTTTTAACAGTACTTCTTTTCAACCTTTGATGATTCTGACTGAAGACGATGGTATGCCTGGATCTAAATTTGACGAGGAGCCTGAATGTTATACGATTGAGCAGTTGAAAAGGTGGTTGAAGAGGCTTGAAATTAGGTGGGAAACGCGGCGCACTTGTAACTCGCGTATCTGATTGCATATAAACATAAGATTTTGGTTATGTTAGCATTGACGAAGGAAAGTGGTTCGCAGCCAAAGTTATAAAGGAGAACAATGAACTTTGTAACAAAGAGCCTCTGAAGCCAATGCTATAATTTGTGCCTGATGTTCCAGTGTTTGACTGGCATTCTTTCCAGTCACAGGACATTCCATCTCTGTTCAACTATGGCCACATTCACTACGATGCGTTTGAGTCCATAAAAACTATGTCTACAGATCAGCCATCATATCATGAAGATGATGAACAGGGGCTTGGACATATGACTTCAAAACCACTGAATAATGGCAGAAAGTATGTTGACTTAGGATATGTGCATGGCATGATAGAATTTTTGAAGGCTCGTGTGTGGCCTTTCATAAGGAATGACCTGCCTCATAATGTTTTGGCCATACTATCTGTGTCAAATAGAATCAGTGATCCATGCATCCTGTGAACCCTACAAAGTTTCAGCCCTGGGACGTTGTAGCCATGTTGTTGCTGTCTTATTCTCATTGCTTGACCATGTTGAGAGGAATGGACCTACAATATCAATACCCTGTACTAGCAAGAAATGTTGTTGGAATGAGGGGAAGAAGAGAAACAAAACTCCCAAAAGACTGTCCGATGAAAAGTATCCATCAAAACGAAAGCTGAGCAGTGTTTCTGTTATTGACTTTGATCCAAGTAGTCCAGTTACCAAAACCTCAAAATAACGATGGTTAACCTGGGCAAAATTTAGATAAAGAAATGTTTAGTACCATTAGAAGCGCAAGTTTATGCACAATAACATATTAAAATTCCACCTAAATCTCTTTTGGGCAAAAAAAGTTATGAACATTTTTGTTTACCTCACTATTTCAATTATTCTATATAGAAATGATCAAAAACTTTTGGGGTTGGCTATCATAAAACGTTTATAGAATCGGTGAACGTTTTCAGAGCATGAAATTTGGCATTTACATAAGTCATGTAAGAATTAGAAAAATATATGGTTTGAAGAAAAAAAGCTCATGTCAGCAATTTCTACAAAGCTTTCGATCTTTGTAAGAAATTACACAATAAGTTAGGTTTCTTATACTTAGTGTAACACACACCAAACACGTATACAGTGCTCCCTAACATACATCAAACACGTATACTGTGCTCCCTAACACACACCAAACACGTATACAGTGCTCCCTAACACACATCAAACACGTATACAGTGCTCCCTAACACACACCAAACACGTATACTGTGCTCCTTAACACACATCAAACACGTATACTGTGCTCCCTAACACACACCAAACACGTATACTGTGCTCCCTAACACACACCAAACACGTATACTGTGCTCCCTAACACACATCAAACACGTATACTGTGCTCCCTAACACACATCAAACACGTATACTGTGCTCCCTAACACACATCAAACACGTATACTGTGCTTTTTAACACACACCAAACACGTATACTGTGCTCCCTAACACACACCAAACACGTATACTGTGCTCCCTAACACACACCAAACACGTATACTGTGCTCCCTAACACACACCAAACACGTGTACTGTGCTCCCTAACACACATCAAACACGTATACTGTGCTCCCTAACACACATCAAACACATATACTGTGCTCCCTAACACACATCAAACATGTATACTGTGCTCCCTTTCAGGGGTGGCGCCAGTGGGGTCTAGAGGAGGCTACAGCCCCCCCCCCCCCCCCCCCCCCCCGTCGGAACTTGTCAGCCAACTTTCAGTCAAATTTGGTCTTGAAAGTGAGCCAAAAGCTATTCAGAAGTATAAGGAACAGACCAACAATGGAAATGTTTGTACAATTGGACTGTGGGTCAATCCCAAATATCCATTTTTAGCTTGCTCACCAGATGGTCTAATTGACAAGGATGGTCTCTTTGCAAAACGTTTTCGTATTGTATCATCAAGACTAGTCTGGTATCGTTCTTACGTTTTTTTTGCCCACAAAAAAAGCAACTTGACGACAGGTCTGGAAGTTCTCCACGTGATCGAGTGCTGATAGATGGAATATCAACGTCAATTGGTAAAAAAGAGTTAGTAATTGCTTTTAAATTGCGCTTATTAATAAACGAGGCATAGCAGTTCGGGTGCCATCGGACTTCTGAAACATTGTTTGTCCAAAACTTTCAACTCGAAATCTATGAAATTTCAATATTCTCTAATACCAAAACCATTACAGTGTTTACTGGAGTATCAGGGCTTTAATAAATGATTTCAATTCCTTTTCTTGCGGTTGTCTCATTCCGTCTTTTTTGCCTTGTTTCCCACATATCAAACACAAAAATGGACGAATTTCTAACTTCTTTTCTTCACCACGAAAAAGTTTAACAGGGCTCGTCTCACTTTCATCATTTGCCGTATTATCATTTTAATGTAGTTATATTATTTATCTAAAAGTAGAAAAGTTATCAAAATTAAATGTACAAATATTGTTTCCTAAACCTCTTGCAAAGAATCCAAAGTTTAGCTGATGTCAGAACACAAAACACAAAAAATGAAGTCACTGCAATGCCTGTTCGAAACCTTGTTCTATCGTAAGCTAATTGTTTTAAAATAAGCTCTGCTGAGGAGAGTACATGTATGATATTTCTATCCAGGTTCTGTAGAAAGGGTTTTCCATATCTTTATGAGAAAAAGGTATCAACATATTTGCAACATTTTGTAAGCTAAAACGAAAAATGAGATTTTTTGATATTTACAAATAAAGCCCTGGTAAGGAGTGCCCTGAGGGAGAGTGTCAAAAAAAGTTCAAGAAAGATGGACAGGGTGTTGATAGATGCTGCTCAAGTGATAAAATAGTCAACAGTTTGCAGATGAACAGAAATGAAGTACTAAAAAACGACAAAAACATAATTTTGGCTAAAATTCCTCAATTAAGCACTGTGGGAGAGAGCCAGGGAAGAAATTTTCAAATTTCCAAATTCATTTTATCAATTTAACTTAATTCCAAGTAGAAAATTCAAAAATTTCACCGATTGGCTGTTTCCGATTCTCCTTAACATTATAAATTAAACCCTGGAGTGGAGTGCAATCCAACGCCATTTACGGCCAACTGGCTGTGATTTTTTTAGTACAACTCATGAATTGGTATTCCCGAGACCCTAAGCTTTCCAATGGTGTATAGATATCTCGTTCACCTCGTGGGTTGGGCAATATTGCTTATTTACCGAGATATAGAATTTGGCTGACTAAAACTGTCTCTGAATACATTCTCTCGACAATGATTCAACACCAGGTTGAGTCTCAATATCTCCAGATAACATCAACAGTAGCATAAATAAACTTATCTTTCGATATGTCAAACACAATCCATTTCGTCGATACACACAAAACAAAGAAGAGAAACAAAAGCTCTCTCTGCCAGTATACAAATCAGTTTTGTGAAGTGTAATACGAACTCCACCAGGTTGTGTAAACGAAATCTTTTTAACCTCTTTTCTTATCTTATTTTCTCCTTCTCTCATCTTTTAAAATTCAAAACAATAATCAAAAACAGCAAACAGCTTCTAAGCGTGCCTTCGCCGCATCATGTTTTTCTTTTCGCATAGATCAGCTAATACTTTTGAAATGTTTGTCTGAGTCTCGCGGGGGGTCTGATTCAGACTCATCTATTTTTAGAAACTGCGCGCAGCGCTATTCCAACGGGGTCGGTACCCAAGTTTCCCGAAGTTCTGAAATCCCAGGAGGTTTAAGTAGAGAAGGAAGCAACAAAACGAAATGCGACGAAAAAGTGCACTGCGGAATTTCTAGCGTTATACTTAAAATCGGGAGATAGGTTTCCGAGAAGAAACACGAAACAGCTTGCGTTTAACACATCAATTCTTCAAATCTTTTTTTTCATGTGTTTTCCAGATTTTCCCGCGACGATTTAGCGTCCGCCATCTTTTATACTATTATTAGTGCTAGGTTTTTCATTAAAGTCCCATTACATCCGTTGTAACCTAAATAGGCAATACGCGGCTGAAAACGTCATGACGTGAAAATACGTTCCCAGCATTACTGCGCGAGATGGAGACCAGAACTATTTCCATTTAAGACAGCTCTTCGTGGTACGGATTACGAAATCCTTTAAAAAATTCGGTTGTATTATTTTTTAAATGTTAACTTCCACGTAACAACACGCAACAAAGTTTTCTTTGGACGTTTATTCAATGTTCAAATTTTAAGCACAATAACCGCATGTTTTACGACACCTTTCAAGCAGTAACTGCTTCCAACTGGAATTCTCTTTGCCACAGTAGAACTTCACGCTATTACAGTTCGATAGAGTGTCTCTGCAGATTTCTGAAGAAGAGAGAGGTGTCTGACACTTCAACAAAATCATCGTTCACAAAATACGGCTACGAGTCAATGGAATACTATCAATTATATCGATAAGCACGAATAAAAACACGCTGAAATAATGCACAAACGATTCTGGCAAAAATCATTGTCTCTGAGAAAACCAAACAACCTCAAAGACTCAGTTAGATATACACGTAGATAATCGACCAAATAATCTATAAGCAAGAAAACGTACCTGAGGCGGTAGTTAACGGGGGTAAATCCGTCCTGACAACGTAAGTTCTTTTAGGTCCATCTTTCTGGGACATTCCCCCTGCACAGATTGAACAGGACATTCTACACGATCGCTTCATGTAATCACCAAACTCTTCGGAGTTGCATTTGCCATTATAAGCGAGATCTTCGCAACCGACGCCGGAGTTATAGCAGCCTGTAAACAATGATCCTAACATTTTAAATCTTTGCTATAACCACAGATACCTTCGCCTGGTTATTAAAATGCACATTTTTTATAATAATAAATATTCCTATAGTGACTTTAAATCATGTTCATTCAGGTTTATAATGTTTATAACGCAACATTCAAGAGAGAGAAAGGGACCAGACTTTTATGCCGTCCACAAAAAATAATTTTGGTAGATATCTGTAATACACAGAAAAAATACACAGCCCACAATCTTCACTTTATAGCCTGTACCAGATCTGCGCAATAAACTTCCAGGTTCAATGCTCTAAAACAATTATCGTATTTCCTCTTTAAAGCTTGGTTTCCAATAAAAGAAAATTATCGTGCGATAGTCGCACAACCATCGCACGACCTTATAGAAACATCAATCGCACAACAAATATCATATCGCAATATCAGTACAACGTCGTACGATAAGTATCGTAGAGATAGAGAAAATTCTATTCCTGCGACTGTTGTGCGATTATCGTAATGATATATATACCCAATATTTGTGTTTTCCTTTTTCTAAGTGCAAGTAAGGTACTGCACAAAGCCAACTGACATTGAAGCAAACGATAAAACCTTTTCCTTTTCATATCCGATTCCGATTATATCGCAAATAGTTAAAGAGAGAGAAAGAAAGAGTAAAAAATAAATACAAATACTTTTTGTAATGGAAACTAGTGCATCGCACGACACATGTTGCGCGACAACAATCGCACGACAATTTTTCTTTATTGGAAGCCAAGCTTTATACGCCGTCAAATTTTCAGCGCTTTTTTGTGGACGTCATAAATGTATGGCCCTAAATGCCGATTTAAAATACGCGTTTAAGAATTTTAGATATCAATGGAAATGGAGTACCTTTTAATAAGCAGTACATGATGACTATAAAAACTCCCAGATGGAAATGGAGTACCTTTTACAACTTTGAACTCCGGTGGAGAAGGGTAGGTGCCAGCTGAAGAGAAAGTTATCAATGAAATGACACAACACAATAAACAAATGTTCAGCAAAACTCTTTAAAGAGACTATTCTAACAAATCTGAAAACATTTTAAATTTAAAAATATGTTTGTTATTAGCTGTTAAAGATCTCCCACAGAGATAGCTCGAGCCTATATATACATAATTTGTGCTTACAGCATCTGTACATTTTGTTAAGTTGTTCTGCATCAATCTTCGAGAATCCATTTCTCTGTCCAATGATATGCTGATAGAGAGGGTCATTCGTCACAATAGCAGAGTACCTGCCATCCCTGGCAAAGGAAGTATGGCGGTAGTGCATCATAGAGAGGTAGTCGTACGGTGTGCCCTGTGAATCGATATCTGAAGCTTGTTCTTTAGCGAAGTTCCGATCATATGAAGCTTTTGGAGACAAGTAATCAAGAAAAAATATATATCAAAACATATAAAAATATATTAATATATATATATTATATATGTATAAATATATTATAGTAAAATATATCAACTTCGACACTTTGGATCTGACTTTTGAAAATTTGTAAATAAATTACAGACAGGAAGGGTCCCCATTGATAGCAATTTATTCTATAAGGGGCCACCCCGTAAAAATATGTTTTAAATAAATAAATAATTAACTTCGAAACATTCAAGTGGTTAGTTTACTTTTAAATTATTTACAAGCAATAAAATAAATTGTTTGTTATATATACTGTCAAAATAACGCTCTCTGTAACTCTTTCAAAACAAAAAACATTGCTTTGTCGTTTTGAAAAATTCAATCACATTCAATGCGATGCAGACATTTCAGCTTGTAGCAAGAGCACAATAAATGTGCACTAGTAATTGCACTCCTTTTCGAGAAACTTTGACTGCATGCTTGCAAAGATGGTTTCATGAAATAATATGTTAAAAACTTTAAATGATCAACGTTAGTTTATTTGTTTTGTCAAGAGTAACGTATTTCTATGACGTGTGTGCATTTACAAGCAAAAAAGAGATTCAATTATATAAAAATCTGAACATGCTTTGTTTACATCCCTAAATAATGTTTAACTCCCTAATGATCTGGCGTGTCAAAAAAGCCATGAGTTAGTAACCAATGTGATTAACATTTTTTTATACGTCATTATAATTTCGCCATTGATATATTGAGACAAACCCAACCTAGTCTACATTGTTACTTTATGTTGGATGCTGTGTTTTTTAAAGGTACGTTTTTCTCAGTTTGTTTCTATATTTCACTACTTTGAGTCTATATGAAACTAGAGCACTTGAATCCTCCAAGGAGAGGAAAACCTAAAAACTAGTGGAAAGGGCAAATATTTTTTTTAAAATAGCTGCATTTTTACTTACGCAGTGATTGTGCATCATATTTTGTTCCTTATTACTTAATTCAAAAAGTAAGGTTGACAGTAACTCTTCTGCTACAACACAGTACCAGGCTTCACTTACCTTGTGCAATATTTGAAATGTTAATGTAAATGTAATTATCTCTATCAGGGCGTGTCTGTTCGTGGTGTACACCTGAGTAAAACACAAATACAAAACACTATCTTGTAATAGAAATATTTTATAATTAATAATGAATTGATAGTCCTTCATTTGCTTTTAATTTTGCTTGTAAATTTTTATTGGCGGAGATCACAATGTCTGACAGGTTTTGAGCAGATTGTCCTGATAATGTTTAATGGAAAGAATCAGAGTTGGCTAAACACACCTAAAGTGTGTGCAATCTCATGAAGGACTGTAGCCTTCCACCAACAACCATCACCGAGGGAAAGTCTATTCGCTCGACCTTTCTCATACCCCAATGGCGAATGACAACTGAAAAATATTTTCCACTTTTATATCAATACAAAAAGATACAACAACTCTATAAATATTGATTCATCATTTAACAGTGTCTTACACATTGATGGTTTAAATATCGAACTCACTACGCACTTGTTACAAGTACTTACTTTTTGTTTCTAAATTTTTGGTAACCATAGTTATTCATGTGATCGGAGTCCATTATTATACACGTATTTAGTTTAGTTGTAGGGTCCAAATATGAAAGTAAAAATTGTTTTAATTCATTGATGTAAACAATGGCAATTATAATTACAATTAAAAATAAAACAGGTCTAAACCATATTTTCTTCTTTTAACAAAATTTTGATAAACAGAATCAAAATTTAATATTTATTATAATATTATTGACTAATAATTTAACATAAAGAATATATAAATAATGAAAACAAAAGTGAAAAAATACATTTGGAATATGAAAAATGGTATAATTTTGATGATTAAATGTCCTTCATGAACGATTGTTCATATAATTAAAGTTGTAAGTTGAAATTAACATTTCATTAAATACTGAGAAGCATGAGAAAGTATTATGTTATACCCTTTTCCATCATAAAATTGCACGTATCTGTACGTTTCATTGCTCCTTTTCACAAACCGAATACAGGTATATTTATGGTAGTCAGCTATAGCCCCATTTATTGCTTCCATGGCCCTTTTGTTATTCCCTAAAAATATATAAAATATTTACTGTTTTTTAAACTAACAATACAAATAGAAATATGATTGATGATTATTTTATCACTTATCATTTTTTCACAATAAGGTAGTTAATAAAGTACTTAGGCTGCTGCCAATTTCGTATGGCACTTCTGAATAAGGCCACAATCTGCTCGGATTGCCCAAACTTGAGTAACGAAATTTCCCGTTTTTGATTTCCTCCATTTGCTGCGGAGACAAAACTATGTCTCCCTGATACAAATTTGGATCTGGAAAAAAGAAGGCTTTGGAAACTTGTCTCAAAAACATGTTTCTAGACCTACTTTCCATTTCTTTAACCCAAGCCTTGGTAAAATCCAGGCTTGTAAAAGCCAACATTGCAATGCAAATCAGCATCTACAAAAAATTATAGGATTTGTGTATATATCCTTAACAATAGTTATAGATCAATGATTTTGTTTTGCAACTTACATTAAAAGTCATAAGACGCTCGTATGAGGCCTTCCTCTTGTTTTATATGCACTCTCAAACATGTTTTGGAGTTGGATGTTTGGTTCATTGTGGTGTTTATACAGATGTAAGGACAAGATAATCAGCAGTTAACATTGCATGCACAGCTTCTTCAACTTTCTTTCGTCACTTTACCACGTGTTAAACATATTTGTTGTTGTTTTTGAATTAGCTATAATTCATGCCGAAAGAATGAGAGAAAAATTTTCACCATAGAGAATAACAATTAAGATTTCCTAATTGCTAAAAATAATTGTAGACAGTAAAAAAGAAAAAAAAAGTGCGTACAAAAGGCATCGATCATTGGGAAGTGGTTTTAGATTACGTTTAGATTATTTTTTATAAACTGAAACCATATTGCGTTAATTTTATTATATACACTGAAACAATCTTACGTCATACCGTAATTATCTGAATGATGACGTAATTATCATTTAATTTCCGATTTTTGAGGGGCAATCATTCGACTGGTTTGCCGGGAAAGCCAAAATAAAATAGATCAAAACTAGCAACTGATTAAATGATTTCTGGTATCGAAAATCCTTTTTCACATGGCTGGTCTGCTTTGAAACAGTGAATAACACCATCTTCGCTCCCGTCGACTGAGGTCTTCAAAGCACACGCCTTAAAGGACCTGGAGAAAAGTTTGGGTGTAAATTCTTCCCGCGCTTTTAGTGTCCATTTAATGATAACTTAACGATGTTGGACATTGATCATGGAAGACCCTCGTCGAAAGGAAACAATGGAATACAACTAATACGCGATTGGTATTTTTAAAGAAGAAGGGTTGGTTGGACATGAGTTGTTCCAGTGCCTTTCTTAACGAATCAAATCGAAAAAAAATGAGAGTAGTCGAACTTTTGGTTCCAGCTAAATATATGGTGAACACTAAAAATTCAAAAACCATTCTGAATTATCATGGATTATCCTGTCTGCATTTCCACTAATTCATTTCATTTAATTCCAAAATAAACTCAAAATTCAAGAATTATTCTCAGTGCTCACATAATACCACAAGCTAAAAGGATCGAATAAATTGAACTATCTAAATTCATAGTCATTATTTTTTTGTCAAATAAACCTCAGAAATGCAGATCTAAGCATCAAGAAAATTCAAGATTTAGACCCTCTGGAAGGACTTACAGCGACCCAGCAGATCGTTCAAAAAAACCTCGCTTCGCTCGTGGCTAGCCTTTGTTTAAGTTATGGCTACACCCCTGATTAATCAACACTGCTTTGATCTTCTGATAAAAAAACAGACATCAAACAGGAAAACAGGGAAGGCCTCATCACATCGTTGTTGCAGCGTCATTCTAGTTGCATTTACTGGAAAACTGATTTTCAACACGTTTATATTTCGTGCATGTGTGGATGTAGCAGGACAGGAAAACGGTTAATTCCACCTTAAGCGTACAGTAAACATATCTTTTCTTTTATTACGCTATCCGTTGGCGTATTGATGTGGATCTTTCAAGCAACTCCCGTAGACTCATAGCGAAGGTTTTAAAGGGAAACGAGCGGCACATTACCTCAACAAACAGGCATTCACGGACAGATTTGCAGGTGATCGCTTAAAAGAGCGTCTTTGCGGTAATCTGTCGCTGTTATTGATGTGGCATTACATGGCCAGTTTTCGCAACAGTGCTTAAAAAGTAGCATGATGATTAGTTCGGGCGTTAACTACATATTAAATTCTTTCTTTTTTAAATACTACAGTACTCTCCTGGTAACTCAAATCACCAATGGGACCATGAAAATGGTTCGAGTTAACGAATGTTCGAGTTATCGAGTGATTTTTATGAGATAGAGAAAGGTACATTCTTTTTTTATAAGAACATCAGCCTGAAAATCATGCAAAAAATTAAGAACAAATTAAGAACAACCTCAGCCTCGGATAAATATAGTAAATTCATTTTTTAAGAACAACAGGTGACTTTCGTTTTCACTACGATTTTATGTACATAGCACAATTGTATAAAGCTTTGTTTAAGAGAACGCCAACGTAGATTGAGCGAGAACAGTTGTGAACTTTTTATTTTGGAATTAATGGTTCAAACCACGAAGCCTTTGAACCATTAAAATTTAATCTTGGGTTTGCCACCAGTGTTTTTCTCAACTTTATTCACACGTCTGCAAAGATTAAAACCCTAAATGGGCTCTCTAAAATAAGAACAAATAAGAACATTTCAGCCTGCAAATTCTGAAAAAATTAAGCAGCCAGCCTCAACCCAAATTTTACTGATTGTTATATAAAAAAGAGTGTATTGCAAAACAATTCGAGTTAACGAATGCTCGAGTTATCAGGATTAATATTTCATTTTATATGTGAACTGTGATAAAAACAAACAGGAAATCTTCGAAACAGTTTTGCGTAAACACCATCCCTGCATCTTCGTTGAATTCTTTTCTTTCGTAGTTTTTGGTAAGTAACTCGCAAAACAAAATTCTTTAGGAGATTACGCTTGTGTAAACAATATGTCGAAAAACAAAAATTGACGCACGTGTTCACGATTTTGATAGTTTGTTCTTTGCTCATTGGCAGCTATTGTTATAAGTAGCACAAATTGACATAATATTTTAAGAAGAAAAACAACATTTTTATTTTCAACATGTTTCGATTTATCAAAAATCATTTTTAAGAATGATGTTGTACATCGTCAGCTGTAAATATATTTAGTATTGCGTAATGTAGGTTGTCAAGGAAATTGTTAAAATAGGCGGAATCAGTTGAAATAGGGTTAAAGAGAATTATCTTTGTTTCATACAGCTTTCGTCCAGGAATATCAGTTGAAATTGCATTTAAAGAAATACAAACCTAGATTATATCCTGTTAATGAAGAATCATAATACCAACCAAAATCTTATTAGTAACCGAATGACGTTCTAGTCCTGATAAACTTTGAAGCTAAATACTGAGCCTCAAAGTGACAAGAGATGAGAAGATTTGCGATGCCCTAATATTTATTTATTTATTGAATAATCTTTATACAGGATGATTGTACTCAGTTAAAAAAAATGTTCTTCCTACAAGTCCTGGTTGGGTTAAAAAATAAGAAATATTAATAAATTAAAAAGAGATAGTAGTTAAAATAAAAACAGAATTAAAAATCTATACAGTTAAAAGATTTATTTTCTTTTTAAAAATGTCTCGGTCTTTTTTGCGTCTAACACCTAGTGGCAGGTTATTATAAAGTAGGGCTCTGTTGTAGTATGTCCGTTGTATTGGCCAACTTAGCACGTTTTCTTCAGCTTATTTCCTATTAGTGTATTGCTTTGATAGCTCTAATTATTGACCGCAGATTCCCGTTTATGGTCTTCATAGGCATTATGGAAAATCGTTTTCGGCGCACTGTTGTTTAGACTTTCCTGATAGCAGATTACTTTTCGACGATCAGTTGGTCAGATGATGCTTGTTTCTTTGCCAAACTTTTGTCTGGTGGCATCACTTTTGCTTTTATTTTATTACTTGCTGTGGGCAAGGTTCAGGTGAAGATTCCGACCTATTTAGTGGTCCGGCATAATAATACCTTATCCATCCAATCACGTGTCAGATAGAAACTTGCGATCACAATCACAAGTTCGATTCAATCTGATAAAACTGGAAAAATGTTTTATGTCTTTAGAGAAGGATAACAATTTCCACGTCTTATTGGTAAAAATGGTCCACTAAATAAAATGGTTTTATTCACAAAAATTCTTTATGAGAACAAACCTTTTAAACTAAAATATATGGATTCCAACGATGGTGAGGTCACCAATTGATGTCAGATATACGCACGTGCGCTTTATGTTTAGTTGCCAGGAATAGTTTTAATGGAATGAAATTGGAAGGATTCAAGGAATGAAATTTCTTCAGCAATTATCAAAGATAATGTAAATTACATGTAAACCGTTACACCAACTCAAGTTTATTTATATATATATATCGTTCATATAAAGTACAGAAATAAAACTCCAAACACAAATTTTGCACTCAGTTCAATAATTCAGACAATCTTTAGATTAACCGATTACTGATTTCGACAACGTTTCATTTGTTTTTTTGAAAATAACCCTACACAACTTTTCGCAAGCCAGCTTCGCCAACCAACAAGTGCTTAGTATTTCCCTTTTAGGAGCATCGCTCAAATTTAGGCATTTCGAAAGCATGGAGTTGCACAATTCCATGCATTGTTTCTTGATTGGTCGGGCCACTTCAGTTGATTGGTTGCTGCACAGAACCTGCTGAGTTCGCATCAAAACAAGACAAACAATCAGGAGTAATTTCATGATATAAGAAGTATAGAGTCCTTCGCACGAAACTGAAATATGTAAAGTTTTAAAAACATTGCGTCCTTTTATAGGCGAGTCATTGACGCTTGCTTCTTTAATCTATTACTAACGTAAAGGCGGCAAAACTACACTTCGTCCTAGATCTTCAAGTCATATCCTGTTACCAAAATAAATTCTGTGTGCTTTCGCTTTATCCAGCACACATTGATGTAAACAAAAACACGTGCGGTTAGAGGACAGGCATATTTAACCGGCGATAGCGCAATGGTAATGGCGTTCGGCTCTTAATCGAAAGGTTCTGGGTTCGAGACCATGCTATCACAAAGTTGTTTAGTGAGCGGTTATAAATAAACAACGCCGTATTTCATCAAAAATAACCCTAGCACAAATGGGAGCAACTAAATACACTAAAACTCCGGATCGAGGTCTCTATGATTAATTAGCGCTCTGGAAGCATCGTTAAAATATAAACAGACATCACCGCAACAAACAGCCATTCTCAGACGTATTCGCTTGTGATCCTTTCAAGAAGAGACTTTGCGGTAATGTCGCTGTCTTTGATGTGCCAGAATGAGATTTGTTTTTGCCAAAACTACCGCAACAACGTTGCCATGTTGATTCGATGGGAGTCTCCCTTCAATCAGTTATTTATAACAGAAAATTTAATTACAAAAAACCCACGAAACGAATGAGTTTAATTTTTAGTTATATACATTAAATTCACAAATTATTTGATTTATAATCATTTTTATATATATATATATATAAACGAACTCCACGGTGAACCACGGTGAGCCGAACTCCAGAACCACGGTGAGCTGAACTCCATTCCCTTTCCTTATAGTTTCTCACCGTTTACTGGAACCATTAGCTATCTCAAACTATTGGTGCCTTGGAGTTATCGGATCACAATATATATATACAATATAATGGGGTTTTATATCAGTCTGATATTTCTCTTGTAAGAGATCTTTTTAGGATAACAAAGAAAATATAAACATGAAATATAATAATGCGAGCTAATAATCCGTGCAAATTGCATCACTTAATAGAAATACAGTATACTACCGATAAGTGGGACACTCAGGGGACCGACGAAATCTGTCCCACTTAGCGAATGTCCCACTTAGCGAATATTAATATTAGGTTAGGAAGTTCAAAGAACCAAAAAAAACCGTCCCATGTAGTGAAAGTCTCACTTATCGGGATTGTACTGTAACTACACTTTTTTTATATAAGAACAATTTTATAAGAACACTAAGGCAAAAATTAAGAACAAACTAACAAACAAGGCTAAGGCTTAATTAATACCCCACGCGGAAGAATATTTAAGGATATAGGAAGAATAACAAGTTCGACTTAAATTTAGTATTATTCTTCAGTGTAATTGAGTAAGTGTTTGTTTTTTTCTTTTCTTTGTAGATGTATTATGCAACTTATGGAGTAAAAACACAAAACTTTTTCTTACATATATTTAAGAACAGAATAAGAACAAATCGATGCTAGAATCAGCTAAAAATTAAGAACAGCTAAGGCTGAACCAAATTTACGTGGTTCTTATAAAAAAGTTTATGTCAACTTGCCTTTTTTCATTTAAATAAATAGGTTATATGCTTGTCTACCCGGGACAACCTGTATATTTAAACCTTTAAAAATTGTTTGGTTTGAAATATTAGCTCTGTTTAAATTCGCCCTTTTAATAACGCTCTTTAAATTTTTCACTGGGAAAATTTCGTGGTCAACAACGCATGCGCACGTGCTATTTGCACCCATATGCACGTGCACACTACACACATCATTTCTTAAGTAAATATACAGTGAGTGTTGCGCCACTCTGTTCAAGTGTGCTTGTGAAAAAAATATTTAGCTCGCTTTTTAAAGATATTTTGGTATTATTATAGTAACTAGCTGTAGTAACACGTGCCACATGCATTCGTCACCTAGCCGTAAGAAACCTTTTGAAAGCTAGCTGCTATGCACGTGCAAGTTTCACGCCGCGTTATTAAGTAATGAATAGTTAGTTGCATAATCACGTTTTTACGTGTGTTGAAAATACAGATCTTTTTAAGGAACCTTTCATGTATTTTGTTTTTGTTTTTTTGGCATGCATCTCGTTACTTCATAAAAATTAATACAAGAAAAAAAAGCAACTTAAAAACTTTATAAAAATATCGTTGGTCAGACATCGTTTTGCGTTTTGCTGCATTTTATAGTAGGATTTTCCCTTCAGACAGGAGCCATCATATATGCCCATCATATATATCATATCATCATATATGGGTATATATATATATACCAATATATACCCATAACAAGCTGTATATTTAAACCTTTAAAAAGCAGATTCGGGAACACTTAGTTTGAATTGTTCTTAAAACCGCCCTCCTTTGAAACGCTAGATTTTCCCGACAATGCATATGCACGTGCACATTTCTCGCATCATTTCTTAAGTAGCGAATGTTGCGCCATCTCGTTCTTGTGTGTTTGAAACCAAATATCTACATGTATTTTTTTAGAAGAAACCCGTTTATAAGAAACTAGATCTAGATGCCCTCAAATATTTAAGAAACTGTAGTACTACAAAAATATTCCCTAAGAAAGCTGGTTCTCAATAGCGTCGTAAACATGCTGCTAAGTTGAAATAGAATGTTTTAACGGGATCAGTAGACATTGTTGTCTGAATAATATAAGTATAAGGTACGCAATAAGTATAAGGTACATGCTTTGCAAAAAGAACTGAATAAATACAGGATATACACATTTTTAACATGCGTCTGTTAATGATAACTAACACTTATACTTTTCATTTTATTTACTTCACCTCACCTAGGTCAACAGACTAGACCAATCAACCAATTTTATGATTTAAAAAACTTTTGATACTTGACTCCCACAAAATTAAGAAACTGCAACTACTAGGGTCTTAGTTTCTTATTTAAAAACCCGTGTAGCTCGCCTTAAGGGATTATTTTGTTTTTGTTTTTTTGTCTATTTTAACGATTAAAGTGATTTTCTTTCATCGTTTTATGCTACATCATGAATTATTGCGAAGGAAAAGTTGGCAATATAAAAAGTTAAAAATTGGTGTCATTGGTGGTACGCCTTTTTGCGTTTAATGCATTAATTGGTAGCATTTTTTTAAATTTTAGCAAAAAACTGTGAACTTACACGTATTATTATATTGAATAACATTAAGACCCCCGTGCAAAGTGCACTCGTCATTTCTATCATTATCCGATTTTCGTGTTTATCGTGCTGCGATTATGTCCCGGAATCCGGGGGTAGGCTTTTATGACAAAGAATACCTGTGTAAGGCGCCCTTCTGTGTGTTGTACATAAATATATATATGGACCTACCCGTTGCGGTGTACATATAACAATTAAGGATAGCATGACCATGTCGGCCCTTTTGGTGTTTGTAATATACACAGTTAGTAAACTGTTGATAAGAAAACATGGTGTTATTCAAACGTAACCAAAATATGTTTACCAGCCTTTTTTAGAAACATATTTCATCAATAAAACAGAAATTTGTATCTAGCTATTCTGAATACTCCTAGAAAAAGCATTTCCCGTCTCATTTCCTTCATTTACTCGCTAGATTATGTAATAATAACAGCTAGAAAAAGTTGACGAATTCATAACTTAATCTCTGCCCAAAAAAGCTCGCTAAATTGCACAAATCAAATTGCATTAATTTGATACTTAAAAGCCAAAATTATAAAGAATTCCTATAATAATAACCTTTACATTAAAAGAAAATTTCGACGTCATCAATGACACATAAATCAACCAATCAAATCGTTTTCCTTGGTCATGCGTTTCATTTTGTTCATTGCTGTTTTTCTTCTTTTTCTCTCGTGGTCTGTGTGTGTTTGTTGAATTTAAATAAATATTATTCACACAAATCTGCTACAATTATATACAATTTCTTTTGTGATATTATACAAGCTTTTTTTTATAAGCATAGACTTGATTCGGCCAGGGTCAAGTATTCTTAATTTTCAACTCCAAGTCAGGCTGAAATATTCTTAGCATATTCTTATTTATTCTACTTAAAATAGGTTGTATTCTTATTTTTTGTTCCATAAAAATTTCTTAATGAAGTTTTTTCTTCTATACTGCGTACATGTTTTGATCCTGTATGTATTTATAGAAGACATTGCACAACTTGTCACAATTTATAAATACATATCTTATTTTCTTAACTTTTGCAAACTCAGCAATATTTCGGCAAAATATTCCCCAACACAGTAGAAATCTCACCCTGAGCATATTTTTAGAATATTCTTCAAAAAATGGACATTTTTACCCTGGTATTCTTATAAAAAAGCGTATATCTAGACTATGAGAAAAATAAAAGGATCGCGAAGAGTCAACGAAACGGTTTTCTGTAAACAATTTGTATTCACGTTTTTCCTTTCAAAGCTTTTGGTAAATCTCTCGCAAAACAAACTTTTATCTAAAGGATAACCCACGAACGTCGTGCTGCAAATAGATACAACTATTTTTACAAAAAAAAACAAAAAACATTCTCTGAAATTAAGGATTTAACTGGACGTTATGTTTATTGGTTCATGGTTTATTGTTCACAAATCGTTGCTTGATCGGCCCGCATTAAATCGAATAGCGTCGTCTCCGGTTCGTTTTTAAAGATTGCGCCTTTGCAAACAACTTAATGCCGAAAAAGAAAAATTGACGCACGCGCATTTTAATATCTCTTTTTCGTCATTAGCAACTTCTGCACATATAACGAGAGAATGGAAAACAGTTGTGAAGTACAACGTTGAACACGTTTGTACTCTTTTGATTAGTGTTATGATTTGGGCCTGTCGCAAAACATGCCAGAATTTTAAAACTGCAGTTAGATTCGCCTGGTTGGTGAAAGAAACCATCTGAAGTTACATTTTAATAAATACAAAGATTAGACAATGTAATAGAGAGTCAAAATGTTAACCTAAACTAAGAGTGTCTCGAGGTTCTAGTTATATTACACTATTTTTTTTATAAGCATATTGAGGCTGAAATTTTCAAAAAAAATTAAGCATACCTTAAGCATGTACTGAGCCTCACGAATTTATGATATAAAAAAAAACAGATTATCAAAGTGTCAAATTTATGCCTGGCGAAAAAAGATAAGATATGAACAAATGAAGAAAAACAAAATATATCAATTATTGCATGAAAATAAGATAAGTATTTTTATAACTATTCTTTAACGTTTATCATACGTAGTCCATATCAAGTTCAATCATTGTTAAATGGTTCAGTTAAAGTGGTTCAAGAATCAATGCATCAATAAATTTAAATAGATTTTTTTCTACTTCGTCGTCATTTTTGTGACCATAGCAACAGGTGTAAACTTAGATTTTTTAAATGAAAATATAAGCATATATACATCAGCATATGTTGAGCCTGAAATTGTTAAAACGCTAAGCATAAACGAGGCTGTTAAAATGCTAAGCATAAATGAGGCTGTTAAAACTGTTGAGGCTGTTGTATGAACAGGGAGCTAAATAATAATTGGGGGTAGAGTAAATTTTTTCTAACCTAACAATTACTTCACGGCATATAAAATCATTTGAGATAATTTATTAAACACAATATTAATTCATCGTATATTTATAATAGATAGAGAGTCGAATCTCGACAAAATACTATAAAGAAAAAGACTGAGAATCCATTCATCAGCTGATCGAACACATGACACTATGACGTACACTCCGTGTCACGCTTCGTTCCGTTTCCTTGGTAACGGAAGGTGTGTTATCATTGTCGTTTACTTCATGTGGATCGCTGGCCGCTTCCTTCTCGTTATTCGACGCAGCGTTCGTGTTGGATTGGAACTTATTGGGACATCCGTTGAGTTCGTTACCCTTAATGTCTTGGCTTTCCTGGATGGGTAGGATCTCATCGCGTGGAATGCTCTGGCTAATCGAGAAAGCATCATCGTTACGATCATTTATCACGCAACATGTGTTATCCCCATTCAAACATATAAAAGAGGCGTCTTCACTTTCAACCGGCTTCTTGCTCTCGTCATTAACCACTGGTATTTTAGTAGACTGCACCTCGCAGGATTGCACGTTGAACAGCAACGGGTTGAACTTGGCTTCTTCCCCCCTTGCATGGCAGTTTTTCCATTCGTTCAACTCTCTGATGCTCAGAAGAGTTTTAAAGGAACCCGGTGCCCTCGGTTTATATACAACGATATTTGCAATGACGACGGCGGCCATTTCCAAACAGGTGGAAACAGGACTGTTATGTGACGCCCAGCTACTGTCAACAACCGAGAACATATGGAATGCAATCAAAGGATACACAGGGGAATGGGGCAACTCTTCCACGACGATCGGACAGACAACCAAATCTTTGGAAAATCGATGTCTGCACAACGCAATGTTATATTCTGCCATGAGATCTGGTGATTTTAGGTATCGCGATGAGAGCAAGGGAACCACAACCACGTCGTTATCAATCACGTGCAAACGCGCATGATGGTGACTTGAAGGTAACGATACTCGTAACGAGGGCAGGTGTTTTGCGAGCGCTTCTACGAGTATGTTCGCGTACACGCTATCGCGCTCGTGATAACTGAGAAACACGTGGAATTTATCGTCGCGGAATTCGTTCTCAAAGATGCCTGTTAAACTTTCGCAGAGCTCCACGCCAGGTAGAACGGGATAGTTCAACAATCGCATTTCTTTGCGCCATAAACTCGTAATTTCTTGGATTGGATACATGAAGCATCGTGACATCACTGAAAAAAAACCCCGCAATGAATGGCATTCTTGGAAAGAGATCAAAGGTTTTGAACGGCAAACGCGGCATGGCAATCAACACGTTTGGCTCAAATAATGAGTTGAGAAACAGAAAATTCTGACCATCTTTAAAGACAACAATACCGTCTTCCGCTTCGTGTAGCATTCTATCGACAATCCGCACAACTCTCTTATCAAACGCCTCACTGTTGTTGAACGGTACGAAGTAGCTTTCCCAGCACCACGTAGGCCAATCAGTAATCTCGCTCACGCAAAAGCGAAATAGACGCGTGGAGTAAGCAGGATCGTCGTGTAGCGCCTGCGCGAGATTGTACTCTTCTTGACACACCTTGGATTGAAGATAGTCGCTCGACAGAAGTGCAAGGAAGTACGAAGAGTTTTCTATAACATCATAACAGTCATAACATCAAAAAGGACTAGTAATTCAGCAGATTAACTTTAAAAAAGATGAAGTTGAAAAAGGAAAACTTTCATTGAAGTTTATGAATGAAAAGAAGTCATTTTTAGCCAAAACCAGATTAAAAAAAAACATTTGGAAGTTTAATAATCTGTAATACAAGTGTGGAAAAATATCAATTATATATGTATGTTGCCAAGGCGCTAGCAACATTATGATGGTTATAGTTTTATATCACGTGATATTGGAATGAATAAAGCTTAGTCACAAAACTGGCTACCATTCTTCCATCAATGAAAATCACTCATAAATTAGATTTGTATTTTGAACTGTTGCGGGTATCACAGGTTCTATGGTGGGCAGAAGAAAATCAATCGAAAAATGAAGGGAACAGAGAAATGCCTTTAAAACTTACCTATACTAGTATACAATTTTGTCTGCCAAGTTGTGCCAGCACTCAATTCTGATTGGTCGACAAAAATTTTCCAATCTGGCTGTAGTTCTTTGATTTTTTCTACCACACGCCTCTGCACATGCGTGTCCTTGTGGGCATACGAAACGAACAGATCGTAGTGGAAACCAAGCGTAACCCGAGGGACATTGTGTGTACACATACTGGTGTCTGTTATGTATACTGACACTGTCTCACACGCACACTGGATCTTGATTCGGTCGACTGGCCTACACACACATTGACTTATGAGCAACATAACGATTTATAAAACCTTTAAGGTTAACGTTGTGTGTTTGATTACTGTTGCGTTAGGAAACTATTGGAATAGTACTATAAGTTGACATTAAGAAACGGGACAAGGAAAAAACTTCCATGCCTGCAATCAACATATTGAACCAATCCCATGTACGTTGGCATCTGAGTAATATCGGCAACGTAGAGTGGCGCTAGGTAGTCTCTTTTCATGTTTCTCGAGCAACATAACGCCATGTTGTATTGTTCCACGCAAGAAGAATCCTCCATAAAATGTGGACTTAAAAGGGTCATAACACGGGCACACCTCACCATCACCTAAAATACAATAGATCACAAAACCAAGTGCTATATTAGGCTTAAAGTGCGAAGACATAATTTTCTGGTTGAGTAAAAATAGTTTTTTCTCTATTTTGAATTCACATAAAAAGATAAGAAATGTAATCAACAAAATGCAAAGTTGAGAATGAAAAAACAGTCAACATTAGAGACAAATAAAGGATGTGTCAATAGAAGGAATTTCTTCACAGAAGGTATGAATGATTGTCCCGCTGTTGACATACTGTGGGACGATAGCGTTGTCGATAACACCAACGAACAAACAACGAATAAAAGGTCTTTCAGAACGAGCCGAAAGAATTATTCACGGAAAATCCAAAACAGAGATCGTTCTACCAAATATAGTGAATATCTGGAGAAAAAAAGCTTGTACTATCGTTCGTAGAGTAGATTGTACTGGCGATTTCAACAGTAATTTTGATGGGTATTTCGAAGTGTTGAATAACAAAACGAGAAATAATGGAATTCTTCTGAAACTCCCAAAGATGCATTTAGAGATTGCGAGGAAGAGTTTTAAGTTCATGGCGTCAAAAGTGTTTAACCAGTGGCCAATATATGTATGGAGTCGGTTATGGGAAGATGATTTTATAAAAGTTTTAAACAATTATTTTTCTTAAATTTTGGAGGCGAGTGAATTTTTGGATTTTTATATATCTTTTATACCAGTTTTTTTGTTTCTTTTATATCAGTTGTTATACTAACTTTTTAATTTAACAGGACCCAATTTGATAGCAGTATTATTATATATTGACATGGCAATCCTGTATAAATATTTTTAAATAAATAAATAAATAAGGAATTGTCTAGAAAGAAATTTCAAAAGCAAACCTCGTAGATGCCATCTTGCCACGCTTTCTCTTTGTCCAGCTCCTGTTTGACGGAGTAGACTTTGATACTTTTTTTCAACATCTTGAGCATTTGCAAGACATCTTTTGCTAAAGGTTCGTCTCGCTGACTGTATGAAAGGTAAACATCGTAGTCAAACTCTCGCTAAAATATAAACACAACAGTGAATAAAAAACAACCAACAAATGTCGCCAAAACATTATCAAACAGGTGTAGAATTGTTCCCCCAAATTCCAATCATCCCCCCATTTAATGTTACTTTCTATGTAAGTGACAGGCATATCAAGAAATAGTCATAAATACTAAATGCTTTTTTCATTTTTGGCATTGCACTAACTGCAATTTTAATGAATGCACCATAAAATGTTATAGAATGAAATATTAACATGAACAACAAAAACACAGTTAGTTAAAACCCGGTTGACTCAATTTACTAAGCAGACTTTGGATCATCACCAACATCCCTCTCCCCCCTCCACTTTTACTTTCTGTGGAAGTCTGAGAAAAATATACAGAATAGGAAACCTTTATCAAGCCGAGAGAACATCATAATTCACAATTCACACAAAATTGTTGTGATAATATTGTGTCATTTATCATTTTACAAGAACTAAGAGTTACAAAGCCACCATCTTTAATTCATTGAAACACCATAATGTAATAACAAATGATGGAGCATAAACATTTTTGCAAAATTGTTTAAATGTTACAGCAGCTCAGGAAAGATAACCTTTTCCAAAAGAACATCATAAAATATTAGGAGGACAATTAAATTATAAACTTCAAAGTAAAAATAAAATCCTACTTTTTCTGTATTTTCTGCCAGCACAACGTCCAATTTTCTCTCCCATTCTTTTTTCAGTTCAGCAAAAGTTTCACACAGTTTCACAGTCATTTTATCAGGTTTCAATGCGTTGCGAGCATAAACAACCAGTTTTAGAACTTTCAACGGTAGTCCGATTTGCATCCAATGGATAGCGGCATTGACAATTAACTTCATCATTCTACTTGCTGAGTAGCCCTAAAACACAACATTGAAAAATAATTCTCACTTAATTTTTCTTCAATTCTAAACAAGCTTGTAAATAAATTAATTCAAATCAATAAGAAATATTTGAAAGAGTTGTCAACAATCCCGTACCTATAAGTGTTTACAATTTTAAATGACTCTTGTAATACTTGCAAAAATTGGTCAAAAAGCATTTTAATCCATTCCCAAACACTAACGCTATCGAGAGCCTGCCAAAAGTCTTCTTTAAGTCAAAGAGTCATTGAAATAGAACATGGTTCTTTTCACCTTTGATATTTTCTAGTTGTGGTGGTTGCAGTTCTGAGACAAAACATTTTATGACAAGTTTTGATCTACTAAACTATAATTTGAATAAAGCAGCACGTTCATTGAATAATTGGACCAATCTGTAATCCTTAAGTCAGAGAAACATTTCTAACTCCTAAAAAGTCCTCCTTCTGAAAGATCAATCAAATAGAAAATAGTCATAATATCATGTGAAAGACACATTACATAGGCAACAACAATTATTGCACAACTTCACTGTTGAAATTCAAACTTAACTATTTGTACCTTTTACTGTTATATAGAATCATTTTTAAACAACCAACCTGGGTTTCCGGGTGTCAAAAAAGAAAAAGTAGTTAAAAATGTGTGGTTTCAAAATGATGAAGGAACAAAAATCGTGGGGTTTTAAATCTGGGAAAGTGAGTGCACACTTAATTTAAGTTATAATTCAGTTGAATGCGCAAGATTAAATCTGAGCCGCAAAATAATTGATTATTTTGAAAGCAATGTCTGCCCAGTCTAAAACCTGATAAAATACTTACCGAAAAATGCTGTTTTCCACTAACTTTATTCTAATAATATTTTTTTCATTAAAAAAACTTGACTGAAATAAATTTACTCAATTTAGATTTTTGCAAACGTGTGTGATGATCAGATAAGCAAGAGTTAATCTTGACATGGTTTTGTTATTTTTAAGTAACAGAAGCACTTTTAAATATATATATATATATATATATAGTTTATATGTATAAACTACCTTAAATCAGGTTTGGGATTATTAATTTCATAAGATCATATGATACCTGGTTTCCAGAAGCAAGCAATGGCATTGCAACAGTGATATCTTCTTCTTTACATAGCGAAACAAGGCAACGAAAAACCTCTGATATTGTTAGTGGTGGTAACGAATTGACCTTGAATCCACCTTCAAAACATAAAATTCTTCGAAAACAGAATTTCTTCGGCAGTTCTTTCGACCACCAACATGAGAAATGCTTTCTCAGGTCTTCCTCTTTATTGCGGGAAACCTTCTGAACACTAAAGTTCAATTCTCTCTGTAGAGCACCAATTACAGAAGTTGCTGTTGGGGTATAGTCCCCTGAAAAGCATTTTAACAAAAATATCATTAAAGGTAAATAAAACAATAAAGGTATATATTATAATAAATGTAATAAATAAGTGATCCTGTGCTACAACAATCATGAATTGATATACAAAGTTTATTACAGCATGTGATTTTAAAGTGCCTGGTTGTGAAAGGGCTTCAGTATATATAGCTATAAAAAAGATTATATATTATTCCCTTTTCAAATGCATTTCTTCAGCCTTTTATTCATATCTGCAGAACATTAGACACTTTATTTTATAATTATAAAAATTATTTTTTATTATTATATTAGTAAATATACTTCTCACACCCCACTAGAGATCGTATTAATTTTCTTTGGTAGGAAAAATTTCCTGTTAATAAAGTAATATATATCTATACCCATTCAATAAATTCAAACCTGAAAAAGCAGAAACAACTAAGACATCTACTGGATCCTTCAGATGAGTTATGTCTCCAACACAAAGTTCCAACTGACAATCGCCATGGTCAGTAGAAATATCAATTTTATCAGCAACCATCAACACCATTTTTACTTTTTAGTTAAAGTTTTGTGAGTCACAAATAAACATAAACTGCTATAGAAATTCTGTTATTTTTTCCATAGGAAATGATTTAGCAATTATTTGCATTACCTCTTGTGTTTATAACCTATTCATCTGAAAATTACTGTTAATCATCGAAACTTTGGGAAATTTTGTGATGAGTTTTCATTTTTTAATAACATGGAAATCTGTCTCGATTATTTTAAAAATTCATTTTACTGAAAACAATAATTATCCTAACGTACAGACACGTGATACAACACCGACTTCCGTTTATAGACATATAAAAAACGTAAAGAAATATTGTATATGTGGGCGTAATAAATTGACCAGACAATCAAAGAGTAGTTCCATAAACGAGTTGAAAAGGTGTGCAAAGAAGTTCGGATTTAACCGTGTTGCGGATTCCAAGAAGTGCAAGAAGAAGAATTTCGTCGAAGAACGTTCGACCATGCCATTGGAAGACGGGTGGCAAGCAGTTGTGCGAAGGCGTTTGATTCCCAGTAAAGACGACAGACGGGAGAAAAGTGCAGACTCGAACTGTGCACCCCGATCTGTTGTGACGGTCGAAGGTACACCAAAGGTTGAGATCCAACGCGAAATGAATGCGAAAGCGAAACGGACTCGGCCGTGATTATTTGAGTTAACCGGTTTTATTGACAAACCGTATTTCGTCATAAAACTGTTTTGCCAATAAAACTAAGTGAGATCAACAAAGCAATATTCAGATGTATTTCAGGATTTGTGACGTATACAAAGTTACCAGATGATGTAAAGAACCCGAAAGTAAACGATGTCAACCTTTTTAGTTTCCGTTTACATAAAGTTGTCAAAGAATAACGTAGTAAATTAGCAAATCTTCTAACCCTAACCCCAACAAATAATAATACATTTTTTATTTTAAACATGTTTCGATTTTTCCAAAATCATTTTCAAGAATAATACTTTAATGTCAGAAATTTTCGCGAATCGGTCCACTCGCGAAATCTTTTACATTTCGCGGGAATTAATTTTCGCGAATCGGTCTACTCGCGAAATTTTTTACATTTCGCGGAAATTAATTTTCGCGAATCGGTCCACTCGCGAAATTTTTTACATTTTGCGGGAATTAATTTTCGCCAATCGGCCCACTCGCGAAATTTTTTACATTTCGCAGGCATTTAATTTCGCGAATTCTTCAAAGTTCTATCAATTTCTTAAGTGGATTAAGACTCACGAGAGTCTTTATCGAATCGGTTAAATTCTGTTATTTCTTTTAAAGTGACAATGCCTGGGACAATGTTAAACAAAGGTACTAAATAGATGCAAGGAAATGGTCACCCAGTTGCACAAAGAGAGTGAAATTATGGGTTCTTTCGTTTTGGATGACATCGTCGAGCCAAGTATCAATGAACCAAAATGAAAAAAGAAAAAAGAGTGTACGCGAGAAACAGCCTCGCGTGATATTAGAACAATATTTTGCCAAGTAACAAAAAAGTACCATACTGGCGAAGACTGTCATAGTACTGGATTAGTTTGTAAATATTTATTCAATGTTGATAAAAGAAAATAACTGTTCAATTTTGTTTGTGAAGATTTTTTTCACTTTAATATGAAATTTTGAAAATCTGAAAAATAAATGAATTTTTTCGCGAATGATCAAATATGAAATATTTCGCGGGCATTTAATTTCGCGAATTGTAGGCCCATTCGCGAAATTCGCGAAAATTTCTGACATTAAAGTAATGTTGTGTACAAAAAGAGCTGTAGATATACTTTTACGTTACGCTAAAATAGGTCGTTATACACATGTCTGTTGTTTGAATAGACCTTTGGGGTCATTCAAATAGTACGTTCGCTCTACCCCCCCTCCCTTGTTCCTATTGATTACAACCCCCCTGCAAACGTTCGTTTTCACCCATACCCCATAATCGACATTTCACCCATAATCGACAGTTACTATATACGATAGATGCTGTAGAAGTTGTAGTTTTATAACAAAAGTCTTTTCTGATCTAATTTGTTTATGTTATGGAAAGTGTACTTTACCGAAGAAAAACGGATTGATGTGGTAATCTATAGCCTAAAGAAGCAAATTTACTATGCCTAAGAAATTCAGGATCATTCTAACTTCTCTATAATCAAGTAAAAGATGTCGCTGAATTCTGATTTCCAACGATAGGATGGGGTGTACTTCCAGGGGGTATCTAGAGATAAAGCAATACGGAAAAATATTTTTACCCATCGTCAAAAAGATGTAAAAAACATAAAAAATTGATGTGAAAATTCACGTTAAATTGACTCTCAGCTCTCAACAGTCAAAACAATTTTTCCAAAGTTCCCACCGCATTCCATATGCGCATGCGCTTCATTTACATTTGTCCAATCAAATGTCGCGTCGATTACTGGCTTTAAGCTGCCCAATGAAATCTGAGGTAGAACGTCACTTTCGAACGCTGTAACGAGTCGACCTTTGTACTGCGTAAAAACAGAGATTTCAGCTTTACCTTACATGAAAAATCTACACAGAAAAAATTAATAAAAGAAGATCAAAAAAGTCTTTTTAACTAAAATCCTGATAAGAAAACTCAGAAAATATAAGTATTTTTTCGAAAGCCTTATTAAAATAAGTAAAAGGAAATATTATGAAAGCGAACTGAACAAAAATAACTCAAATATGAAAAAAAAATGGTGTATAATAAATGAACTCCTAGGATGAAAGAAGAATATATCCTCGCTACCAAAAACCATTTCATTTGACAACGTTGTATTGTTTTCCTCACGAGAAATATGTAAGATATCTAATGAATTCTTTTCTAATATAGGCTCGAATATTGCTTTAAAAATTCCACCATCAAATTTTTCTTATAAACACTTTATGGTACTGATAAATTATAACTTTGTGGAAACAAAAAAATAAAAGCAACACATGGGATTAAAACGGGCAAAGTTGTAAGCAACATTGAAACAGAGCTTTATAAAAGGGTGCATAAAAAAGTACGAAATAATACATATAGTCAACATATTACAAGCATAAATAAATAAAAAACACGCACCTCATCCGAACGATTCCTCAAAGTCGTGGCAGTCAAATGTGCCCTTTTTTTAAACAACTTAAGCAAAATTTTAGGATCAACTTTCGAACCACCCAAGAAACCATAGAGTATCCATCGACCGTCCATAGACAAACAGTTCAGATTCTGGGAGACATAACTTCCACCAATGCAGTCTAATATGATATCAACACCAACACCTAAACGCAATGATGTACTAGTTGGATAAAAATCATTCAATTGTATTTGGTTCGTTATACATAGTGAATGTTATGATGTGAACAAAAGACAATATATAATATGATAGTGCATTATCCTACATTAGTTAGACGGTACATGACATTTTTGTTAATTTTGAATGATTTTAGAGGTGAACTTTAAAATTGGCGACAAAAACACAGCCACCACCTATTTGTATAAAATACATATCAATAACAGCTAGCATGGAAAATGGACGTTAAGCTGTTAGATTGATAGCTAAAATGGCAACAGATATAAATACCTAAACAGAAAAAGCAAGAATATGTCTAGAGACTGTTAGATCATTTTAAAGACTAGTGAAAATGTTTTGAGGTTGCTAAAATGTAAGTGTTCCCCATTGAACAGATAGTGATGAAATTTTAGTATTATATTCAGTATATTTAGGAACTGTAGATCAAGACCAATAGACTGAACAAACCGTAGTAAATTGACATAAAATAACTGATATCAGAAAGCATATTTACATTTTTAAATGCTCATATATGGTACATAATTAATAATTTCTGTTTTTCTTGATATAAAATCATTACCTTTAGTTTCCTGAAGAATTTCCTTGTCAAAACTCTCTGTGTTGTAGTTAATCAAAACATCAGCACCAAGTTGACTAACTTTCTGTAATTTAGTAACAGAGCCTGCTGTTGTGAAGACCACCATTCCTTTTTTCTTGGCCAACTGAACGGCAGCTGTACCTACCCCACTTCCCCCAGCATGAATGAGAATTGATTCACCAGCTTTAGCATTTGCAAGGACCTCGATCAGTTGGTAGGATGTGACCCATACTTCAGGGAGAGATGCAGCTGTATTGAAATCCATGTCTCCCGGAATTTCAAAGAAATTGTTTTCATTGCTACAAACATATTCAGCATAGCCTCCACCTTAAAAATTTTTAAATATTATCTGAAGTTATAATTTTTAAATCAATATCAATTCTATTTATTTCGACACTAGCTTGAAATTATCAGAAGTCATCAGGAAGACTGTTTATACATTTATTTATATATATAGAGAGAGAATTTAAACTTTACCAGAAAGTATTCCGGCCACTCTGTCTCCTTCTCTAAATAAATATAAAACAGAGAACAATGCAACATCTTTATGCATCCTGTAATAAAAGATTTCATTGCACATTAGAGCTAAAAACTTTAGTTTATGCATAGTCCTTAGAAATAGACCTGTTTAGTAAAGATTAGATTTTGTATCTCGAAACCCCCGCCGAAGCCACACGTTGGTGACAGACACTACATTCAGGATCAAGCTGGTCAAAACACTGGGAGCATTCTGGAAAGTTGTTGTGTTGGTTGTTGTTGTTGTTGTGTCACGGCCCCGTATTTTAATTCAAACCAAAAAGAGAAACAAAACATTTTTAATTCCTAATTTGCCTATAAATCACCCAAAAATCTGAGATGAAATTGAATGAACCAATTTGATATCAATCATTGATTTTACCTGACAGTTAAAAAGCATCTAAAAACATAATAAATCTTACTAAAGACTATATATACTAAAACAAGTAAGAAAGTATATACGTGGGTATTTTAATTTATTGTTGTGATTGGTTTGGAATATTTACTAATTAATAATTACTACGTATACACAAATTCCTCTGTTTTATATGAAGCAAAAATATTGAGAATAAGAGTTGGTCACTAAAATATAATATATATATATATATACTTGAACTTTGAGCAACTTTTCCCTACTTCCACAATCACACCTGCTGCTTCCAACCCTAAGACATTTGAAACACCAGGAGGTGGTGGATAAAAGCCTTTGCGCTGGACAACATCAGCCCGATTGACAGCAGTAGATTTGACTTTTATCACAATATCGGTAGATTTATGAAGTTTTACCCTTTCAACTTCACCAATTGACATGACATCATCATTCACAACAACAGCATGCATAGTAGAAAGTTTTTTTAAAGCAAAGCGTAACCATATTTGTGTATCAAGAACAATGTTTCTCAACATAGAGTCATCAATTTTTCAACTGTTAACAAAGAGGTTTTCTAAGGCATAAAACAATCTAATATCTGCTATATATTTCCTACAAGTAAGTCAAAGTTAAGAATAGACAACATGTTGTCCTAGGAGGAAGTCCAAGTCAAATCACCCAGTAAAATTTATTCAAAATTAAAAAACTCCCCTCGGTCTTATATGATGATACGTATAAACATTGTCTTAATACTGACAGCTTGACTGTTTATACACAGACGTACAAAAGATGGTAGTGCGAGATGAGGACAACGTGTTAAAATGGTGAAAATCTACAGTATATATATATATTTCTTGTTAGCTATATATATATTTTCTTTCATTGCTGTGAAAGTTTTTGTTGATATTATTAGACTACTTATTTAATGTTGTTGTGCACTCTTGATTAATTTAATTATGTTCTACATTATTACTATTACAAAAAGATTTTGAGTGATTCATTGATGTGGTGGAATTCCAAGATTTGTAATGCATATCATGATGACCACATATGATTTCATTAATTTCCTACAAATTTGTTTGGATAAATAACTTTTCTTTAAAATGAATAATAACTTTAAAAGTAAAAGAAAATGAATAATAACTTTTAGGTCATCTCGTTCATATTTTTATGTTGTTCACTTCTGAGATTAGGTTTTTAACACTTTATAAGCTACAATGAATTTCTAACGCTAAAAACTACACTCGTACATCCCACAACCACTACTACTTAAGTGCACATTTGTTTATTGGGAAAAGGTCGTGTGTATTTATTTACAAGTTTTTAATTTAAATTATTTTTAAGAGTCACGTGTATTGTGTCCGTTGCGTCCGTAAAATGTTTTACTGCAATTTCTCAGAAGCATCAAACTGAAAGAGGACATATCGTACGAAGTATTAAAGTGGCACTTCCCTAATAATTTTGATAAAAAAAAAATTTTCATGATTTTTTTATTTTCATTGATTTTACTCAATTTGGGTATGGGGAATCCAAATCTAGTCTCAGAAATTCCATATTCTAAGCAGAAAGTTAGAATTTTATCATAAACAAACTAGTCGTTGTAAAATATCTCCCTTAGTAACGCCCTAGCAACGCATTTTGGGCAATATTTCTGCCCCCATATGTGGTTTTACTTCCCCATATCTTTCAAATATAGCCGGTTCGCATTGGGGCAATTATTGGTCATAATTTGAAGCAACAAACATCGTGTTCACAGAAAATAATGGTACCCCAAAGTGGTGGACTATTTTCTGAGTTGTGTTTTCAGTTTTCTTGATGTAATTTTGTCTAAGACTCAATTTGTCTTATCTAAAATGTTATTTTCTTCATATTTTACTGCTTTTCTTTTAGCTAGCAAGTATATAAAACAACATGGGTAATAAACAAAACCAATCACACAGAAAGAAGTCTAAATTTCAGGGTAATCGTTACTCCAAAAAAGCAACAAAAATAAAGCAACATCCGGATGGACATTTACCAAAACCAAAAAGATTAAGAGTTGAAGAGGATAGTTTTGTGGCTAAAGGTTGTAGTAAAGGAAACAATGAGGACTCGTTTTTCTTTTTCATGCATTTTGTGTCAATCAAGAATGTTTTTGAGAAGTTTGGTTGCTGTCCAGAGTGTCAATCAGCTCTATACTTAAAAATGAATATTGACAAGAAGAAAGGATTTGCATTGAAAATTCATATTTTATGCACTGAATGTAGTTTTACTGATGTATTTTACACCTCACCACAAGCTGAGGATTCAAAATCTCCTGGCTGTAATCAGTTTGAAGTAAACATTCGCTCAGTAATAACATTCCGGGAAATTGGACGTGGACATAATGCAATGGCGACATTTTCAACAATGATGAATATGCCTCCGCCAATGACAGAAAGAATATACAATGAGACAAATAATATTTAGACCAGGAAAGAGACACAGAGGGGGATAAGACATTTCACAGTGGTAATTTTTCATAGTTTTTTAGTATTTACTTTGTCTTGTTAAATATTTTTTCACTTTATCATTCATTTACTCAGATTTACGTTTTGATGAGTTTTCGACCGGCTTGAAAAACAATAACATTTGATGTACTTAATATTTTTCAATGAAATTTTCAGGTTACTTTCTTCATAATCATACCTATCATATATACTAGAATAATCATTGTTTAGAAAGTATTTTTCTCTAAATCTCTTCAAACATAACTGTTAAACCGGAATTTCTTCGGTCATTTTATGGTCCTTGCCGCCATTTTGGAAGGAAATTTTATTTTTCATTTATTCTAGTATATATGATTTATGTTTATATAACTAACATTCACACAAAATTTCAATCGTTTTTGACAAGTTCTAAGTGTCTTATAGTGTTTCAAATAAATCATACTTTTTTTGATTATTTTTTGCTGACTCAGCACAAAAAAATTGATTTTTTTTTCAGATTTTTGTATATTTTGACACGACACACCTTAATGTTTATAATAAGTGGAAAAACTATGAAATTACATACATTTTTCTTACTTCCAGTCCTAATAGGGAAGTGCCACCTTAAACTGCCATATTTTATCGAACAAACGCCCGTGCGTGTATTTTAAAATCAACAATTTCTAAGGGTAATTTATTTAAGCGCTTCTACTTATAGAGCGTTTTTTACAAAATGAAAATTGTCGTTGAAAGTAGAACATTTTTAAATTGCCTTTTAAAATAAGCCCATCGATACTGAGAGAGATATTTCTCAACAATAATGAAACCTCGTTTAACAACCGTGCTTCAAAGTGAAAACGATACAGAAAATCTAAGACAACGTTTGAGAGAGGGTGTAGCTAGGACTTTAAGAAAACTCAAGAAGTCTTACGCACAAAGTGCTAAGTTCAAGTATAAACAAAATAAAACAAATAAAAGAAATATATAAACAGAAACATAAACACACTAAAAAAAAATAAAAAATACACTAAGCATTACATTACACAACATGACTAATAAATTACCTATTTTACAGTATTTTAGAGTTATATACAGAATAAGATTGGCTATAATAGTTCTCAATTCATTCATCAAATTCACGTCCCCTTATTTATATAAATGTTCAATGATAGCGTTGTTATCGATGATATTTTTTTCCTGTGCGACTTCTTCATGTGACAAAGAATGGATTTCCTTCGTTAGGCAAGACAGATATATAATTGATAGTGAAGTTGATGCAAGCAAAGTAGCAGTCGAATTGTTTGTTTGTTGTTGTTGTTTTCTTAACGAAGCTTCCAGAACACACTAATTAAGCATTATCATGGAGACCCCGACCCGGAGTTTGAGTGCATTTAAAATTCCTCCCATTTGTGCTACGTTTATTTTTGATGAAATGTAATGAAAGGCGTTTTTTATTTATATCCGCTCACTAAACAACTTTGTGATAGCACTGTCTCAAACCCAGAACCTTTCGGTTAAGAGCCGAACGCCCTTCCCAATGCGCTACCGCTGGACATCTTTGATTAATTGAAGAAATCCAGTCTAGTTTTAAAAACCATCTATAGTGTTCCGCGAAGAACATTCTGCTTCTGCCGCCATTGAGGTTTTGCCAAATATTCATATTAACTGAAAGTTTTACTATTTCAAAATATATTTTTTACTGTGATGTTTTGAAAGCATGTTAGATATAATTTAATCTATAACTAGAACGCACATTGATAGCAGCTAAACAACCCACCGCTTTATTTTAAGTTTTGTTTTACCGACCGTGACGATATTATTCTAGAAATTTTGCATCTTTGTTCACATCAGGATCACCGCAAATTGTTTTGAAGAGATTTGATGGCGGATATGACTGATACTGGTAAAGTAGTAGGGATAGCCTCTGCAGCGTTTGCTGTTTCGTTTTCTGCTTCGTTCTCCGCTACACCGTCCTCTTCATTGTCGTTACTACTGATTGGTCGCTGTTTTCAGACTGCGGTTCTGGTTCTAGATCTTCAAAGATTGTTTCGCCTTTCATGTAGTCCTACATAATATTACCTCTAGTTAGTCATCTAGTCTGATGTATGCTATTTTCACAGTATATAGAGTTAACATAACCATTTTTTATGTTAGTTTTATGAAGTTAATTGATTAAAATTTCAAAAACTTTATTTTGTTGATTGGTGAAACATATGTATATTATTAAGTTTTTGATAAATGCATAAGCCTTTTATCAAAAGTACATTTTCCTATTAAAAAGAAGGAACAAAAATAAAATATTCGACAGAAAGTTTCTTGTGTCAGACATTTAAACGTATATTCGTGTGGCTTCTTATTTTTGTTTATTTAGTTACCATAACGCGATCTCCATTCCAAATCAAAGTAGAAATCACGTCTGCCATTTTGTAAACAAATTCTGTGGCGACAAAAACAAAAGTTTTTAAAATGTAACTATCAAGCCGAAAGATAAATCAAAATTTTGACAGACAAATCAACTGCTTGTATTTCCTTTGAAGACGGAGATACATAATGCCTGTTGCTTCAAAATCAAAAAGTGCCAAAGTGCATGCTCTTCGAATTCCTAAACTCGTACGAGAGAAAAACTCACCGGAAAAGAGAGTAAAATTTAGTTAATTAATTAATTTAAGTAGATAGCACAATAATATCGCTTGTTCGCCAAGTTCCAGAAAAAGAAAATTAAATTTTTACCGAAGTTCACATTTTCAGTTAACTGCTCATTTGATTTTTTGTTTTTGTATACCTAGCTAACTTGTGCAACATACAATAGTTTTCCTTCTTTACGAAAATTATAGCTTATGCCATGGGATGATAGAAGGTAAATTAGTGCCAACTACCCAACTTCCAATGTTTATTAAATTAATGAGACCTTTCACCTTCTGATCAACCAAAACAAATAGGTTGCAAAGAGGGCTGATTTCATCCTATATTTTAAATGACATTAAAGTTTTTGAAGCATTTTTCAAGAAATGGTACAGTAGGGTCTGGTAACTATGCTTTTAATGACATTTTTCTTATTTCAATGAATATATTTACATTTATGTGCAACTACTTGTATTTTAACAAAGTAAAAATGTTGCTTAATTGAAATAAGTGAAATGAAATAAAAAATTTAGAAATAGAAGGATATATATACTTTTTGAAAATCATCCAGCTATTTACTAAATACCATTTTTCAAAATAATTTTGCATACCCATAAAATAATTAATGAATTTATAAATATATACAAACTTGACGGTCTCATTTAGGTATGTCCATCGAAATTCCTTGCTGAAATGTCATTGACAACTGAAGAGAAATTAAAGCAAACCTATGAAATGAGAATTCCAAAAATTATCGACTTATTGGACATGTCCGAAATGACTCATCAAAAGGTTGGAATGTTTGTACATTAGAATGACAACAACAACAGAAACAATAGAACGACAACAACATAAAACAATAATAGAAATCACAAACAATTGATGTGTATTCTTCGTAATTAATTGCTGCAACTTATCTGCTTTTTAACTTCATTTCTGCATTCATGTTTTCCTTACCTCTACTTTGTGTTTTTATTTTATTTCTAGATAAGAGTGTACCTGTTACTGCATTTATATATTTGACAGGCATACCATAATCCAAAATTGTTCATTTTCTAACATTATCCACTGCAGAACCGTCCCAATTGTGGTTTCTGAGTATACCAATTTCTTATAAACAACTTTGTTATAAAAGAATAGGTAAATATAATTAAAGTGTTTCTTCTTAAAACTTTTTAAAAATGTTGAAACTTTTGCTATCTTTAAATCAGTAAAGGTACGAGTGACTTATTTTCTTCTTAACCTCAGGTGAGCACAGTGGACATTGAAGAACCCCTTTTTCAACCTTACCCTTCGGAAATAGTTTTTCAAAACTTTGAAGCTTGTAATGTGTACAAGGTTCCATTGCGACTTCGAAATATTGACAAAGTAAGTCATTTAGCTTGTTTAAAATAAAAAATACATTTCCTAAACAAGGTATATATTTATGATGGTAAGTATGAATTAGTTAATTCTGTGTTGTTGTGTAAACAAGCTGCCATTCTGTAGACTAATAATATTTTTTCAGGTTGCCCGCATGGTGAAAATAACACAAGATGATTCACCATATTTTAGTATACTCAGCCCGACTGACATTGGTCACAAGGTCGCACCGGGCATGGACACTATATTTCATATCCAGTTTTTTCCAGATCAGAAAAAAGTGAAAAGTCTTCATTATTATTTACTTCTTAAAAATGCAGTTTTTAAATTATTTTTAATTTAATTTTCACATATTTCTTTTTCTTCTACAATTCTCAGCGTTATTTATCTTCAACATTTATTTTGTTTTTTGTTATGCAGGTCTCTTATTGATACAGTTTTTTAATTGTATATATAAGTGAAAAGATCAACCTGTGTAAATATTTTAATATTAAAATGATAATTATAAAAAATCAATAGCTTTAGAAAGAAAGCAATTTTTTAAACTCATATTTGACTTTTTGATTGATCTCTTTTCACACACTTAATTTACCAGATGTTTCTTTGATAAACATTACACCACAGTTATAGCTGTGTTATTTTTATTTAGTATGTTATTTTGTAGTTACTTTGTTCTAATTTTCCATTGGCAGGATTACAACCACAAAGTAGTTTGCATCACGGACAGAGAGAAATTTTTGATACCTGTTAGAGCAATCGGAGCGCGTGGGATTTTAGATTTTTCAGACAATATTCATTTGGGATTGTCACCTGTGAAGGTGTGTGGAGTGTTAATGTTTTTCCGCTCTGGTCCTTAAAATATTTCATTTGTTGTGTTGGGCAAATGTCAAGTGGTGACATGATGCGCAGAAGGTGTATGGTTACTTATTAAATAGTTTTGATTCTTAGAAGTTGTTGTTCAGTTTGAGAAGTATGTTTCATACAGCACTTGTTTTTCTTTAGTACGAAACGTCAAAGACCATATTTGTCCGCAATATTGGCAATGCAACTGCAAAATTTAATTTGTTTACGGAGGAGTAAGTGTTAATGTTGCAACTAGCAGTTGTATTCAGATAAGTGTTCAAATTCCCTATTAAAGCCTAAATGTCTTCATTGCAATGATTAATGACAATTATGTTCAAAAATGTAACTGAGAAGAAATATAACATTTTTCTGTCAATATTATACAATATTTGTTAAGTAAATCTTAAAATGGCGTTAATGATTATTATCAAAGGTTTTTATGAAATACAGTCTTCTAGTAAATATTGTGGGTATTTTTATAAACTCTATGGTGAAATGACGAGGGCATTTTCAATTAGTACAGTTTGTATCATCATATATAAAACCTGCACAGATAATACTTACTTACGAGCCATACTTTTCCACTTGCAGTACATTGGACAAAATAATATCTAAGAAATTCCATGGATACATTGCTTCCCCTGGTAGTCTACATTTATTTTTATTTTTTCAGACCATTCACCCTGGTGCCCAACAAAGGTGTTTTGAAGGTTGGACAGAGTACTCAAATTGAAGTGTTGTTCCATCCAAAATCCAATGGCTCATATTCCTCTTCCATGATTGTGCAATACGAAACAGGTTCCTTACTTGATTCACTTACTGTTATATTGTATTTGAAATTTCCTCTTCTGAGACCCAGTAGGTTAGTTTCTATTAATTCTCCAATTTGAGTTACAAGATGGCGCTTAATAAGATATACATACCACTGTTAATTTTAAGATCTGAATTGGCTATTTCTGTCAGATTTTGAAAATAAATGCATTGTTTGTTTATAGATATGCTGTTGTATTGATAGTAATAATTTTAGTTGGTAAAATGTGTCATCACAACGTAGTACTTGAGCGTGAATCAGAAACCAAGTTGTTACTTAAACTAAAAAAATAATTTTGGTTGAGATTTAAATGCATTGTTATTTTACATATTATTTTATTGTTAGTGTTTGTTTCTAATCGATGAAGTAATTTTCTATCTTTTTTAACTTTCAACAGGTGAGAAGGTCTACGTAGGGTTGTTTGGGGATGCCAATGATATCAATGTTAGACTGGATAAAAGTACAATGAGACTGGATACCACTTACATGACTAGTGCATCAAGAAGGTTTGTATTTGTTTTTTTTAGACAAGCCAATCGAGATATGAATTACGGATTAATCCGTTTACTCCTCTAAATCATTAATGGTACCTTTTCTAAATATGATGAAATGAAAATTTATTTTTGATATTCCTGCATGATTCCTGAAAGTGATTATAAAGAAACTTCTGGAAACTACAAGACACTTCTCAAATGTTGGGGGAAATTTCAAATGTTTTTATTTTTTAGATCATTCTTTATACAAAATAGAAGTGACATCATTGTGAAGTTTTCGTGGAAACAATATGCTACTGTGTTAGAGGAACACCAACAAAAGCAACGGTCTGTACTTTTGTCACAAGAGATCAGTAAAATAGTTCAAGATCTTTGATATGAGGGTCATTCATATTTGTCCAATTAAGGGGACCTGCAGGTATGCGGTCATGTAACATCTTTGACTTCATAAACACAAGCACCCATACTCTTTATGCACTGCTGCAGCAGAGTTAAAAATACAAAGTTGTTATCTTGCGTGGGTTAACTCACCACTGTTTTCCCTCTCACTGGGGTTGGTGTTAATAAACCATCAGATAATAAACCTACACAATTGTGGGGAATATTATCTGTTGAAATCTCCGTCTAACCCAAGCTAGCATGGAATTAACCGATCATAATGAAGGGTGGGTGGAGACAGCCCACTCCATTTATGAAAAGTTGTTTAAGGGATGTTATTTGCAAGGAATTATTAATAAAGATTAAGAGATTTGTGTGTGTGTACTTTGTGGAAGCCCTTTATTAATTTGGTATAATTGAGCTCTCTCACATATTGCTGTTGGATATTGTTGTTTGTGGATTTAAGTTTATAAATACTGTTCAATTTCGAAAAACAATCAAAAGTTAACAATTCTGTGTTTTTAGACTTTGTGAATCATTAAAAGAACATGAATCGAAAGAGGCAATTTACGATCATGATGAATTTGATCCGGCTGAACGAGACAAACAATCTCTCTTATCACAAGCTCTAAAAAATACATTGAATGTAAGAAATACATCCTATTAGTGAATATGTTTGATGGTTATTTATAGATATTGTTTATGACTGTTTATATATAATATCGCATATAAAGCTTTTGAAAATAAATAAATTTTTTAAATAAAATGTTGTTTATCATTATAATTTAATAATGTTGACTTTATTCATCTTATTACAATATCACATATATATCCGATAAACAGGCCTGCAATATCAGACACTTCTTTGGCATTTTCTTAAAACTACATACTTTTAGAATTACTTTTTGATACTAAAAGATAGTTATTATCATAGCCGTTGTGAGGTTTACAGATAAAACCATATTAACCATCATATTTTAAAAAGATATTTCAGTAGTAAAATGGATGTCAAAGCTCATAAGGTTTTTGTTTACCTGACTATTGCGAATATAAGAGAAATGAATATTTTGAGCATATTAATTAATACTGGATTAAATCGTGCTGGATTAAAAATTGCAAAATTAAATCCCGCAAAATTTTTCAAAAATAGTGATTCGCAAAAATAAATCCTGCAAAATTTTTCAATAATAGTGATTCGCAAAATATGACTGACTTGTTTCTCCTGAAAACCTTTCATTTTCATAAAATGCGTTTAAAAATGGTTCTTTAATATTAGATTTGCATAAATAAATCCTGTAAAAATTCTGCTGTAGACCCAACTTCATTCATTCATTCATTCAAGTAAATATTTTCTTTTTCATAACTACAATTTTCTTCTTTATATTAGAATGTAGCACAAAAATATGATTAAATGATAATAAAAATAATAACAATGATACTGATACGTGTTTGATTTCAAATAAAAGAAAAGTTCAGTTAATGAAAAAGTGGAATCTCGTAGAAGGTCAAAATCGACTTTATCATCGAGAACCAATTTGAGCTTTAGGATTAAGAGTCGTAACTATAAATTAATAAACTAAAAATATATATATAATAAAATAACGCAAATACTTCAAATCAAATTAAATAACAATTATTTAAATTATATTAAGTAGAAACAATTAAATTCAAAAATCTGTCAAATATATTTTAAATCAAAAAAAGTGACAATTTTATTTTGTTTATTCTTAAAAATACTTATAAATATCTTCTAATTTTAATAAAATGTATTTTGTCTTATTTTTAAAAGCAGAGAGAGAAAGAGAATCTTCCAAATTTTCAAAGTTTGAATGAATTAACTCATTCCATAGTTTAGGGCCACGAATTGAGATGCAAAATTGGCAAATTTTAGTTTTACAAAAAGGTTGTACTATTACTCCAAATGATCTTGTATTATTTAGATTTGGTTTAAGAGTATAAATTCGGTCAAATATATTGGGAACTAAATTATATTTACATTTATACATGAAATTGACTATCTGAAATATATTTATTTCGTAAACATTCATTGCTTCTATATCATCGAAAAGAGGCTTTGTGTGAGTAAACTTGTCTTTAAAGTAAATGACACGAATCGCATGTTTTTGTGTTTTAAAAATCGATTTTAATTTGCTTTTATGTGTACTTGCCCACACTAAGTTTGCATAACTTAGATGGCTGTGTATAAAAGAAAAATAAAGTTGTTTTAATAATTTTTTCTTTAAAATATTTCTAGTTTTGTATAATATTCCTACACTTTTAGATATCTTGTTATTTATTAAGTTAATATGGTGTTCCCAAGACAGATTTTCATCAACTAACACCCCTAAAAATTTAATGGATTGTGTTTTTTCTAATGTTTTATTGTTAATGTGGAGATTAGGTAGATTTTCTGTGACCATTTTCCTTTTTGAATGAAATACTATATATTTAGTTTTATCTGAATTTAAGGACAACTTATTGCTATGAAACCACGATGATATTTTATTTAACGCAATATTCATTATTTTGAAAGCATTATTTATATCCGAGGTTGAGGTGAACATGTTTGTATCGTCTGCAAACATTATGAAATCGATATTTGGAGAAGAAAAAGCTAGGTCGTTCACATAAATTAAAAACAATAATGGGCCAAGAATCGAGCCTTGAGGAACACCACATAATATTTCAAGAAAAGCAGATGCACTACTTCCATAAAAGACGCATTGTTTTCTGTTTTGTAGGTAACTTTTAAACCACTTAAAATAAGTATTTGAAATTCTGTAATGTTGTAATTTTTTTAATAATATTGAATGGTTTACAGTGTCAAAAGCTTTCGATAGATCTATAAAAACACCTAATGTATATTCGCCATTTTCAAAGGAATTTGATATTTTATCACTTAATTCTAACAACGCATGTTCAGTGGAAGTGTTTGCTTGAAAACCAAACTGTTTGTTGTAAAACAGCTTGTTTTTTTTAAAATATGAATAAATTCTGTTAAACATGATTCTCTCCAATAATTTTGAGAAAAAAGGCAAGATAGATATTGGTCTGTAATTTCCAACTTCAGTAGAAATGCCAGTTTTAAAAATTGGTTTAACTTTAGCATATTTAAATTCTTCTGGGAAAATTCCATTTCTAAGGGAAGACTGGAAAATTTTAAATAGCGGTTGTTTTATTTCATTCATCACATCTATTACAATATTTCCATTTATATTATCAATCCCGACAGCTTTGTTGTGTTTTAAATACTTTAAAGCATCATCAAATTCATTCATAGAAAGGTGCTCAAATTTTAATTTGGAGTTAATTTGTGGAAGATACGTCTGAAAACTGATATTTGATGAAGGAAACGAGGTAGCTAATTTAACTTGCAAAAATAAATACTGCAGAACACAAATATTTTTACCATCGAATCGCAAAAATTAATCCAACATTAAGTAATACGCTTAAGGTAACAATTTTTGTTTCTTAGGTCAAAATGATGTACATTCCTTAGTTTTCTTCTTTCTAGAATTTTTTAGTATTAGTGGTATATAGTTGTTTTTTATAGATTATCTCTGACGAAAACCTATTATTTGAAGATGCAACGTTTGTCATGGATCCTTTGGTATAATTGCTGACCAGTTTTCCCAGAAGTTGTAGAATTTTATATATTGTAAATCAATTCTCACATTATTCCTTTACAAAATTACTGGTAAACGTACGTACAACGTGCTTAGATTTGATGTTATACAACATTGATTGAATAATTGTTATTACCCAATAATTTTGTTGAATAATTTAAAAAAATGCTGTTTACGTATGGTAAAGCATATTTAATACTTGCATAGGAAGGGGAAATCTGGCCCAATTCTTCCACGGAGGTGACCGTCACGTTTAAGCCACAGGAACCGAGAGTGTACCAATCCACCATCTATTGTGATGTGTCGGGTAGAGAGGCTCGTCTTCCACTCAAAATCAGCGGAGTGGGAATTGGACCTAAAATACAGTTCTCCTTTCACACACTTGATATTGATAATGTGTTTGTAAAGTCAAAGCATTCATATGAGGTATACAAACATTTTTGATAAGTTTTATTTATCGTTATGCATACATCATTGCCGAATCTCTGAAAATCAATTTTATATAAGCCTGAGTTATCTTCATGCTTTCAATAGAAGAAACGTGTAACCCATGTAAAAGAAGTTTTCATCATGAATATTTAACTGATGTCAAGTCAACTCAAAGTATTGTTTATTGCTAAGTTATAATTCACACAGTGCAAAGGTATAGTACAATGTTTTTTCTCATTGTGGCCTTTTTGCAGGTCGTTATGGTGAATAAAAGTGACATTGATGCAAGATTCATGTACACTCCTTCGAATACCATCGTAGGAAAGCAATTTCAATTTCTACCCATGGAAGGCCTTGTTAAAGCTGGAGAGTATCATACAGTTGAGGTGTGGCCTATATTGAAGATTTAGTTTCTCTTTAGCATCGGCATTTTTAAGTAAATAAACTGTGTAATTTATGGAAAAGTAAACAGCTTCTCCTTTAAGAAGTCAATATTCTTTTTAGATACTGTTTAGTTCGCCTCATCTCGGACACTTTTGTGAGACTTTCCACTGGATAGTAGACGGGTCAAATGAGACGTTCCATTTCACAATCAGGTATTTTAAAAGGAAAAATCCTTTATTGATGTTTGTTTGCATTTGCAATGTTTTATCTGGCATTGCTTATAAATATTTGTTTTACGTTTCCAAGGCAACTTAATTATTCTTGCATATTTAAATCCTGCTATACTTTTAAGTATAAGTTAAAACTACATTTGAAAAATCTCTCCCTACTGTTATAATATACCTATTGTTTAGAATTTTATATGATTTTGTAAGTTGACTCACAGTCATCAGAGTCAGATTTTTAAATACTAACTGAGTTTTATTATGCATGCATACATACATGTTTGTTAAAACTTAAAAAAGGAATAACAGTTTATTTTCAACATGTTTCGACTATCAATAGCCATTTTCAAGAATGTTTACAATGTTGATGGGTATGTGGGTTGTATAACATCTTTGACCTCATGGGCTTAAGCATCCATGCCCCTAATGCATAGCTGCCACAGAGTTTTAAATACAAGTTGGTACCTTGCGTGGGTTAACTCACCACTATTTTTCTCTTTCTGGGGTTGGCGTTAGGAAGAGCATCCAGCCGTAAAAACATCTGCACCACTAAACCATCAGATGATTAAACCTCCATAATTGGAAAATTATCTTTTGAAACCGTCCAACCCATGCAAGCATCGAAAAAGCGATATTAAAAGGATGACGATGATGATTTACAATACATTATGTCCTAGTTAATATACACAAATATACATAAAGTCTCGTAAAGTTGTCATTAAATGATGTCAATGAGATGGGTTATTAGGTGTGGTCATGAGAAAATAACTACAAAGAAAGAATGTAGGGAATGAAGACATGTTTGTGCTTTTTAGAGGCTGTGTGATTGGCCCAACATTTCATTTTGACGTTCCGAAACTTGATTTTGGTTATGTATCTTATGGCAAGTAAATTTTAAAACTAAGATTGTAGTAATAAAGTCTCTTAACTCTTAAAACAAAATGGGTTTGAAGAATTCAATTTGTCTTTGAAATACTGAAGAATTTGCCAAGGTTTTTATTGCTAGAGCTGTATGGCTTGGATTATATGTTTTTGACAAGATTAAAGACAATGTAAAGTCTGATATTGCATGTGTTTATTTTTACTTCTTTGAACTCCGTTGTCCCAAATTATTTCTAAAACTTAAATATTTTGGAATAAATATTTCTTTAGATGAGATAAGAATTGTTTAAGATATTTCTCTTCAATAAGCGTAACAATAAGACCATTTGAATCTTTCATTGTTCTTATAAAGGTTTCACCAGTGAAAAAACATGCACACTTGTTAACACATCTATGGTTCAAATGGCCTACAAGCTTTCCATACCGACTGATGGGCATGGTCTTGAAGCCTCGAAAATCATATCATGTCTTGACACTTCTACATACAGTACGGGCGATTACGTCAGAGGCAGTCAACCGCTTAAAGAATTTGAGTTGAATCCCGCCAGTGGAGTACTGGAACCGCATTCTGAAGTTGATGTTATGGTACAAAAAGCTCTGTTTTAAGTGACACTGCCAATTGTATAGCATTGAAGTTTCTCCTACACATTTAAAATGCTTTAATTAAATTTAAGATATTTTAGTTGTAACTTGCCCTAGGCATTTTACTGGCTCGTCCTGTCTTTCAGTGTGGAAATAGTGTTTTGCAAACTGTCACCATGTAAAGATGTCACATTCATTTTTTGTAAATTTGTGTGTCCTGATCAAGCTTTCACTTATTCTTGATGTGCTGTTGCCTTTGCATTACAACACTCCCTTACTTAACAATTAGTCAAGTACTACTTCTTACTCTATTCATATACCTTTTTCTTGTATACACATCAGTATTGGTTTCATAGATCAGCTTCACCCCTTTAAACGTTGTTCGTTATGAAACTCTTCTCACCGTTGCTGTAGAAGATGTTGGAGAAGACATTCTCACACTCTCAGTGTTCGCAAGGTTTGTTTACAGGGAGTGTAGCCAATACATGAACTCTGCTATATGTGTTTTTTGAAAACCCATCTTTGAGAATTCCTTCTTTTCACAATGTTAGCATTACATTTTTAGAAGTATATTGACAATTTCAAATATGTTTTTTGTGTCAGTTGCAATCTGCCAATGGTTGAAGTCCTGTCACCAAATGTTGATTTGGGGCGTTGTTTTCTCCGGCATGAATACAAGTTTGTTGTCCAGCTATGCAATAACAGCAATTATCTGGCCAAGTACGAAGTTGTACCACAGGTATATAAATTAGTCATCATCGTACCATACTCATTTTCATATCAATCAAGTTAGTAATATTGTCAACGTTGAAAGTCTAAATTCCTAACTCTTATAAGAAAATAGAATCTTTGTAAGCAGCTATGTAGGTATTGCATGTGTTTAGTTTTCCCTACTAATGTGAACATTTTTCTTTCTTTTTTAAGACAGAGGATGATTACAGTGTTGTGTCATATTACACGCCTTCTCCTAGAGTAAGTTTACATTTTGTGTTGTGTGGAAGACCAATGTTTCCTTAATACTCAAACACTTCTCTTTATTAGTGTTTATTTATGTGAAAACACATGTTTTTGTTTGGAATACGTGGATGCCTCAAAATCACTTTTAGTACCTTTTATGTTCAGTTTTTTGGACTGATACAATATATTCAGTTTTATGGACTTAAAGAAAAATTACTTTGATTCAAATAGTTTGTTAACTAATAAGGTGATGTAAGTGTTTTGATTTCTTTCTTATAGGGCATCATTGAATGTCAGAGTGTTATCAATGTCCCCATTCACATAACCTTTTCTTCCGTTCAACATTTTACTGAAGTGATACATTTCGTTATTTTTGGGTGCAATAGACAACCAATGGTAGGTTCTTTCATGCATGTTATTTCAAAATGTTTGTGTACATCACTAATGCAATGTACAATCAAGCATCTTTAAGTACGTTTTATCTATCTTTATTCAAGTAATGAGGCTACTTTCTTTATCGTATTATTCAGAAATGATGAAATTTTTATCATAGAAAGTTTTTGTTAGAAATATTATGATTATAAGAAAGTGGCTTGATTTACTCTTGATTTACTCTTTGTCTTTTTGTTTTTTGCATTCTGCTTAAGAGAGATTTTTGTTTACTAATATTGTACCAACATCTTTTCTTTCAACAGGTGTTTATTGAAGCTCAGGGGGAGGGTCCTGTGATACATTTGGGAGCCCAACATGTTGATTTTGGAACAATTCCAGTCCTCACAGACGTTGCAAATTATTTGAGTGTCTCAAACGAGTCACTGATTCCAGCTCAAATTCGTTGTGAAATGGTATTCTGATTATTTTTCAACACTTATTTCCTCTTAAATGGGTTGGCGTTAGGAAGGGCATCCAGCTGTAAAAACAAATGCTTCAATAAACCATCAGATGATTAAACTTACATCATTGTGGGGAATATCATCTTTTGAAAACGTGCAACCCACTCTGAGTGGAAAAAGTCACGAAAAAACAGATGATGATGATGATGATGATGATGACTTAGAAATTCATAAAATGCATTATAGCTTAGAGTAGTTTCATTACAATATGGTAGCTAATGGAGGCCATTAAATGTGAAAATTGCTGTGGTTGTGTTAACAATCTCGAAAACAGACAACTTTGATTTTTTTTATTCAGGTCCGGCCGCACTCTCTATTTAAAGTAGAGCCACCGTCTGCTATTATTGGTCCAGAGTCAAACATCCAATTAAAGATCACTGCCAATGTAAATGACAATATCAGGTAAATACACAAAAAGGTATTATTTCATCAACATTGCAGCAAATTTAGCAGCAGTGGCCGAGTGGTTTAAGTGTTGCGCTGAGAATCAGGAGGTCCCTGGTTCGACTCCCACTCGGGTCAAATCTTGCCACATCCCTGGAAGTACTGCGCTCAGTTTGTTTCTCAGTGAAGTGGCTTATTCTAGAGATTCTAGGATTTTTTTCTTGTTTCCGGGTTAAGTACTGAGATAGGGTAGGACCTTATATAACATCAATACACAGGACTCTGTTGAGTCATAGGCCCTGCCTCTCCTGTGTATTTCCTTTCTAAAATTTATCAATTAGTTACCCATGGATGTAGTTTTCTTTAACATAAAGTTTTTTGTTGATCTAAATACGTATACACTTAAAATACTAATTCCTTAATTTGCTGAGATTGTCCAATTTCACATTTAAACTGATGGGGGTTTCATTTCATTCTACTTTTCTCATACATGATTTTTTAGATCCATCTTTATTGTGATTAATAGGTTTCAAGACAAGTTGGAAATAGACGTATCACATAGTCAAATGTTAACAGTGCACCTTACCGCCCATGGGTGTGGGAGCACCATCATCATTGAACCGAAGTTTTCACCTGTTTGGAATCTGGGGCCGCATTTAAGTAGTCGAGCTTATTCGCAAAAGTTCCGTTTCTACAATCGAGGACGTCGATCACAGCAGGTTTACTGGTTGACTGAGGGTTTTTCAGTCAGCAAGTCACGCAGAAAACAAGAGTATCTCTCTATTGATAAGAAAACACAGGTGAAGTTTAACATTTTAAAAATTCAATGTTTGTTATTAAAAATTATAGCAACTATATATAAAAAAAACTTGCCTATAGGAAAAATTTTCAATGTGACCCATTTTTGCATTGAAAAAAGTGAGAATTTATCGTTTATTTATTTTAAATGGTTGAGAAGAGACATTTAACACAGAAATTTGATGTTTAAAATCTTTAACTTTTTAGACAAAAACGACATACGTGCTACCATCTTGTCCTGTGTTTAAGCTTACACCAGATCGTTTGTCTTTGGCACCCGGCCGATATCAAGACGTGCTACTGGAAGGCTATACTGATATGTGAGTGTTCAACTACATTTTAGTTGTTTCCACAAGAATGTCAGTTTTATTCATAGTAGTTGCTTTTGAAATGAAAAGATATATGGAAAATCTGAAAATTTTCTAAGCTCATTCTACATGGTTTCATGTACATCCCAAATAAACAGTGATGTAGACTTTATTTTTCAATTATAATGATGATGGAATAATGATAGAAAATAAATATTGGATGCAATAAGATTGGCTACAAATTTTGATAATATTGTTTTTAAAAGAACTTGTTGGGTTTCTTTTACGGAAATCTTCTAAAGAACTTTTTTTAAACAGAATTTTTAAACAAATGAAATATTTTTCACTGGCCCTAAAACATTGGGCACCACTGCTAAGAAAGGTGCTCATCAGGGCAACCCAAAAATCACATAGGAATCTTTTAAGGTGCCAGATGTTGTTTATAATGGAAATTCTTTAAATCCTTTTCTGCAAGACCTCAACAAGTGAAGGAGCGAATGATTTGCCAATCCATTGTTGGCCACAGCACTGGAAAAGAAAAGATCATGACTGTCGATATCATTGCCACTTTCATTCAACCACTGCTTGAGTTCTCTCATAAAAATGTTCATTTCAGTGTTTTAAAGGTAGGTGGTGTTGGTAAAGTTAGTACTTCCAGTTTTTTTTTAAGTTTATATATTATGCAGTTAAGTTTAGTCGAAACTTCAAGTATCAATCAAAAAAACTATATTTTGATTTACAAATTACAAATGATAGTTTAGTAAGAAAATTGAACACTTCTTACTTTAGTTAAAATTTTTCAACTAAAAATCGTCAGAAAATAAAAATATACCAAAAGGTTTTTGTGAAAAGAATTACCAAAAGGAAGAAGATGTTTTTGTGTGTTCAGTTTCCAGAAGGGACGTTGAACATTGAGAGCAAAGAACTTACTGTGAAAAACGTTTCCCTTCTCCCATTGCACTGCACCCTCCGAACGCAATACCCGTTTTTAATAAAGTCACCGATTGGCAAAATAAGCAACAGCTTTGAGGTCTTTTTGGAAGTTGATCAGTCGGTTGAGTTGTTTATTCGATTCGATCCAAACAGTAATCAAGACACGAAAAGCTGGATGGTTGAGTCACAACTGAAAGTGATCTATCGTGACCACCCCAGTACAGATTTTGTTTTGTTGAAAGGCGAAGTTTTCAGTCCGAATTTGATGTTTGAACTTGATTATGTAAGTGCTTATACATTGTTTCTTATCCTACTCAAAAATTAGAGTGAAAATTCCTTTCTAAATAAATTGATACAAGTTTACCTTAGAGTTTTCTTTGCATTACAAACTTCAGGTTGATTTTGGGACGGTGTTAAACGACACTGAGCATATTCGAACGATAAAGATCACAAACATCAGCCCGATAGATGTTCATTACACCTGGTCATTCAGAGATTATGACATTTCATTTGAGGGGAAGGATACTGATGAGGGTAAACAAAAAGATTTTTCAAAGAATCAACTTAGAGGAAAATAAATGTTTGATGAAAATAACTATGTATACCTTAAGATAATGAATGAATGAATGAATGAATCTTCTTTGGAGATCAATTCTAGTTATTTTAAAATATTGTTGGCACCATTTTTCCAGCCGTCAGAAATTTATTAGCTTTTAATGATAACAACAAAGTTATGATCGGTGTCATCATTAACAGCACTTCGTTCTCATCAATGAAATATAATGGAATATTTATATTATTTACAACAATAAAATGTACTAAGTAAAAGATAAGTAAGATATATTCATAAATTAAATAAAATTTTAAGTAGAGAGGAAAATTGTTCTGAGTCGTTTCAGAATTATTGATTTTCTAAGGTCTCGGTCAAGAGCTTTCAGACATGAGCAGTGATGAAGAAAAGACCCCTCTTAAACCTCACTCAATGATGGAGGTATCGCACCGAACAGAGGTGTTGCGCCCAAGCACTTCCCTACCTTGTTGCAAAAAGCATTTGTTTTACGATCGGCCATCAACCGCTCCACAAGTGTCGTTCGCAGGTGAATCACAAACCAACATTACCTTGGATGAGATCAAAGCCCCCCAAGTGAATGTTGGTATTCAAGAAGTAAGAGTATTTACCAATAGCTTTCCATAATTCTTGTTCATTTTGTGCTGTTATGAAATGGAGTAGACATGTTTGTGTCACATTTTCATTAAAATATGATAAAGATATATGTGTGCAAGATAGTAAAAGCAACCAGCACTTTTTTGTCTTAATTTCTTTTCAGGTTTTTGACATCCTTCCACTTTATGGCTGCTTGAAGCCTTCAGAAAGCCAACAAGTCCAGTTCAGTTTTTACGCTCATTCTTACATCATGGCAGAGGTGAGTGCTGCATGTAGCGTAAACGGAGGGCCGGATTATCAAGTAAAAATCAGTGGTAAAGCATCGTTGGTGCAGTACAAGTTCAGCGCAGTAGATGTGGACATGGGAGACGTGGTAAATAAAGACAATGTTAGATTTTATGTAAGATGTATCGAAGATGATATAATGCTCTTATGTTATAATGATGTAATGCTCTTTTCTGTTTTTTTTGTTACTTGTGAGTCTTTCTTGTTGATCATGCATGTGTTAGTTACATGTTACATATGTTTAATGCACTATACCAGCTTAGCAGTTATCAAAAAAACTTTGTGCTTGGAAATCATATGTGGCAATGAAAACCTTTGTTATAGTGTTCCATAGAAAGTGATTTTGTATTGTTATACCAGATTTCCATACCTTTTTTAAAAAAGTAGATATCGTCTTAATTGGTAATGTTTGTGAATCTTGAAATGTTGAATAAGGCAATAATATGACATTTTATTTGCTTATATGCTCAAGTTTGATTAAGGGATATTATGAAAGTGAAGTTGATTTTCTACATTAGCTTCTATGTTCTGTGAAGTGTTTGTGCATGTGGTTAGAATGCACTTTTAATTAAAACATATAAATCCCGCTTTCATACATTTGCTGGTCATTTTAGATTTACGATCAGTTTCACACGCATGAGATTCAACTGCGAAACACAGGAAAAGTGAAGTTTGAATACGATATTCTCCCTGTTGCAATACCGAACCCCGCTCTACTTCATTTCACACCAAAAAAAGAAGTAAAGTTCTTTATGACACGTTGAATGTAACTAGCAAGAGTTTTGATGTCTTACGAAAATGTGCCTTTAAATATAGTGTGGTCAACTGCCGCTTGAGGAATGCTTTCGTTCGTTTAGGCACTTCATGTTTTCACTTCATTGTATCCATTCTCTATCAGTTAGAGTTTTTAAATTATAGTATGCTTGTTTGTTTCTTGCAATTTCAAATTCCATTCAATATAAAACGCCATGGATTACAGTAAATATGGAAACTGGTTATCCATTTTATATAACTTTTATGCTTACTGCTTTCTTCTTTGTTTATCTCACTAACAAAATTATCTATTCATTTAGAAATATGTAGAAGCTGGAGACGTTGCAACAATTTCACTTGATTTCAGACCAGGCATTCCAGAAATGTTTCACGTAGAAATACAGGTATTTGAATTAAACAAAGTGCAAACAATCAACCTTCTTTTAAATGCAAGATACACAAAATAATGCTAGCGTAGAATATCTCAACAACATTACCATTTCGAAGTAAGAAAAAAATGGTATAATTTATAAAAAAATTACATAAAGAGACTTTGGCAATAGAAAAATATATAATCATCATAACTAATCAATATCCTGATTAGTGGAAGATTGACAAAGTAATATTTTTGTGGTACTGACAATGATACTGTTCAAACAATTTAATTAAAGGTTGTGTTGGCGCCTCATACTATAATCTCATGTTGAAACTGTACCAATTTCAATCAAACAAAATCATCTTTGGGTTTCAGATTCAAGTAGCACACTTTCCAGCGGAGACAGTGACTGTGCATGGGGTGGGGGTGTTCCCTCGTGTTGCATTGAACCTCATGAAAGAAGACACCACTGCATACTACCAACAATTGTTTCAGGAAGCACAGAGAAATCTCGAACTTCACAACATTCCTTACACGAATGGAGATGACAGTCTTAAAGTAAACTTACTTGTAATTTTATTTTTGTATGAGTCACTTACTTTTACAATTGTTTTTTTTTTAACTGCTAAGAATATCTTGCAATGGATTTCTATAAAAGTCATGAAAAAAAAAACATCACTTCATTTGCGAAAAGCTTTTAGTATGAAGTTTGGTTTGAAGTATATGACAGCACTCCAGTATTTGTCATTTCTAATATGAGAGAGATAACCGAAAGATACATGTTTAAGAAGGGACTCGTGATTCTTCAGATCTTACTTCAAAAAACCTGTAAAACAATTATTTTAAAACAAACAAAAACTCTTTAAACTTCAAACAAACAATTAATGCTTCTATTTTCCATCCTTTGCACATCTGTTTGAACTATTCTCCCTTGGTTACATCTCTGTTAGAACTATTCTCCCTTGGTTACACCTCTGTTTAAACTATTCTCCTTTGGTTACACCTCTGTTAGATCTATTCTCTCTTGGTTACACATCTGTTTGAACTATTCTCCTTTGGTTACACCTCTGTTAGATCTATTCTCCCTTGGTTACACCTATGTTAGATCTGGTTTCTCTTGGTTACACCTCTGTTAGATCTATTCCCTCTTGGTTACACCTCTGTTAAAACTATTCTCCCTTGGTTACACCTCTGTTAGAACTATTCTCCCTTGGTTACACCTCTGTTAGATCTATTCCTCCTTGGTTACACCTCTGTTAGAACTATTCTTCCTTGGTTACACATCTGTTTGAACTATTCTTCTTTGGTTACACCTCTGTTAGACCTATTCTCCCTTAGTTACACCTCTGTTAGAACTATTCTCTTGGCTAATGTTTTAGAGTGAAGTGAATTACTGGGAGATACAAGCGGAAATCGAACGTTTAGAAGTCAAACAGCAGGTTCTTGAAATTGCACAACAAACTGTCAATCACAACCAATCAAATCTTTCAAAGAATGCAAGAAGGTTTAAACAAAGGTTAATATGTGTACAAACTTGACATCAGTGATCTTGGTTGCACAAATTCTAAAGAAATAAAACACTTTTTTATTTTCGTTAATATGTCAATTCACACGTTATTCTCACCGTTATTTACATTTTTTATTTTATTATTTATTTATTTTATTTTATTTTATTTAAAAATATTTATACAGGATTGCCATGTCAATATATATTAATACTGCTATCAAATTGGGTCCTGTTCAATTAATAAGTTAGTATAAAAACTGGTATAAAAACTGGTATAAAAGATATATAAAAATCCAAAAATTCACTCGCCTCCAAAATTTAAGAAAAATAATCGTTTAAAACTTTTATAAAATCATCTTCCCATAACCGACTCCGTACATATATTGGCAACTGGTTAAACACTTTTGACGCCATGAACTTAAAACTCTTCCTCGCTATCTCTAAATGCATCTTTGGGAGTTTCAGAAGAATTCCATTATTTCTCGTTTTGTTATTCAACACTTCGAAATACCCATCAAAATTACTGTCGAAATCGCCAGTACAAACTACTCTACGAACGATAGTACAAGCTCTTTTTCTCCAGATATTCACTATATTTGGTAGAACGATCTCTGTTTTGGATTTTCCGTGAATAATTCTTTCGGCTCGTTCTGAAAGACGTTTTATTCGTTGTTCGTTCGTTGGTGTTATCGACAACGCTATCGTCCCACAGTATGTCAACAGCGGGACAATCATTGATGTGTATACCTTCTGTGAAGAAATTACTGTCAATGATGATCGCAAACGATTCAACAATTTCAAACGACCAGATGCTTTACGGTATAATTCATCATGGAACAGATTGAGGTGTAGAGATTGGTCAAGTTTTACACCCAAGTATTTATACGAGTTAACTGGATTTATCGCTATGTGATTAACAGAGACGTCTAATGTGTTCTTTCCGTGGAGGTTTAAGCGCTTGCTCGTACCAAACAACATGGCCTCGGTCTTTCCTTTTTTAAGATTTATCACAAGTTCATTGTCACGAAACCAATTTGCTAAACGGTCTAAGTCTTCGACAAGTTTGTTTTCAATCACGATAAAATCTTTGTCACTAACATATAAAACTGTATCATCAGCATACTCGATGACACTGGCATGCTTGAGGATACTGGTAAAATCATTAAAATAAATCAAAAACAATAGCGGACCCAAAGTTGAACCCTGCGGGACACCGCATGTTAAAGACCTTGGATTAGATAAAGTGTTATTATAAGATACAACTTGGTGTCTATTGAACAAATAATCTGCCATCCATTTTAATTCTTTATCATGCACTCCATAAAAGGGAAGTTTTTTCAATAACGCTGCATGACTAATAGTATCAAAGGCTTTCGAAAGATCAATGAAAACCGAACCGATGAGTTTCCCATTGTCGATTTCAGATCGAAGATTATCAACAAACAGTGTCACTGCGATTTCTGTTGATTTTCCCTTGCGATATCCAAATTGTTTATTGTATAGAAGATTGTTACTTTCAAGATGGCTCACAAGTTGTCGATGTACAATTTTTTCGAGAATCTTCGAAAGCACAGGAAGAACCGATATAGGTCGATAATTGTTAATGTCGGAGGATTTCCCAGATTTAAACAGAGGATTTATTTTTGCAAGTTTCCATTCATTTGGTACGCAACTGGATTTAAGTGAGTTGTTGATGATATGTGTTAAAGGTTTTGCGATTTCTGCTGCTCCGTCTTTTAGGAATATCGGAGGAATGTTATCAATTCCTGATGCTTTTTTTATCTTCAATTTTCTTAAGTCATGAAAAACTTCGGTAACGGTTACTTCTTTAAACGAGAAGGTCGAACGAGTTGGCTTTAGGTATCGAGTAGCTTTAGACTGGTTATTCCAAACAAAATCCGTTAACACAATGGATTTATTCTTTAATACACTGGCAACGGTGGAGAAGTAACTACAGAATGCGTTAGCTATTTTTGAGTTACAAGCAGTGTTTTCCCCATCGATTTCAAAATGGGAACAGAACTCATTTCTATTGTGTTTAGACGGATATATGCTTTTTATAGCTGACCAAAAACGCTGTGGATTACCCATGTTTTCGTTTATAAGGTTCTGATTGTATTTATTTTTAGCTTGTTTTAAAAGTCTGTTGGAACGGTTACGTTGAGTTTTATATGAAGCCCAGTCATCGACATTTTTGGTTTTGCGGGCTTTCCGAAGTAACTGGTCTTTAAAATTCATTTCCAATTTGCATTCCTGGGAGAGCCAAGGGCAAATCCGTCCTTTAATTCTCTTTGAAATTATTGGAGCATGTTTGTTTATAGCTTCAAGTAAAATAACTTTTAGCTCTGACCATGATTTATTTACGTCATCGTGCTTATAAATTGGACTCCAATCGGAAAGTTTTAGAGTTTGACAAAAATCGACGGAACTGTAATTCATATTTTGGCACTGGATCGTTCTTGGAATGTATTTTTGGCTATGTGTTTTTCGAACCAATCCGATCATATCATGGTCACTAATGTCACAGGGTATAACATCCGAAGTTATTATGTTTAAATGATTACTCACCGCAATGATGTCAATTAGTGTAGAACTATCTTTTGTTGTTCTGGTTGGTTTAGTTATTAACTGCTTAAACCCATTAATTTTTAAAATCGATTTAATTTCTTTATGATCGTTGGTAATGAGATAGTCGCAATTTATATCGCCTATAATAATTACTTCTTTTCTTTCCATTGTTGTTACTGTAGATAAACACTCATTGAACGTGTTGTTAAAAGACTTTGATAAATGCTTTGAACTGTCCGGGGGTCGATACAGAACGTTCAAAAGAATTCCTTTTGTATGAGGATACATAATTTCCAACCAAACACTTTCTATATCTTCGTGTTCTAGATCTGTACGATGAGCAAAATTAATACCTTCAGATATATATACGCCCACGCCACCCCCAGGACCAGAATGTCTGTTTTTACTTACAAATCTGTACCCCGGGATTGTTATTTCTGAAGCATAAATGCTTTCTGTGAGATGGGTTTCTGTAACAGCAAAAATATCGAGTTTGAAATCTGATAAAATCGCCGATATTTTATGAACATTGTTTATTAGTCCTCGAATATTAAGATGACAAACCTTTAACCCTCGTATTGCAGAAAGTCTTTTAAGCTCCGGTATATGCCTCTGAATATATACTTCTTCGGTTGGGATGGTACGATGCTCAGAGCATACGAAACATAATCTCTCTGTATGTGTCCCTTTAAAACATTGTAGATGGTAAATCTGTTCACACCTCGAGCACTTAATATTTCCTTGACCACGATTGATGTTTCTGATACATGCACTACAAGTTAACGGACCTGGGCAGGTCTCTACATCTCCACAAAGTAGCATCAACAGATGGAAGAATGTTTTCACGTCACTTTTTACGAAAATATCTCTACGTTTCACCCATAAACTCGAGAAAATATAGGTTTCATCCAGATCAAAATCATCTGAAAAGTTTCGAAACTGTATTCCATACATATCACTTCCACAAAAATGCAGCTGTTTAACCATCAATATAAAAAACAGTAATATTAAGAATCGTACGCCGAAAAAACGTGTGTCCGCCATTTTAAATTTAATCAAATCAAATTACATGGCATTTTTATTTTTCAGCATTTAAACACAAGTTTAATAGATTTTTTGTTTTGACGATGGTCGTAACGCAGCATGTTGAATAAAATAAGAATATGTCTTATTGCTTTACAAATTGTTTGTATATATATTCACAGCATCACATGCTTACTTTTAATTGTAATTATTTTGTTTTAAAATTTCTATAAATACTCATTTTCTTTTTTAATTGGTAGGGTTTATCTGACTGAGTATGTTTTGGATTTTGGGTACACTATCTTGGGTAATGTGTCTAAGCAACATTTTCAAATCCTAAATTCTGGTTCTGTCCCTGTGACATTCGCTGCCGATCTGAGAGTGCTCCAAGGAACAGGGTTCATTTTGGATTTGGACAGAGTTAAGAGTTTCCCAGTCAATGAGTGTCTCGATGTTGAGATCAGCTACACTCCAAAGTCACCTGACTTGTTCACAGGCCCTTTAGCTGTGAATCTGCCAATCAAAGTATTTTATTTTTAACATACAAAATATTTAAATATAGTATATTAGATAAACTATTGTCTTCAGGTTGTATTCTTAAATCCTGAGTTATACTGTTGTATAAAACACTTCCATTTAGGCAGAAAATTGTCCATTCTATATACCTAGAAAATATGTAGCATATTCAAATTCTACAGTTGTGACGGTTACTTTCTTTATAAAATCTGATACTTTCCATTATGGCCATTTTTAAATACATAAATTATATTATACTATATAAATTAACTATATATATTTAAACATATTACGTTTTACGTATGTCCATTGTTCCAATCTGAAACTATGCTCCTCACTATCATAAAAACATATTTTAGATATCTGGTGGGCCGGTTGTCCAGCTCTGTTTGAAAGCTTACGTGGAAATCCCCAACATTCGTTTGTCTGTTGACTCGCTGCTTTTCAACGAGGTGGTTTGCGGCCAATGCAAAGTGGTCACGGTGCAAATTGAAAACATCAGCCATGTTCCGTAAGTTCTTGTGGTTAAAACACAGAATTTTCTGTTGTTATGGTTCACATTATTATTGTAACGTGGCTTTTGTCCTCCTGTCTTTTTATCTTGTTTTATCTCTTGTTGGAAATGTAATTCAGTGATTTTGTTCAGAAATAATTATTCAATATCTCACAATAATAAAACGTTATTATTTTATTATTTTGAAATCAGTTTTGTTTTTGCAGATGCGAGTGGAACTACTGCGTCCCTCAGATTGATACAAAGGTACAAAGCTTCCAGTCTTCAATTTGCAAGAATAATATTTAAATATTTTTTTCCAGCAGTCACTGGCCACAGTCATATACATATTTCCTCAATCTCCATGCATTTTCAAATAGTGAAATTAGATTTTCTCTTAAAAAGCTTCTGTAATCTTAATCATGAAGATCTCGACCCAGAGTTTTAGTGCATTTAATTGCTCCCATTTGTGCTACGGTTATTTTTGATGATTTTTGTTTATTTATAACCGCTCACTAAACAACTTTGTGACAGCGCATGGTCTTGAACCTAGAACCTTTTGGTTAAGAGCTGAACGCTAAATCTTTTACTAAATAAACTCAAAACTTGTTTTTTCTTTCCATCCAATAGACATAAATATATATATGCAATGAAACTTTTTCCAGCAGTCACTCAAACATGTTCCACTACACATTCGCAAGAAAATGAAAAAACAGCCTGCGAAGTTGAAAATCTTTGAAGTCTCTCCATCCTCAGGCTGTTTGTTGCCAACACAGAAATTGAACATTCAAGTCAAGTTCATGCCCACTGAAGAGGTTACCATTTTGTTTTTAAATTGTCATTGTTCACTTGGTATTTAGTTTATTATTTGACATTTGTGATGGTTGTCCATCTACCATCCAGTTTTTTCACAATTCTAAAAAAATATATAGACTTATTACACTTTGGATCCACTTGTCTTAGTAAACTGAGGCTGGCGGTAAGCAAGGACATTTCTCTCATGGAAAGCTCTGCTCTTACAGTCATTGTGAGATTTGAATCTGATCACTTTCGATTGGCCAGATTTTGAAAAATGAAAATATGTGTGTATTTTACACAGTATGAGTTTTCTTATGAATACAACCAATACTAACAAGCGTAGATTAAATTTCAATTGCTTCATAACTATAATGTAATATTGCCACACTTCATAACAAATCTTGAAGTAATAAAAGCAGTTGAAACTTACTACCTGTTTGTATTTCAGATCATTTACAACGAAAAGTTGTCTTTCAAGATCGCAAATAGTTCATTCAAGCATTTCATCGCATGCAAAGGTAATGGCTTGGAGCCACACATTATATTGGAGAACAACACTGCAATATTTCAACCCGTTCTGCCATATTTGGGGAGAGATCAGACAATAATAAAAGTGACAAACCCATGCAAGTTCCCGATTGAGTTTTACTCCTTAGAGTTTGATAAGCAATACCTTGGAGAGGAAAAGGTCTGTTATCTTAAAAACTGTTTTTTCTTTCATTTGCTGAGCTTGATACAATACACCATTTTCAAGATAGCAATTAAAACTTTTATTGTGGCTGTTTCTAACAGAAGAAGATCATAAAATGATTGACAATTCAACCTCAATCTAAGCCTCGTTTTTGTTTAAAAATCTGCTATGTATTCATATGATGCAAGCAATTTGAAGGATCTTAAAATTCTCCATATAAAATTAGAATTAGAATTAGATTTTACTAGTTGTTTGACAGTTCATATGGTGTTTAAAAATGTTACTTAACTCAAGTGTGTTTGTCAACATTTTCAAATCAACCATCACACATTACCTTTATTAATGGCTTGTCTTCATACTCCCCTCCATTGTGTTACATAAATACAATTTATCTACCGCAATCTTATTTTACCTCTTTCTGATTAACAATTGGAAACCTTCTTTCAGTTGTTGCGTGAGTTACATGGCTACGATGAATACAACTCCCTTCTCCTACCGCCACGGGTTCCAGGGGAATCGTTTCCCAAGCAACTGCTCCCCCAACCTGAGAAGCTGAATCAAAAATCTAATGAAGTCATTTTTAGCGGAGATGGAGGTGTTGATGTCAGCACTAAGGAAGATGTGACTGATACTCTAAACCAGGGTAAAAAATATTTTTATGTGTTTGTAGATGCAAATGGATTAATTTTGTCTAAAATATTCTTCTTCTCATTCTGCGTGCGTTTCTGTAGGTGAGCTTGAAGTTACTCCTGTTGCAGCGGCAATTGCATCATACTTGGGGATTGATTTGAGCAGCGAAGGTAGAAGTGCATTGAACAGACGTGGCATATTCATCATCCTACATGGCTCTCCGTTATCCGGCAAGACTGCTACCGCTGTTGGTTTATCTGGGTTATTTCAAGCTTCCCACGTTTGCATTGATGATGTTGTTTTGGATGCATTAAAGAATGGAACATCGTCAGCAGGTTCCCAACTTAAAGAATGAATAAAGTTCATTTTCTTCATTTTTATTTTTTCCAATGTGCTCTTTTCGAATATTTACAATCTAATAGTTTTTGTAATCAAATAAAGTTAACTTTTTTGAAATAAATATAAAACTAAAAAGTTCTAGATAATAAAAACACAAAAGATAGAGCTGCATTGATTGTATTTAAATTGTTGAAATCATGTGTGCACTCCGCATTTTCAAACTTTTCAAACATGCTAGCTTGCCGTACACGAGAGTTGTGTAAAGGAGCTGCAAAAGTCGCAAAATCCAGTATGATTCCCATTGAGATGACAGTTACCGATGACGATCTGCCACCCATTAAACAACGACGTCCCAGTCAAAATCCTACAAACAAAATCAAACCGGTAGCTGCAATAAAACCCATGGATAATGAACACACCTCCAAGAAGTTAGAGTTGACTTGCGATATGCTGGATGAAGGGGAAGAATTGTACACTTGTGTTCTACCTGAAGACCTTTTGGTGGAGCTACTAGCAGAAAGGTTTCAGGTGAATAAAACATCTGTGCAAAATTTAAATTATAAATGATAATCTTTATCAATTAATTTGCTTATTCATATACTGTATTTGAAAAGGTAGCCAACTAGTCGGTGCTCTTTGGGAGAGTTTTTTGATTTTGATAAATTCTGTTGAATGAATGTCATGAGTTATTTCTTCTATAAAGGTTTTTTTGTTTGGTTTCTTTCTTAAAGCAAGTTAATTGATCAAGGAATCCAAACACTAATTTTATATATTTTTATCTGTTTGTTATAATATATTAAATATTTTGGTACAGTACATCCTTCTTCATCTGAACCTTGCTTATTCAAACACATCTTTCGAAGGGCAGGTATTGATCCAAAAAACAACCAACCTTTTTATTGCAATAAACTTGTCGTTGAAGAACAATGAAATCCATCTTTTTTTAACTCAGAATCGTCAGTTATCAATATGAAGACAAGAGAAGCACCCTCATTTATCTTTGAGTTAAACATGCTCATATGAACAAGGATGTACCAACCCACTATTACTTTACATATCATGTTATCTTGTATTTATTCTGTAACTGCATTTTTAAATCAAATATATACTGCAGCATGATTGCCAATCAATTTCATTTATTTTTGCCTTAAAGCAATCTGCCTGTCACGTTGGTGTTGTTGTTGACGGATTGGATAGTGCATTTACACGCAATGTCTTAACCACCGGGACATGTGTCTTACGCGCAGCGAACAACCGGAAACATATATATGCAGTTACCCTGGAGTTGGAACATGCAACGTTGAAAGAGTACAATGTGAAAAAGCAAGCAGACAAAGGTATGAAGTGGCAATAACTCAGCCATAGATTTCACTGTGTTACTGTTGGGGTTAGATATTTGAGAGCAGGTTGAGCGTGAACTATTTAGGATAAATGGAAGATAGCTAATCCATTGTATTGGGTGAATTTTTTTCATTTTGAGCAAGTGGTGAAAAAACGCACATTACTAAAAAACATAAAAGAGCTATTTTTGTAGGTTTTCCATTGCGAAGTTTCTTCGACTATTCAAGTTTTGTGTAGTACAGTGGTGTAGATTTTTTTTGATTTCATTGAATCCTTTTGTCAATTTTTTATCTATATACATTCAACCATCAATAAAAAAGAGGAAATAAACAATAATATTTACTACCCCAGTACGAATAATTATACTCAAATATAATACACTCTCTATCCTTCTGTCATGGTTGCAACCTTCTGTGTCTTATAAAAACATTAACACATTTGTGAGCAACCTGTGGCAATGTTCTGCTATTAATGAAAGAAAAGATGTCAACCATGAGTGGTCAATAGTATACTCTAAAAATTATTTTCCTTATTCCTGTTCTTTTTTATTCAAAGATAATATTAGTACATTGTTGATGATGCTAATAACTCAATCTTTTAATAACATAGACAAATAAATAGATGTTTGTGCACCCACACCATAAAAAGTTTGTTTTCTGATAGAGTTGGCACAGCAGCTCGCTGATCAAGATGAATGGATGCGTTTGGAAGAAATGAGCGAAGATGAATATGATTCCCTCTCACAAGAGGAACGCGAAGCTATTGATCATAAACGTTTGGTAGCCAAACAAGAAGTCATGCGTAAGAAGAAGGAGTTGAAGGAAGAAAAGATGCGATTGCAGCGAGAATGTGAGATGATGGAGGAGAGGAGAATAGAAGAGGAGAAGTAAGAATCTGTATCAAGTCTGCAGCATTTGGTTAGGTTGCGCTGATAGTGTTCTTGTTGTTGATTTCCTTTTCACTGGGGTTGGCGTTAGGAAGGGCACCCAGCTGTAAAACATCTACTCCTCCAATGAATCATCAAATGATTAAACCTACAAAATTGTGGGGAATATCATCTGTTAAAACCCCGTCTAACCCATGCTAGTATGGAAAATAGATGTGAAAAATGTAAATGATGATGATGATATATTAGATATTGTATCTTTTTTTGAATATTTCCAAATGTATAAATTTTTTAACTTCAAATACAATAAGAAAGATATAATCAACGATTAAATTATGTTTTAAAGCAAAGTTTAAATGACCGTTAATTCTCTGTTATATGATCAGGTAAAGCTGCTGTTAATCTTTACTATTTGAGATGACAGACTCTTTATGTCGGGTATCATCTGGGTTATTCATTAAGAAATGGATTATTATTATTTGTTCAATATTTATACAGGTACAATCACTTCAGTATTTAAATATTTAAAAATAATTAAAACTGCTATCACAGTGGGACCTGTGTTAAACTATTAATACAATGTTAAATACAAATAGAATAAATAAATATATAATAAATTAAATTAAATTAGATTCTTTAAGAAATAGATTCTTTACTATTATTGACACTATTATTTAAGAATAAGGCCTTAATAATTTAAAAAAAAATCCAGTCTTAACTTGTTAAAATTCCTTTTCCATCGGTCTTATTCTGTCTACAACCTGTACTCCACACATTTATACATTCCTTCTAATTATGATTACGCAGCATTTTTTTTTTTTTTTTTGAAATAATTTGTTACCAACAACATAATATTATTTAAGCAATATATTTTGATTTAAATATAAATCATCATCAGGCTAAAAAACATAAAATGAACAGTTTAAAAAACAGTTAAAAAAGATATTGTATAATATACTACAGATCAGAATATACAAACAGTCAAAACAAGAGAATGCTATTACGTATGAAAAATCAAAACAACATAAACTAAAAGGCGAGCACTTAAAAAGAGCTGTGCGATAATTATAATTTAATGACTAAAGCACGACAATGATATTCGTCCTTTGTGTTGAGAGATGGCTTTAACTCATTAATACACAATGCCTCGAGAGTCACAGTTAAATGGGACACAGTTGGTCACGTCATTCATTGTCAGTGGAACATTACATGTTTGGAAGTGAGCCCCCACAGGAGTTGAAGATCTGCGATGTTCTCTAAAGCGACAGAGTAAATGTCGGATAGTCTGTCTGACAGCATGATTTACAACATGGACATGTAATTTTATAAACAACTCTGCTTCTTAGAGAAAAATAATAATATAATAAGAATATTGTTCTTGTTTTTTTAGTCATTAAATTATAATTATCGCACAGCTCTTTTTAAGTGCTCGCCTTTTAGTTTATGTTGTTTTGATTTTTCATACGTAATAGCATTCTCTTGTTTTGATTGTTTGTATATTCTGATCTGTAGTATATTATACAATATCTTTTTTAACTGTTTTTTAAACTGTTCATTTTATGTTTTTTAGCCTGATGATGATTTATATTTAAATCAAAATATATTGCTTAAATAATATTATGTTGTTGGTAACAAATTATTTCAAATGAATATTTTGCCACAATGTTTCTGCCAAAAAAAAATTTTATTTTTAGTATATATTTATATATTTTCTTTGTTCTGATGACATGTTAACAAAGATAAAAACGTGGTTTATCTTTTTATATTGTTGATGATCTTGTTTTAGAAATTTGAAGAAAAGGAAAAAGGCGGCTGGCAAGATAAAGGAGAAGAAGAGTATGGATAAACTGCATTGTGTTCGTGAAGGAACAAGTGCTTCGAACAATCCCGATCAAATCAGTCTTGCAACCAGTATGATATCTGAATCCTCAGTAAATGTAGAAGATATGGAGAGGTATGGAACTTTCTTTGTGATCTTTTTAGATGATTTTTAATCCATATTTCAAAAAAATATAAATGCTTTTCCTGGGAATTTTTTTACTAAAACCAATGATAACCATCATGAGCTCCTAGATGTTGATTTCGATTCATGTTAGGTATCATGATTGTTTTTTATTACTAGAAAGAAACCGGGCAGTAAGAATGTTCGAAAGAGATCTGAAATGATGAAAGATTATGCGATGCCAGTTAACGATATCAACGAATGTGTTGAGGATACACCCGAGGAAAGAGAACTAAAAGCAAAGTAAATTGTCTTTTCATTTTCGGGATAGCTCAGTTGGTAGAGCGCTTGCAATTTCGGATTTCTGAGGTTGTGAGTTCAAATCCTCCCGGCCTCGCCGACTCAGCGAATGAGTAGCATTTTGATGTGGTATGGGTGTTGGTGGTAGGAGTGGTGCCCGCCTCAACAGTTACACCCAAGGTCTTGTGCTAACGAAAAGGGGATAGGCACGCTCGTTTACTCCCGTTACCAACATTAGAGTTAATTCGGCTACTTTACTTTTTTTACTTTGTTTTAAGTGGTAAGGTTTCAAATCTTAGATTTCGGTCATACGTGCAGAGTTCTCCCGATGTAAAGAGGTTGTTCCAGTGTTGGGACCGCACAACAGGTTGGACGAATGAGCCAGTGGAAGGTGAAGTGGATATTTCTGTAGTACAATCGGCCAGCGTTATAGCTAGTAAGAAGACTGAGCGCAAGAAGGGAGCTGAGAAAGACCGACTGAAAGAGGTGTTGAAACAGTTCTCTATTTAACTTTAATCATTGTTTATTGATACTGTACTTTATTGTCTACTGCATTTTGTCTGAAAAAAAATAGTTAAAAATCGTTTTCTTACTTAGATTGGGGTCAACACAATAACTCGCATAAAGAATTTTTGTTGCATGAAATATTAGTTTTAACTATCCGTAATACATTTGAACATTTCTTATAAAATCTACCATCTGATGCAGGTGTTTCATGTTGTTTTGTATAAATTCACATTAGATTGTTGAGGTTCCAGCCTTACCATCTATCAACATTGATAACGGTGAAGAGAAGCCGTCATGTTGTGTTCCCAACATCATTCTACAAACTGAAGAACCACAATCAAGTCTTTTAAATGAAGTCATTGAAGCTAATGTTTTACCTGATGTGGAGAGTGTATGAGATATGAATAGATTTGATTTTTGGCAACAATATTTTTGTATACTGTAACTAACCCTAACCTAACCATGCTATCACAAAGTTGTTTAGTGAGCGGTTATAAATAAACAATGCTGTATTTCATCAAAAATAACCATAGCACAAATAGGAGCAATTAAATACACTAAAACTCTGGATCGAGGTCTTCATGATAATGCTTAATGAGCGTTCTGGAAGCCTCGTTAAAAAATAAACAAACAATATTGTATATCAAGAAATCAAATAACGCTGTATCTTTATCAATTTATTTGGAATATTCATTCTATTATTGTTTTCCTTTTTTGTGGTGGAAACATTCATGATGGTTCTATTCAGGTGTTAGAGGATGTGGGGCTGGGAGCATCGGGTCCGCCGCTTCCTCCAGACACTGTGTTTGACATCATCATCCGCCCACCCGTACGTCAACCACCCTTTGTTGATAAACAGAAGTTCTCTTTCCTTCCTATGGCCACCGATGATGAGGTACAATTGAACACAACAAAATCCAGACTGGAAACAGGAGGGTCAGACAAACCAAGCTTAATTGACAAAAAGGTTTTAAAGGAGCTCTTTTTTATTTTATTTTTACTGCAGTTATCCCATGAAATGTATTGAGCGGTAATTGGTTTAGCAAGTCACTGTCGTAAGTAACGTTAACTTTTATAGGATTCTAAAAAACAAACAAAGAATCGCCTTGACAGGACACCCTCTACAACGGTGTCAAAGAAAGGACGACAGTGTGGAAAACCGGACACTCCACCTGCTAACGGGTTATCCCCTGACAAAGAAAGGTTAGGAGAAATATTTATATTGATGAATATCCGTTTCACTATTATACTTATTGAGCCTCGACTTTTCTTCTTTTTTCAAGTATTATTTTTGAAAATTTTGTCTTTTTATCTCATTTATTTCCAAGTTTGCTTCTGAAAATGCATTGTACATATACAAATAGTTATTCTATACAAATACAACAAAGCTGTTTTTTGTAGTGTTTCATTGTGGGATGAGAACACATGCAATCGATGGGTGATTGCATCACAAGAGACTATTGAAATCAAACTTAGCTTCAAGTCGGATGAAGTCGGATTATTTGATCAAACATTGAACTTTGAGATCAGAGGAACGTTGCGTAAATATCAGCTTTTCTGTCGTGGAATATGTACATTCCCGAACATCACTACAGATCCTAAAATTGTTTTCCCTCAACGCAAAAAGTTTCAAAGACCAGGAGAAATTGTCCATAAGAAGTTCATTTTGAACACGCAAGTCTTCGAATTCGGGCCGTTGCTGGCGGGGAAAAATCGAGAAAGGTACAGAGACGGACGTTTCCCCGAGAACATGACCAAGTTTTGGATTTCAAACACGTCACCAATGCACGCAGATATATCTTTTTCGTTTCTAAATGACAACAATGCCACTACTTTTCTTCTGGAACCACCCACCATGTCTTTAAAACCTGGAGATAATATGGTAAATTGAGTTAGTTTAATTACCATTCATGTAGTTTTATGAAAACACAAATTTTGGACTAAATAATCTATTATTATTCATGCTTTTGGAGAAAATGTACCGACATCAAGATCGTTATTTGTCCATCTTTAACACATTTTGATTGTGTCTTGTTTTAAAGCCACTCTTTGTTTGGGCGTACCCAAAAACACCTGGCGATTACGAAGACACCATTGTTTGTTGTATCAAAGACAACCCTGTACCAGCGATGTTCAGGGTCAACGCTAATGGGGCTCGACCCGAACTCGAACTTGATCGTAAAGTTGTTCAATTTGACCGTGTTATTCTACATAGGTAAAACTAGCCATTTACCGTTTCAATTTGAAATTATATCCAATCCAACAAAAGTTGTTTGTTCAAGTCAAAATGACTTAGATTGTGAAAATTTTTATATATTCGTTTTTGTATAGACTATTTTAATAATCAACAATGATCAATTTTTCAGGAAGGAGACTCAAATTATCTACCTTCGTAACAGCACTCTGGTGCCAGTAGCTTGGAAACTAAGTGGTATGGATGCTCTGGGTGATGACTTTAGTGTTTCAGTGGACCATGGCGTAATTGAGCCAATGAACGAGTTTGGATTGCAGATGCATTTTCGCGCGATTAAAAATGTGAATGTCAAGAAAGTTGTTCGCTTAGAGGTTGGTGTTTTGAAATATTGATCAGTTTACTGTTGATGAGATTTATTGGTATCAAGATTGTTAGTAGTATTTTTATTGCTTACAAATTTACGAGTTCCGACATTGAAAACAAAGTTTGGCAAATCATCATATTTTGCCCTACGTTTTATACATCCTCTTCAAGTGTTTGACAAACTTTGTTTTCATTTCATAATGATCTTGGAATCTTTTACATCAATAGATGTTTTCTTTAATATAAAGACACTGAGTGTAGCACTGTTAGTGATTACCTGTTCATAGATTGTTGTTTCACATATACATTTTTTCTCAGGTTTCTGACGTTGACAATGTGATGGGTTTATCTCACGCCGAGAACATTAACGTTCTTGCTGAGGCTTACGACATTGCGCTGGACTTAAGTTTCCCAAAAGGTGAATGTTATGTCATGATTCTCTTAACATTTTGTACGGAAGTCAAATAAAGTTGGTTAGTTTTGCATTGATTATTCATTGCAGGAACTGATGGCGGATTGGAATTTGGAACTATAAAAGTTGGCGAAGAGGTCAAGCAAAACTGCTCTTTGAAAAATAAAGGTCGCTATGAGATTGTGTATCGGTTTATCTTTGATGAGATTGAAAACTCACCTGTGAGCTGCAACGAATTGTTTACCATTAAACCCAACAAGGGAACACTTGCACCAAATGAACGCCCAACACAAGTCTTGGTGACATTTAAATCAAACAAGGAAATCGACATAAAGGACCAACCCATACTAAAGTGTCAGGTATGCGACATTAAGGTTGTGATGGAAGGATTTTTTGTGACATTTTGAATCAATAAACTATCAAGGAACTTGTGGAATGTAAATCACAAATGGATTTTGGTTCAAACCTGAATCTATCATAAGACAAAACGTACAAGTTAGTATCTGCATGTAGTTTTGTTTTTCTTTCTAGCTTATTGAACCCAAACTTGGTGAGAATGGAGAGGTGATTGCCAACATCCCTGTGAAGATCAGTGTTAAGTCATTATACAGTAGATATCACATCTATCCATCAAATGATATCAATTTTGGTGCAGTTATTGTCAACACTAGAAAGACGCGCACATTTGTGATTGAGAACAAAGGTGAATTTGAGTTTCGTTTTATCATATCAAGAGTGCATATGATGGCGACGGCTGTTCTAAGTAAGTTGAGACCGTCTGGCATTCAAAGGGCTATGTCTCGGCAAGGCTCTATTCAATCCGATCGATCGCGTATCATATTCCCGGGGAAAAGTAGAAGGGAGTCAGTGCGAGGGTGAGACCTAAGCATCCCTTTATTTCATGTAAACAACTTTATTGCATTGAAATAAGCATCAGTAAAATTAAGTTGAGCTTCAGTGATGCTTAAAATGTGGTTATCTTTTAGTCTTGTGTCAGATGTGTTAGGGTTAGTTGTTCCATGTTTTATTTTTTTATTTTTTTTTTATTTATACGAATATTTATACAGGATAACCATTCAAAAATAAGTACAATAATTACAATATATCTATACAATATTTCTGTTCTCCCATGGGTCCTGTTGAAGCTTTCTTCATGAAGGTTTCCTTCCAATTCAAACATTTACAATGAAATTATGAAATGCAGTGGCTTTATTATCATTGCGAGACTGTGATAATCTTTTTGCGGTCACTTAGGGTGGAAATGCCAGGTTTTGGAAATGTTGGAAGTCAAAACACTCGACTCTTTCTGGGTATGTTTACCGTTTACCCAATAAGTGGTTTAGTTGCCTCTGGTGCTTCGGCCACAATCACTGTGGATATGCTGTCTGAAATTGCTATGGTGGGTCAAGAGGTGAATGGTTTAGCTAATAATATCTTTTGTATCTTTTTTGTAGCCAAGATGTTTTTTGTCTTCAGTGAAGTTAGTTACTTCTTTCCATGATTTGGATATTATTTTCTATGATATTTTACTGTTTTACTGATTTGGATAAATATTTTTTGATAACAATTGAAATAATAATCATTCGAAATGATGACATCAATAACAATTATTATAAAAAGTTAAAAGTTATTTTGTTTCGTTTTATTACAAAATAATTTTGAAAATCTTAAATTAATCTAATGGTCCACATTATGAAAGTGAATTACAGTAACATTTCGAAATTTTGCAATCATTATAAAAATTATATTGAACAATATATTAAAACCTTTCCTCTCACTGGGGTTGGCGTTAGGAAGGGCATCCAGCTGTAAAACATCTACTCCAATGAATCATCAAATGATTAAACCTACACAATTGTGGGGAATATCATCTGTTGAAACCTCGTCTAACCCATGCTAGCATGGAAAATAGATGTGAAAAATGATGATGTGTGATGAGACTTTGTGATGATTTAGTATTATTCTGAAACATTGTTTTTGAAATGTAAATTGATGTTTAAGAAGGCTTGTTTCTCTATTTTACACCTTATTGCACACTGCTGGATCCCATGATGCAATGATGAAGCATGGAAATGCTTATGCATCCAATTCATTCATTTTTCAAACTAAAATCCTATAATCCAACATTAATAATTTTTATTTGGAGCCATATGCTTTATCAACATGTATGGCTTCAACCTATTTGTATTTTTATTCTTACAGGATTTTACTATTGAGATATCAGAGCGGCCACCTACAGATAACCCTAATGGAGTTGAATACCGATTGATTGGAGAAGTGTGTATACCGAACATCCTCACATTGCCTGCCGCCATCTCCTCTGTTTTTGAAGAGCATCGTATTGTTAAAAATCTGAACATCTTTGCCTGCCACTCGCAAATTCTATCCGCCAACACTGGCGTGTACGGAGAAGAAGATGGGAAGTTTTTTATTTATAACGTTATCGTTGGTCACAAAGCGAAAATGCGATTTAAGATCACAAACCCAAACAAAGTAATATTCTTAAGTTTCTTTATTTTATAATCTCATTGGTCTCATGTAATCTTGTGTATCATTTAATCTTCTTGTCAAACTTTATTTTTTACCAAATAAACATCCTACTGTGTACATTTCCAAGTGTTTCAATTTTTCTCTTGACATAATTTTGCAGTGTAATTACTCTACGAGAATACCCTTTCATCAAATGAAGATATTGTTAAACACTGTATACCATGTATATCTTAGGCATTATGTTTATTGTTAACAGATTCCTTGTGATGTGTTTTTTTCATTGAAACCTCTCTCCAACAAACCAATGCACCGCATCACAGACGTTTTTGACATCGAGCCAACCCGTGCAATGATACAAGCTCACTCTAGTGTCTTTGCAACTGTTGCATTCCAGCCCAACGCAATGCAGGTAGGGGGACCTGTGAATGATGAATCTTTCTCACTGGATACAGCTGCAAGCACTGATCACAATTTGTTGTACATATGATCTTATCATATTACATTGTGTTTTACTTAAGTGGTGACTTAATTTTTCACCTAAAAAGATACAATTGTAATGTTGGTCTGTTTCTAATCTAGTCTGTAAAATAGATAAGAATACTAATTTGGTAAATAATAACGAACTACCAAAGAGTCTTTTCACAATTTATTAAAGGACTATTACAACAGTGTGTTGTTCTCTTAGTCAATTGCTATGATCACTTGGTTGAGTTTATGATCATAGTGACTACTGTGTATTCGGAAAAAACTGTATTGCTTTAGTAGTTGCTTTAGTAGTTGATTATTTTGTTTTTAAATTTTCACTGGAATAAAAACATCTCATTTCAGACATTAATTAGGGGTTCAAATTTTAAAATATTGCCCTTTTTTGTCTTTTCAGCAATATTCTTGCATCTTTGATGTCATGGTTGAGGGACTGTCTGGTTTAGCTTTAAAGAGTCGAAACATTTCATTCGAGATACAAGGAGATGGCAACCTACCTCGCATTTCTGTCGTAAAACCCATGGCAACAAACACCAATGGAAACCCAGTCATCCTGTTTCACAGGTTCTGAATGATGTTCAACTATTAGCTAATCTCTCATCTCTCAAAGCAGTGAATAAAAAAGATGTCCTCAATAAGAAGTGATAAATCAATAAAAGTTACCTTTCTGGTGTTACTGATGTCCTCAAAACTAGTAAACTAGAGTTCTACAAAGCATTTGCAATGATAAAATAAATCAATAAAAGTTACCTTTCTGGTGTTATGTTTCTAGGGTTTTTATGAAGTGTTGCATTTTTAACAGATTGTTATTGGGTCGCTCTCAATCCCTCATCGTTGTCTTAAAAAATGTTGACAATCTGCCGTGCAAAGCCAACATTAAACTCGTAGATCCAAACCATTGTTTTATTGTATGTCTGAAAAAGGTGAATACTAAATCCATTTTATACCATTCTTTCAGTTCGTATGAATCTACTTTGAGAGTTGCCATTTACCTGTTTCTTGTTCTTGACATTTGTTGTAAACTAATGATTTAGTACCACTGAAGTGTTTGGAATTAGTGTTTACACATAACATTTAATTATGCATATTCCAGAACACATTTACTGATGAATCCAAGTTGCTTTGCCTCGCTACCACATCTACGAAACCCGTATCGAGTAACTTTAACCTTCCGGTGAATGAGACGTGTGAATTCCAGGTAGAGTTTTGTCCGAAAATTGCAGGAAAGGTTTCGGCAAACCTCCACATCATGTTGGAAGACAACCCGTTTGAAAACCTGATCATTGAGTTCTTGGGAGAAGGTTATATAGATGAGTTCACAATTGACAACATTCAAATGATGACACAAAGTTGCTTCATAGAAGCTGATGCCGCACCTCTTGACACCCAAAATATCATCAGTAAGTGAAAGTTTAAAATATAATTTCCTCTTTTATTCTACAGAAAATTAGATTATATTGTTAAAGTTAGGATTTTCAGTTTGCATTTACTTGTTTAAATTTTGCTTAGTTCCCAGCTATAACCAAATAACCTTTGGTGACTGTGATGTTGGTGTATCAAAGAGCACTGAGTTCACCATCACAAACCATTCTTCAAGTGAGTGCATGCGATTCCAATGGAACAGTCCACCAGAGATCGTTTTCACTCCGAATTGTGGTCACCTCCAAGCCAACTGTGCTAAAGACGTCATTGTCACCTACACCAGTCAACAAGTGCACAAGTTGCAACTGTCTAATGTACCATGCCATGTCTCCAAAATTGTTTTACCGCAGGCAACCAAAAAGGTAAGATGTTTGTTGAGTGATAATGATGAAGACTGTATACAAGTGTCGTTGCCATCACCTTTGACAAGTAAGAATGCAGCTGGAATGATGTTTTAGATGCAGTTTGTAAAAACTGTTTTTTCTGGTTCATTCTTATTAAATATATCTCATTATTTATAAGTAGATGAAATTTTAATAGCATCTTATATTCATATTCGTTTGTCTATGCACCAAAGACCACATAACGAAAACAATGATTTTATAAACTGGTTACTATGTATTCCTCAGGTGACAGACTGGGATGACAGACGTAAGGTGGTATGCTGGGTGAATGAAGAACATCTGCCAAGTGACACACAAGACGTCAATGAGCCAGCGAGAAAGTACCCAGCAAAGAAAAAAGTTGTGCAGATAGTAGAGGAGCCTACGCATACCGTCATTTCTGGAAGCACCATGGAGGTTGATCTGTTCTTCTCAGCGAATTGTAATTATGCAGAGTTTGAGATGTTATGCACAAACAACATTGAGTATAAGGACACGTTCTTGTTTGATACACGTGTACACAGGTGCGTGTTTAGTGCCATAAAATGTAGTTCATGTTTGATACACTTGTACACAGGTGTGTGTTTAGTGCCATAAAATGTACTTTGACTTCATTGCAACCATGAAATTATTTCCACAAAATATTTCACAAACAAACTTCTTGCAAATAACACACAATTTTGTTTCTTCTTTTTGAAGGAAAATCTTGCATAGAACACTTTCCTTTTGCCCTTTTATTGCTGCAGGGAGAATTTTTTGACTGATCAAAGGTCGGTTTACTTGAATTTTTTGTACAAATTGCTTCAGTGATGTCACTGGAGCAAAAATTTGATCAGTGTAAACCGCTCCATTTATTTTACGATGCTTACCATTATGTGATGGCGTTATGATGATGTATCTTCTGTTTGAAGCTCTTGTTTTTTTTTCACTAGAGTTTTTCCTTATAATGCTTTTTATTTTAAACTCTTTAGTTTCAAGTTAAAGAATGTTGGTAGTGTTGCGCTGGATTACGATTGGAGTGTCACAGATGGTTGCTTAGATACGTCTGTTGAACAAATTGCCATTGATGAGAAAGTATCTGCAAAAAACACTTTGCAACCGATATCTCTGAATTCTGACAGGTTTATTTTGTAATATATTTATTATAACAAATCTCTTTGGATATTTCCATCCATATTTTCTGTGCATTTGTTTTGAAATGCGCTTGATGTAAATTTTTCTTAATCATTTTCTCTATAAACATTCCTTATAGTAAATAAAACTATATACTATTTATGATTTAATATTTTCTTTTAACAATAAGATTTATTTCGTTTTAATACTCTTTAAAAATATCAATAAACCTTTCTTTTCTCGCAGGTCGAAAATGTATTCTACAAAGAAAAGAGCTGTGACTGACCAGAGCATTCCCAGCACAAAAGATCAGCTTGATGTCCACACCAGTGACCGGTTTAAAGTTCAATCATCGCTGAATTCTCTAGACACCGCTATGAACATAGTCCACATTGCAGCCAATCAAATGACGAGCTCTGTCGACATTGTTCCGTTCTCCATCCAACCAAATCAAGGCAATATCATGGCGGGTGACGAGGAAGAATTTACAGTTCGGTTCTCTCCTCTAGAGGTTTTGGATGCTTACGCCATTTTAGCAGCCGAGTATGTAATTTCTTTTACGATGAATTATTTTTTGAGATTGGTTTTTGAAAAGCAAGAAAACATTCCAGTAACAAAATAAATATTTTTCTCAATATTCAATGCCAAAAATACCTCGTTTAGAATCAAGAATTTGAACCCTTCTCAAATCCAGCCTAAAATTTCCCTTCATGGGAAGAGTCTTTTATCCTGGTGCCATTTCGAACTGGAGGAGTCTTCTTACATCACTGAGAGCAGGAATCCTGAATTGAAAGGCGCAATGGGAGCAGCCGCTGGTTCATCATTGGACGCCAAAACAAAAGTTCTAGAATTCAGAGCTTGTGGCATAAACACTAAGCTTACCAGGTAGGAGATGTCATTCTTGTACTTCCTGTATGCTTCCCAAAGTTAATGTCTTAATGATGGAACAGTTTGTTGTAAAGCTTGTAAAAAATATTGTCTTTTAGCACATACATTCCAAAAAATTAATACTGAAATCTTACTTACTTCTTTTCGATGCCTGACCAATCAGACAAAATGAAATGTTTTACTTCTAGGAGATTTTTTATAATCAACCCAACTGACACCCAGTACACTTTCGCATGGTCATTAGAGTCTTCTGGCGATGGGCCTAGTTACCATATGGATTCCAATTTCTTGTGCCTTACACCAAAAGGTGTTATTAAACCTGGTAAGAAGGCGGAGATTGTGTTTGAGTACCAAGTAACCACACTGAATCTGTGCGAGTCGTTTTGGCGGTTTGTTGTTGCGGAGAAGAACATCTCCGTTCCATTCCTTTTGGTTGGTTTTGGTTCAGAACCGTCTCTCTCATTCGATCGTTCGCATGTTAACTTCAAGCAATTGTTGACTGGTAATGTTATACGCATTTCACTTGACTAACCCTAACCCTATCCAAAAACGTCAGATATTAACAGTGTACAACAGAGAAAATACTTCATTTGAGATTGTCTCAAATGTTTTTTTTATTTCTTGGGATCATTGATTCAAGTCAGAACTAAAATTTTAATATTGTTTTCTTTTCACTTCCTTGATAATTCATTGATTCTTCACTTTAAACTTTTTGTTATATATACATATTACTAAAAACTAAAAAAAGATTCTCAATGTGTTTTTATATCGTAATGACATTTATTCTATATATCATAAAATTATTTGGTAGCCTTTTAAAACCAGTACAGAGGAAATAAAATAGACGTATCTCGCGAAGTCAACTTTTATTCTACAAGTAGTTTGTGTTCGTTAAAAAATATTTTACTTTTTTCATTTTAACATCGAGAAGCATTTTTGATAATATGTACAAGATGCATGTAGAAGTTCTATTTGTTTGCAGGGCAAACAGCAAAGCACGACGTGTACCTGTTAAACGACGAAAACGTGTCTTTCTCGTTTCAATTCGATGAGTCATCGTGCCACATGCCTGGCCACACTGCGAGAATACATGTGGAACCAATGAAGGGTGTGGTTCAACAGAAAAGCAGGTATATAAACGTTGCATGTTGTTTACTTCTTCTTGCTGTTTAGTTATGAAATAGGGGACTATTCCTTTCTCCTGGTTGTTTTTAACATGTTTTTACGGGCTCAAATCAACCGAGAGTACCTGCCCACCTGTAGAAAAAATACACATGACAAATTATTCTAAAATCTAATTTCGGACAATTGAAGCTTGCATGTTGATAGCAATACCTGGTATTTGGAGAGCATTGCTCTGATTGCTCTGAATTGAATCTTAATTTTACAAAAAAATGAATTAATTTACTATGGACAAAAAAGAAACAAATTGAATATATTTTTAAGTAGAAAAAAGTAAAAAACTGTCTTTAAAAGTACCTACCCTTTTCCAAGTACCCTTTCCAAGCTCTGCAACTTTTAGACTCGCCGTCACTGTATCCTACAAACCGGACACCGAAGCGGAGGTTAACTTCAACATTATCTGTAACGTGAAAAAGAAAAAGTTGCCTTTGATGTTGAACGTTAAAGCAGAGGGTTTCGCCATCAATATTGACGTCCAGTGCACAAATTCCGTCGGTAGCAAAATTCGCCTGTTGCCAAAAATCACGAACATCATCAACTTCGGAAATGTACGATTTCAGCTTTGTTTGTTGTGTTTTTGTTATTTTTCTTTCTTTCTTTCAAACTTTTGTTAATGAGAAGAATATTAAAGAACTTTTGTTCCTAGGTTGAAATCAACGAAAAGTCTTTGCAAAATATCTTTCTCGAAAACAACGGCAAATTCAATGTGGATTTTAATTGGTTGATATGCCGGCCCAATAGCTGCTCTAGTAACAATCCGCTGGTTTCCATAACACCCGAGAATGGCAGCATTAGTCCCACAGTTAAGCGAAAGTGTCAGTTGGTATTCTGTCCGCCTCATAAAATCTCACTGAAGGATTGTAATGCTGTGCTGAAGGTAAGAGGGTTTGCAAGTTACTTTAAAACTTATATTTCGACTCAAAGTTCCTATCTTGACTTTATTCCCAAACCAACATATTCAATCGTGTACGATATTCCTTTAACGTTATACATTCGATTAATTGTTGCTTTGGGGTGATACTGTACTCTTTGTGCTACGTTCTCAGTTTTGTTCACTTACGTAGATAACCAACGGCCCTACGTATCGATTATCGATGGTCGGCCATGGATGTGTCCCGTTGTTGCACTTTTCTTTCGTCAGTCACGACTTTGGCCCGTGCTTTATATATCGCGCGGGAGTGCCAGTGCAGAGGAAGATATTGCTCGTCACCAACAAAGACAGCAAAGAGATAAGGTGAGTAAAATCTTAACTATAATTTATTTGTTTCGGTATTTATTTGTGTGGTTTCTCTCACATTACTCTCTCTTTCTGGTGTGTTTGAAAGTCTCTTTACGTAGAACTGTAGTTATCATCGCATTTTCTCGTGCAGCTTTGAATGCCAATATGCGGGCAAGCCTCATTTGGAGGTGAATTGCGCGCCCACGGTTTTGCAGCCTGGACATAAACGAGAAGTGGAGATAAAGTTCTACCCCAGGGAGTTGAAATGCTACAATGAGCGCATTCCATTTGAAATCAACGGTCTCTCACATTGCAACGTGCAGATAACCGGAGAGGGAACTGAATTACGGGTGATCGCCTTATCTCAGCCAATTATTTTTCGACTCTTTGGTTAAGGTTTAGAGAAACAAAGGAAGTACAAAGTGTCGTTCTTAACTTTCCCCTACCCCTAACATATTGTTTGTCGGTGAATGAAGTGGTTTTTCATCCACGTGCGCTGTAGTTTCTTGTTATCCTGTTGATTCAACAATTCTACAACTATGTTCAGGTGGAGGTGTTGCAACGTGCGGATCGTAAAGTGAATCTGGGCGTTCTACAGATCAACGAGAAATCAAAGAAGGTTGTTCGCATCGTTAACCAGAGCTTATCTGCGATTGACTTCAACTGCGCCATTACACCTACCTCAATGCCCCTGCAGATGCCGGGTGTATTGTCTATCACGCCATCCACACTAGTGCATCTGCCTGCCAAGGATACTTTCGATTTAGTTGTCAGCTTTCAACCGAAGACAAGAATACCCCAATTTTTCGAAGAGGTTTTCTTTTCTTTTTACCTTCTTGGTGTATTGATGCAAATCTGTTGAAGCTGTGAAAAAATAAATTATAAAATTTATCCCATATGTAATTTCATCGAAAGCCCAACTTCTATCACAGGTTTTACTAGAGTTCGCTGGTTTATCTCGGCCGCTGTTCACAGTGACAGGCGCCTGTCACGCCATGGACATACAACTGGACTGTGTTGCGGTGCCTTTCGGCTCCGTAACACTGGGCAGCGCCAGCTCCCGGAAACTTGTCATGAACAACTACGGCGATATCGGCAGCAGTTTCAGTTGGAATGTAGAGAATTTCCAACCCATCTTCGATATTCACCCAGAGCGGGGGTACATTTCCCCGGGAATGGAGGTGCCGTTTGATATCAACTTTAGACCAACTACTGTCAGTCACGATATTAGATATGAAGTAAGTGCGTAGGATTTTAATGTTTCTCTCGTAATGATGGGTTTTCGATATTCACAGGATTTGCGCTGCACTTTGGAAGAAGGACAACATTTAAACTTGGTTCTAACAGGCTCGTGCGTCCCTCAGACACCAATGAAAGAGGTATCTGGCTTGTTACAGCCTATTATTCACTATACAAAGTTGCTTAGGAAATCGACATCACGCTTGCTATTTTCATTCCTTGTTTCAGCTGGTGTACTTTTCTGCGCATGTGCGGAACCGGGACACGAAGAGCATTACTTTGCAGAATAAAAGCAATGGGGTGTGGAACTTGCGCCCGATAATCGATGGCGAATACTGGACGGGCGCAGATAGTTTTATTGTGGACGGCCAACAGAGTAGGAACTATGAGCTCATCTATCGGCCGTTGACAATGACCCTCGATAACAAGAAGCATACGGTATGTTTGTAATCGCTGTGATCTGATTTTAAAACGTCAAATTTTGTAGTGTTGGTTGGAAAGGTTGTATGTGTAAACGATGACTTCAAAGTCAACTACAAGTTCATTTAGTTAAGACAAAAGTAAAAAGCAAAAATAACTAAGAATGATAAATAATGAAGAATAATAATAACAAAAATAATAAATAATGAATGATGGTTTTATACCTTTTTCAGGACACACATTGATAACAGTAATTTTAATGATTTTATTGTATATATTGTCGACGTGTTCCATCCCGTATAAAGATTTTAAAATAAATTACCGTATACATTCGGACACCACCGCTGTAACGAATCGTGATGTTTGCATTTCGCAGGGTAGTGTTTTCTTCGCTCTACCCGACGGCACGGGACTACTATACAACTTGGCGGGTACTTCTGATGTACCCAAACCCGTGAGTAATATCCAACGCGATGTACCATGTAAGGTGACGTTCACAGAGCTCCTGCACGTCTCCAACTGGTTGAGCAAACCACAGAGGTACGCTTATACATTCGCCTACCCCTTAAAAGCTATATTTTATTAGTTGTTAATACATTTTTTTTATTGAACAAAACTTTGTTTGTTGTAGATATTTGTTTTGTTTCAATGTCAACAAATGCCCATCTATGCATTTTTACAAATAATTTCAAATGATGTTAGAAGTAGAAAGAAAACAATTTTTGAACCCGTATCAACGTTAACTGCTTTAAAAGAAACCTATTTAAATGATTGCCGTAAATTGTATTTATATGTGTGTATAAATATATGTATATATCTGTGTGTGTGAAATAATGATCTTTTAGATTTCGCGTGAGCATGGAGTTAGTGAAGCCAGAGAAACTCGATCCATCCACGACTTTCAAAGGGGTTGAACATCTGGACGTTCCTGGTCTATCCAAGAAGGAATACAAAGTCACCTTTTACGCACATAAAGAGGGAATGTACTGCATCAAAGTAAAGCTACCCCTACCCTTCACTTTCAGTAGCGTTTACTCTTTTTAGTTGATCTAGTGACAATTGTAATCTCCGTTCCAAACGGAATTTGAGGTCTAAATACACGTATATGCTTTTTCTAAAATATTTTTAAAAAAGAGACAAAAATGAAAACTCCCTTGATTCTTTCTTTAAAGTTTTTCGTTTTTATTGCTTTAATTTGGGACCTTATTGACCTCTTCATAAGTCTCTAATACTTACGATACAAATAAAAAGCTGATTTTTCATTATGTTTGTAAAGAAACATTGTCAAGAGAGATTTTAACAGGTTTGACCATTTTACGATATAAGCACGTAATGGGAAGACTCATATTTCGAACCACTTCATATCTCCCTTTTAAACTACAAAAAATCCAGATATGATTTGCGCGGTAAATTGTATCCGCTCATCGTCATAGTTACTGTTGTCTAGGTGATGTTTAAGAACGAGGTCTCGGGCGAGTATCTGTTCTACTACATCACATTTAAAGTGGGCATGGCAACCACCATCGGGCAGATCGACCTGACTACCCCCGTGCGTCAGAATGTGTCCCATGTCATCACTATCCAAAACCCTCTTCTTACCATGGTGAACTTTCAAACAAGCACCACTGTGCAAGATGTGAACATGCCATCACACTTTTCTCTCCCGCCGCAGTCCGAAGTAAGCGTTCTTTTTGCTTTTATTATGAAAACACATTTTCAATAAATGTTTGTTAACACATGGTCCTAGTAGTATGAAAACACATGGTCCTAGTAGTCTCATTTTGAAGATTTATCTCTTTTATAAATGTTCTTCTATTGCCTGTTTTGGTTTTAACTTTTATATTAATCTTGTTCGCATCCGGATGAATTTTGTTATTCCTCCCCAGGGTTCTTTTACTTTCGAGTACCTTCCGTTGAACACCAGTGCATCTACGGCGGGCCGTCTTCAGCTGCAGAGCTTAGAGTTGGGCGTGTACATATACGACCTAAATCTCAATGCTACGTCGGCCGCACCCGAGCGGGCCGTGCATTTTACGACTACCATTGGAGCAAGTCAGGTTTTAGCGTGCAAATTCATGAATTACGCCAGAACACGTGCGGAGTATTTAGCGAAGGTTAGTTACCTCATTTTGGCGTCGATAACAATTTTAGTTTCTTCTGTTTATTTTAACTATGATGTCATTTGTAGATATTATAACAAGGAAGTCGTTGAAACTGATGTCAGTTGTGAACAAAAACAAGATACTTATAAATAATAATTTGCGGACCGGAATTAACCGCGACATCTTTCTATGTTTTGTTATAAAAGTACTCTCTTGAAATAGTCGGGAAGAAAAATCTAACTTGTCAAAGGCTATTTGCAGTATGTAGTAACTTTATCGGAGAAGATTGGGAATAGTGCGAGACTTAGAGTTATTATACATTTCTTTGTCACGGGATATGTATCCACAAATACATATGTTTTAATGTTTTTGTAAAAAAAGTCGAAGGAACTAAAGGACAATCGTAAAAACGAAATTCTAATTCGTTCTCCTTTCAACAATTTCTTAGTCTGTTGTTTTTCGTTAGCGTACTTATTGTTCTCATCTTCCAGATCGACTGTCCGGAGTTTCTGGTGGAGAGGTCACTCACTACGGCCTCTGCTTCTAGTGGAGGCAGTGAAGTGTCCATTGACGTCACATTCGAACCATGTCGCCTTGGCAACACGGAAACCATGTTAGTGCTTACGTCAAACATCGGTGGCGAGTATTTCATCCCGTTGCACGGGCATTGCCTGCCCCCGAAACCTCAAGGCCCTTTCACAATCAGAGCGGGCAGTTCCGCGCAGATCCCTTTCAAGAACATCTTTTCACAGACTACTTCGTTCGCATTCCACATTGACAGCCCAGCCTTTTCCGTAAAGCCAGGTGAAGCGATACGCGCTAAAAAAACCCACAACCTAGTCATCTCGTTCGACGGTAACCAGGGCGACAGTAAAGCTGTGCGCATGAGTAGGTTAGTGATCACGTGTGCAAGGAGTGCTGGTAGTGGATGCAATCTAGCTTGGACTTATTATTTGAAAGGTGTTACTCAGTAATTGTTATGTTGTTCACGTTTTATAAATATTATATTGGACATATTATATAGATTTATTAAAGTTCGCCAATTAGAAAAATGAGAATTGTAATTACAGATGAATAATTCGAATGAAATGAATAAAAATATTTTGTTTAAGCAACACAATTCTTGATTGTTGGATGATGCATTCCTTCAAGAGAAATTCAATTAGACAAACTTATCACAATCACATCCTGATATTTATTGTCCCCTAAATAGTTTTTCGCGTAATATAACATATCTAAGAAAATATCTTATTGTGTTAAAAGTGAGGTCCTACCACATTGTATAACAATGTTACCTCTTCTTCTTGTTTTATAAAATTTAACTACATTCCCTTTCATTAATTTTGCTTTGTATAACGCGGTAAGTGATGACGTTAAACGCCCCTGCCGAATAAGCGCCCCTCATAGAAGTAAACATATTAAAAAGCGCCCCTGCTGAATAAGCGCTATCAAAAATTGATATTAAGACGATATTATGATATTATTAACTATTAAATATAGGCATTTTCTTACATGCTGATTAATGTCAAAATGTGAATATGTTCTTGATTCGTGGAATTCATTATCCCCGGAAATGATACGGAATTCGTTCCAGTCATGTGCGTTGAATCTGCCAACTGATGGCTCAAAAGACGAGAATATACATTGTTTTAAGGAAAATCAGCCATGCAAGAAGGGAAAGGAGATACTTGCCTCTCAACTGTCCATTTTGACAGAAAAAGATAAAAATCCTTTCACCGAAATCGACGAAGAAGATGTCAACGAGGCTACTCCAAACTTTTTGCAAATTGACTCTGACGACGAAGAGGATGACGATATAGATATTTGCAGCTAACATTTTCATCAGTTTGTAGTATTTGAAATTTTATTTTGACTTTTATTAGATACTATGTTATTTATATGTTTATCGATTTCTTGATTCAAATGAATAAGCGCCCCTGCTAAATAAGCGCCCCCTCTGAAAGTTAAAATTTCTAATAAGCGTCCTGGGCGCTTATTCAGTCATTTACAGTATTTTATGTGTCTGTGAGATGGGAATTGTTAAGAAATCAGATTCCTCCTTTTGCGTAAAAAATCTCGAAAATAATTAGAAACTTTTATTAAGAGGAGAGGGGGGGGGGGGGGGGTCGATCCAGGTCAAATCTTATATTTTCATATTGGGCAATTTGGAAATTTTGGGAAAGTTAGCCTGTCTTTGATAGAGTACAGTGTGTATCAAAATAAACTCGACCCACCCAACCCCAACCAACTTTAAATATAAAAAAATTAAAGGGAAAATAAGACATTGCCCTTCAAATTTTGCTCCCGTTAATTTTCACCCCCTGTTTTAAGGGCTTAATTCGCTCCCTTTAATTTTCGCCCCCATCGGAGCGAAAATTAAAGGGAGGTGAAATTTGAAGGAAATAAATTTATTTATAAACTTTTCGTAAAAGTTACGCATGCGCATTGCGTCGTAGGATAGGTACTTTCGATTTTGCGTACAAAACAACGATTTTCATTATTTTTATCTCGACAAGGGGTCACATATAATCGAAACAGGGTGGTATATAATCAACATGGGGTGGTGGTATATAGTGTTATTATACATATAGTATATTTATATGCAGGTATTTTTATTTATTTGTTTTTTTTGTGTTTTGACAAAATATATTATATAGTCTAGTCACTTTTAGGTTTCAACCGTGAAAAAAATATCTCAAAACTATTTTGGTATCATTCGATTGGAAATTTTTTTGCCATGCCTGACATCTAAAAAGTTACATCACCTAGCTCTGGTATAATGGCAAAATTAACTTTAAATGAATCTTGTCTTCAATCGGAGGTATCACTTAAATACATTGACTACACGCTTTTTTTATAAGAATACGCTTTATAAGAATAGCAGGGTGAAAATGGGCATTTTTTGAAGAATATTCTAAGAATATGCCCAGGGTGAGAATTCTACTGTGTTGGGGAATATTTTGCCGAAATATTGCTGAGTTTGCAAAAGTTGATAGAAGACTAAGATAAGAAAATAAGATATGTATTTGTGACAAGTTGTGCAATGTCTTCTATATAGATACATACGCGATCAAAACATGTGCGCAGTATAAAAGAAAAAACTTCATTAAGAAATTTTTATGGAACAAAAAATAAGAATACAACCTATTTTAAGTAGAATAAATAAGAATATTTCAGCCTGATTTGTAGTTAAAAGTTATAAAAAAAAGCGTGTATAGTAATTTAGAATTATATATATATTTATAATATATATGTGAGGCAATTCTATTTTTAAAAATCAATAGAAGAAATTGATAATATATATTATACATATTTATTTATCATAACACAGACAAGCATGGGTTGTTTGCAATCAAAAGAAGAGGCTGTTAAAGAGGAGCCACAAGTGTTTAGTTGGGATCGGGAAGATCGGCCTGATCCTAAAGATTTTACGATTGCAAATCAAGCGGGAATATGTTGTGGTCGACGTCCAGGGACAGTAAATGGCCAGCAGTTCGTTATTGAAAATTGTGTGGATTGTTCTATTTATATATTTGACCATTCCGCCATGATTACGATAGATAATTGTGAGAACTGCAAGATATTTATTGGGCCTGTTAAAGGGAGTGTCTTCATTCGAAACAGTAAAAATTTGCAATGTTTGGTTGCGTGTCAACAATTTCGAACAAGAGATTGCAGAAAGATTGATACTTTTCTTCTGTGCGCCAGTGATCCAATCATAGAGTCATCTGCAGCAATGCGATTTGGTTGTTTCTGCTGTTATTATCCGGAACTTGAAGATCAATTTGTCAAATCTGGTTTAAGTTTCTTTAACAATAATTGGAGCTCAATATATGATTTCACACCAGTTCAAGATAATCAGAATTGGTCATTTATTCCAGATTCTGTTTCTGTTGAAAGTTATATACAACAACCACATGGTGAGTTGTTTAACAATATGGACATTAGTTATGCAGTAACAAAGAGTGTTGTGCCGATAACACGTGGCAAAAAGAATGCTCGTTATGAGGATTCGTGTTTAATTGTGTTCTTCATGCACACAAAACAGAATTGCAAGTCGTTTTTATGCAAACTTCAGGAACACATGGATTTTGATTTGGTTCAAACAAAAGAGGTGAAGATGTCATTAGACGATGCAAACAGAATTTTTAAAAATGAAATTTATTGCAAGTTAGTGGAGCAGGGTCCATTAGTTGGCATGGAGTTAAGTGGAACCAATGTCATCAAATCATGTGAGACAGTTCTCTGTGAATTAGACATCACTTTCTCGGATGTGTTCATGACAAGAGAAGAGAAGTACGCCAAATTGGACATTGATGCGTTTTACAATTTTGTTGATATGGTCATGAATTGAAATTCAAAAATGACTAAATATTATATATAAAATTCTTTACACAGATACATATTATTGTTGATTTTTGAATGTTTTTAATCTTTATTTATGTTTTTAGCATGTAAATAAATATACATAATAAAGGAAAATTTATCAATAGTATTCCTTTATATTTATCAATAGTATTCCTTTATATTTATCAATAGTATTCCTTTATATTGTTATTCATCTATATTATAATTAATATGTAGAATATATTAAGATGATATCAGATGAGTATATTCATATATACTCTTATTTTTAACTTTTTTGTCTTTTGTTCATTGATGTTTAATATTATTATTACAAATCTTTATACAGGATGGTCAATTCAAAAAATGATATATATAAATAAATATATTAATTCTGTTCTACCATTAGGTCTTACATAATAATAATGCGTAAAAATAGCGATAAATCTTACCTGCATTTAAATCCCTTGTTATTGAATTCTAGTTTGTAAAATGCAGACCAGACAGGAGATTAACAACAGTTGGGAGAAGAACTGGATAGAGTCTCAAACACCGTGGTGTCTGGCTATACCTAATCCTTTATTGGTGAAACATTTTTCAACTATTGTTAAAGGTGCTGACGTAAATGGTAAACGTATTCTAGTTCCATTGTGTGGTAAATCACCTGACTTGAAGTGGTTGTGTGACCAAGGATTGACTGTTATGGGAGTGGAGTTTGCTGAAAAACCCATTATAGAGTTTTTCACTGAAAATGGTCTTTCTTACACAGTAACTGAACATGATGACCACAAAATCTACAAATGTACTGATCGACCTCTTTCCATATACCAAGGAGATTTCTTTTTGACAAATGTGGAAAAATTAGGTGGTGCGTTTGACTACTGTTCAGACATTGGTGCTTTAGTTGCAATGGTAGGAGAGGAACAAGGTCCATATGTCAATCATTTAAAGACATTACTCTCTGAAAATTGCTCCATTGGGTTTTACTCTTTTGAATATGATCCAAACAAACGAAACAAACATCCGTGTAACGTTCCAGTATCTAGGTTAAAGGAGTTATATGGAGCGACGTTCAGAGTGGAAGAAATGTCGAGATATCAGGAAGGAGTTAACGAATTTCCAGAAGGTCATACTGCAAGAATTGGATATGATGCCTTCCATGTCTATTATATTGTTTCTAATAAATGAAACAATGTTTCCTGAACAATGTTGTCTTTATTCATTAAATATTTAAAAAGTAAAAATTTATTTTTTCATATTTTCGCTTCTCGCTATAAAAAGTAGAATGTAACATTTATACGTCTTAAGGTTGTCATGCCAAGAGTAGACCGTGTAGACTTGAGCCATTTTGAGGTGTAGACCCACTCTTCATAAAATACCTCATACGGCACAGCCTTTAGCATAGTCTCTGACAATAAAATGCCTGGCCTTCATGGGCGGAGATATTTGGAACTGAGAAGAAGTGGGATACGTGCGAGTTAGGGCGCTAACCCAAAAAGGTCTGTGCTGGGAATGATGGACAATTTCATGTTATGACAACGCCTTCATAAGTGCTGGTGAAACACTCAGTCTCTGGCGCATGTTTGCTAAGCGGAAGAAGTGGTATAGGTCAACGGTTAGCGAATACTGCATCCATAATGTTGTACTGCACTGCGATAATCCTGGCAAGTCATTACAGTATCTCTGCTAATAAAAACTACATGATGAATTTAGAATACAGCTCCACAGTTAAAGTCCGTGATACTCTACATGATGCTGAAGACGTTTCCACTACTTCCAATGAAGATCATACCTCTAACCCTCCTGAGAGGATATCAGAATAGAGAAGAGACTGTCCCGACTTAGGAAACCCTACATCTTCGGTACTCTAAACTACCGCTCTCTTTCATCTCAACTCTCAAGAGACGAGCTAAACAAACACTTGAACACCTACAACATGTCCTCAGTGTGCATTCAGGAACATCGACACTTTCACAAAGATGGTGACCCAGAGATTATTGCTCACAACCTTGGCTCTAATATCACTTGGTCTGTCTGGAGGAAAGGAATGGGAGCAGCAGTTGGAGGGGTTGGAATTGTGACTCATTCTTACTAATGTCATCAGAGTCAACAAGCGCGTTGTCACTGCTGTGTTTAAAGGAAACCCAAAAACTGCCATCATCACTTGTAGTACAGTAAAAATAGGAATTAACCTAGAATAAATTGTTTCAAAGCTGAATTTGGTATCATTTGAAAGCTTATTTTATGTAGATTACGGTTTAACTTATTCTCAATCGTCAATCTTTGGGCAAAAAATTCTGTGAGTCTTAGAGTTTGAGGATGTATTGTTGGAATTTGTAACTTTTTTTATTGTTTATTATATTTTGTGGTGCCTCATTACGTTTATCAAACTACTTGAACTGTTCGTAAATATCATCCTTATATAGGCTATAAATCAAGAAAAAATATTTAAACTCAATTATGACGTCACAATCCCTTATGATTACGGCATAAATAAGTTTAAAAAGGTCTGGTTTGGTCTCTCCATTTGTTAACCGTCCAACGCATGCTAAATCTGTTTCCACTATCAGGTCACTTTAACTATGCAAAGTGGGCAAGGTTATATTTTCAAAACATGGTAGAACTACCACAGAAACATCCTTGGCTGCACAAATGTTTTCTTGAAAAGGGGTACCATACCATTAAGAGAAGTAAACGGTTTTGGGCAGGACTTTTGTCAAATCGTAATTGAACAGGCTCTGATAAGAACATTAAAAAGCCGTGGTGGGTTGAGTGTTGTAGCCATGTGGGTCTATTCAATACATAGAATACCTTGCGAGTATCCATCAGGCAATTTCTGATTTAACCGGGCAGATTCATCAAACAAGTGACCAGCTTCGACAAACACGTATTAGTCATCGGGACATGAAGAATTTTCAAACTTTTCAGTCTTGGTTTGCAGAACATTCGCCGTTTTTAAACGAAGAACAACTTTGATCATATCAATTAATACTGGAAGAACTCCCTGCTGGTAAAGTTGTCCACATAATTGATGGTGGTGCTCTGCTCTATTGGATCAAATTGCTAACACAAAATGCCTATGAAGGTATTATCGAACAATGCAAAGACTTCCTTGACAACCCATTTGGCTCTTGTATTGTAGTTTTCGATGGGTACGAAGATGATCCGAGCACAAAAGATCACAAACACTAGATTCGGGGATCTAACCTTTCTCAAACAGTCACAATCACTTTAAAAACATGAAAGTCCAGGTTGCACAGGATCTCGCTCCTCGGCGATCATCTACTGGCCAACGGATTCTCTATCTTCAGTAGTGACGGAGATGCAGATACACTGATAGTAAACACAGCAATACAAGAGGCAGCCTAAAAATCTTCTGTAATCGTACATGCTGACGACGTTGATGTTTTTTGTATGTTGTCAAACAGTGAAGAAAAGTAGTGATCGCCGTAAAAACATCTGCACCAATCAAAACCATTAGATGTTTAAACCTCCATAATTGGAGAAAATCATCTTTTGAAACCGTCCAACCCATCAAAGCATGGAAAAGCGACGTTAAAAGTATGACGACGATGACGATGAAGAATATACTCGGTGTAAACCTTGACAATAAACTGAACCTCATTGAACACCATAATTCCATCTACAAACGATTATCTGGCAGAATCAAATTGCTTAAACGAATATGGCACAGGATTTCCCCGCAAACAGCAGCTTTAATCTACCAAACGATGATACGACCAATAATGTTCTATTGCAACAACGTCTCCCTCAACATGGCTGAATCGCATGCAAAGAAATACCAATATATTCAAGATAGAGCCAAAGTCATCATCAACTATTCTTCAATCACTGACCATTAGAAAACGATCAAGACCCTTCGAAAATGGTCGGAAAACGTTCGAATTTGTTGGCTCAAAGGTGTTCAACCAACTCCCAACATGCATTGCTGATGAGACCTCGTTTATTAATTTTGAAAGAAAAAAAAGAGATTTTGATTTCTAAGTTTTTCTGAGTTTGCTTTAGCCTCATCTGAATATCTTGCCTATTTTCCTTCATTTGTAAATGTATTTTGTTTGGTATTAATCTTTTTTACCTTTTTACTTCTCTTCTCTTTGCTAGCCTCCAATTTGTAACCTTCTTCTCCAGTGATTATATAAGTTTTTATATTTTAGGATGTTTATTTTTTATTTTAAAACAGGTCCTCTTGTGATAGCAACATTTTATTCATTTGTTGGTTAGAATCAATCTGTATAAATAAAGTTTTAATAATAATAATAATACTATTCCTACAAGCATGGAGTGGATGCGATACAACATCAGAAACTTATGGTTTATGTAAGTTTTATGTTTTATAATTTTAATGAAGAGGGTATTACAAAAACACTATCTCCTTGTTGGTCTTGATGGTGCTCTGTTAGGGTAGGATTAGGGTGAGTCAGATGGTGAATCATCTTTCTGTTTAAACAATAGATTTAACGTCAATTTCCGTGAATAGATTGGACAGGCTAGGGAAGCAATTCAAGGTTTATCATAGAACATATGGAGAGTTTGTTTTTATTCTATTTTAGATAAAAATACTTTTGTTAACAAGTTTCGAAAATCTATAGCGCTTCAAAGATCAGCCGATATCTTCGAAACAGATGATTTATCGAGCGAAGAGGTTGGAAAGACTGGCATACAAATTTCTATCAACAGGTACTGTTGGTATTAAATAAATAATGTCATAGGCGCTTCGACCATTATTGTTGTCCAATTCCCATTCAGAATCGGAGTCGTCACTGGTATAATCAAAAGTACCGAATTACTTAAAAAGAACCTTGAACTTTTTGAGGGACGGTACGCGGAACCTCAGAAAATTCTGATTTTGGGAACTTTCCATGTATCATTGCCAAAGCAACTGGACACAACAACGACGACACTCACCAACCGAAGATCGACAATTGCAAAGAAACCAGGACCATCTAAAACCTCTACTACTATAGTAGCGAAAATTAATTCAAAATATCCGGGCCATGTTCAAGAAAATTGCACGTATAAACGCAGAATAACAACCTGAAGCAGAGAATGACAATGTAGTTACATAGTGCAGTTTTAATTCATTAGGATAAAAAAAGTGAAAAATTTTATTATTTTATTTTTACCCTTTAATACACTAATACAATAATAAGTACAGTAACATTTTCGCGCATTTTTCAGATTTTAAAGGTATATTGCTACTTTTTATCGTCAACTTTTATACACATTTGCTTTTGAGTTATGTGGAGATAAATCCAATATTTTGTATATTTTTTGTTAAATGACGTCATTAATGTAAAATATTTTATTCCCATCAATGTTTAAGTCATTATAGAATAATATTCTTCTAATATCATGTAAATAGCATTATTAGTTTAAACAATGGAAACACCTCATGCGGAATAGTAAAAAAAACAGGTCAAATTACAACAATACATCCTCAAACTCTAAGGCTCATAATATCTTTTGCCCAAAGATTGACGATTGAGAATAAGTTATATCGTAATCTACATAAAATAAGCTTTCAAATGATACCAAATTCAGCTTTGAAACAATTTATTCTAGGTTGACCCGATTTATGAGCTACTATTGCTACTCTGTTATTTAAAAAATAATTTTGTTCCTAAATTTTTAAGTGATTGTCATTTCTTCTTAACCTGATTTCAGCCCTCTGCGCTTATTTCTTACCTACTTCTTTGTCTACCTTCCACTTAGTCTATGTCTCTTTTACTGATCTCTTTTTGCAATACACAGGATTCTGTTGAGTCATATTCCCTGCCTCTCCTGTGGATTTCCTTACTAAAAAAGAAATTCATATGGAAGAAAAACAATCCTCTCGAAGGTCAGTATCTTTCTTTAACAAACGTTACAAGCTTTCCTGCAGTTGAAGTACATGTACTGTTTGTTGTCAGTACATTGGCTTTGTTTCTTCCAATATTCGCAGTCGCTTTTCGAATCCTTATTCACGCAATTGTTGGGGAAAATGCCTTTTTTGGTAAAAATAAAAATAGTGCAACATAAAAAATCATCGACCAATTTTACATTCGATTAACCAACTGAAAACTGGTTGTATATTTAGTGACTGTATTCTTTTATGTCATTTCATGGGAAACAAATATTGAATAAAACCTGGTTTAACTGGAACCTGGAATTGGAGGCCCATTCGCGAAATTCGCAAAAATTTCTGACATTAAAGTATGTACTTTAAATGAACGATTTCCCAATTGAAAACATGATTACCGGTTTCCGCACATCCGTACATCTTTCTGATTTGCTGTACATCAATGACGCTGAATCCTGTGATTTGGTTGTAGTTGTCGATATATTTTTGGTTTCTAGGGTTCTTCGTAGTGATGGTTTTAGTGCCAGGTTTTGCAAACGCTGTCGAACTGGAAAAGAACAAAAAATATTTTAAAAAATGTAAACTTTTAAAAATGTTTCCCACCTATAGTGCATCATCGACCGGAAATCGTAGAGGGTATTTAACGAATTGATATTTGTCGATTTATCGAACGCGTACTTCCAATCTAAATCGAATCTCAAAAGTCACGTGCTTTTATTCGAACGTTTTTCTTACCTCCGTCCAGGTTTTCTTCGTGGATTGTAACAAACGTGTCTCGATCTGATCTCGCTTGTTCATGCTCCAGTCCTGGAAAGGAGGCCAAATCTATAGACTAATTTCACGATAACAAACTTTTGTATGAAATCGTTGTTTAGGTTGAATTGTTGATTGATAAAGTTGACTTGTCAATCATTTTTTGCCCTTCTTTTGTTAGGAATCAATGTCAAGAGAATGCACGCGTTTACAGTCTCAGTTCCGGTCTTTGTTTTTATGCAAAATCTATTGTTTTCAGATCATTTTGCGACCAAACCCAACAACCATATTGAGAATTGGTTGAAATTCTGTCTAGAAAACAATAGAAAAGGTTAATAATGCAGACCGGAACTGACACTGTAAACGCATATATTGTTTAATAGCTATCTCGAAATTGGTGTATTACTGGCAAGTAACTTTAATGTTTGTGAACGGAAGAAAGTACTCTACCGATAGCGTGACCAATCTCATGCAAGATGGTTCCCTTGTTCCAACATCCGTCCTTGTCCAGGGAAACTTTGTTCAATCCTGGCTGCATGCCAACAGCCGAATTACACCTAAAATAATATCTACCATCATGAATTTAACAACATTAACACACAATACTCTTTAATGTGGTAACGATTATAATTCTGTAATGAAATACAATGTACTCTCTATAGCTCGAACCTCTATAACTCGAATCTCACCTTAACTCGAACAATTTCGTTGGCACGGTGGAAATTTCCTAATAAACTCTCATAAAAAACTAGCTCTCTATTACTCGAACTCTCCTTAACTCGAACGATTTCTGATTCCCCGTGGGTGTTCGAGTTATAGAGAGTCCACTGTCTCTAGTTTTACCATGATGAATGAAACCAGTTTCAAACTTGGCGACTGCAAGTTAAATTTCAGTGTATATTGCATTATAAATAAAATATAATTTTGTTTGAGGGTTTCTACGCACCCTGTGTTATCGATGAACTGGACGTAATTTTTGTGTCTCCATGTTTTCTTTACAAACTTCAAGCAAGTGAACCTGTGATAGTCTGCAATGGCCGCGTCAATTAAATTCTTTGCTCCTAAAAAAGGGAACACCAGTGATTGGTTTCTATCAACATATTATTTCATTCATTTCAGTTTTCTTCTATTATTTTATTGGTTTTGCTGATTCAGTAATCCAAAAATACAATAACAGTATGAGCACTCTTGAAAACAAAAGTGTCTCCAAAATTTAAAGTGTCTCTCTATAATTCGAACACAGAGACTGTGCGGTAACTGCAAGCAGCTTTTTAGAAACACAATGAAGGAGGTGCTAGTTACTGTTAAATGAAAAGACTTTTCAGTCCTAGATGTTTTCTTAACTATTTGTTTTACTTCTGAAAGGAACATTAATCTTCACATAAATGATGACCCTACAGTTCTGTACGATTGATAATATATGATAATATATGCATGTTACATGTGATGTTTGTAAATGAATGTCAAATTGTTGTTTCTTTTCAAAAAGCAAAGTTGTCGAATTAACCCTAATGTTAGTAACGGGCGTAAACGAGAGTGTCTATTCTCTTTTCCGTAGCGCAAGACCTTGGATGTAACTGTTGAGGCGGGCATCACTCTTACCACCAACACCCGTACTTTACCGCATCGAAATGCTACTCATTCGCTGAGTCGTCGAGGCCGGGAGGATTTGAACTCGCAACCTCAGAAATCCGAAATTGCAAGCGCTCTGCCAACTGAGCTATCCCGACCGATAGCTTTGACTTTCGATTCTTTTCAGAGATTTTTGTAAAGTATTGAAATCCCATCCTCGTTCCCAGGGTTTCTTCTAACTTTTTATGGGATTAGCGTCCTTTCTACGTTAATCCGATGAAAAAGGTAGAAGAAACCCTGGGAACGAGGATGATGAAATATGTAAATATCTATCGAAAAGTTACGCTAGTACCTTGGAGGTTGGCATGGATGACGTAGGGTATGGTGTTGTCCGTCCATCTTTTATTTTTAATTGAACCAAATGGACTGTGGCTGTTGATCAATGCGCTTCGTTGTTCGGGAGTCAGTGAGATGTCTCCCTGATAGAAACCAGGTGCTAGACAAAAACACACGTTAAAATGAAAAAGTGTCACTTACATGGATAGTAGATAGAAAACGGAGAAAGTTTTAATACAAACGCATGGAAACTAATTTTGAATGATTGGTTTTGTTATTTAAATAATTTACAAGTTTTGTTGAAAGAATGACACCACACATTAATGAATCCATGAAATTATCTTTTTTATTTTGATTGGAAAAGAAGTAGACTCACTTTCCATCTTCTTGTTTTGGGCCGATACCATGACTACGAAAACCAACAGCAAAGCAAGATACGCCATTTCCGTTTATTGCTTGGGCCGCTTCTTTTGAAATTTTCAAGAGATTGCAATGATGGTAAGAAATATAAAATTTTATGCTGATTCCAACTTCCGATTGTTTAAATAGCTGTTCACGTAACATAGTGATGGCGAGACATTTTTCTCAAAGAAAATGTCTTAATTAAAATAGTGAAATTAATTTTCGCAAAATAATTTTTCTTTTTGCATTTTCACTTCGGCAAATTGTGTGATTATAATGATATTATTTATAGTTTGCAAAATACTCGAGTAAGGTTTTAAAAATTGAAAAAATCTAACAATATCGTTAAAGGCCTTTTCGGTTTTTACCAGCTGCTTAAATAATGAGTTTGTCGGCTTCATTTAATCTATCACACCGATGATGAATTTGCACAGTTGGGGTGATATTGACTAAGTAAAAGTAGCTATTAGGAAAGTACAGTCGTAAATTAAACTATAAACATTCGTTGTGTTGGAAAATTAATAATTGCAGAATATATCAACTAATTCAAACTTTAGGGAATAAGTCCCTTGTATTTGCTTTGAGAAAATCCTACGTTTTATGTCGAACTCTTATCGTTTGAAGATTTCGCAAATTCGAACGATTTCTTCGGACCACAGACACATACAAGAACGTTCACTAATTCAAATTTCCGCGTATTCATTATCACAAACTGAATAAAAATGGCGAAAATAGATATTTTTGGCATTAATGGCGATGAATCCTTTTAATTTATTAATGTATTTCGCCTCTCAAGTAAAATGAAATGTACAAGGAATCTCTAGCCCACATCAGGGATACTATCCAATCGTATCCAAACCATAATGGAGGCCAAAATGACCGACACTTTGCGCAAAAAAGGAAGCAAACAGCATCAGACAGGGAATGTAAAAAATACCAAGCAAGATTCTTGATTTTATGTTAACATTCAAACCAAATTTCTCATCACGTTTTTTTAATTATAAGAAACCTCTTTATAAGAAACCTACATGTAGAGTCTTCAATAAGAAACATTTAGAACTAAAAACATGGTATTTCAGACTAAAACTTTTAGAACTAGGCCCTGCCTTCGCTAGGTTTCTTAAAAAGAAAAACGTGTAGTGGATGCATACTGTACCAGAATGTTAGTATGTATGGAGGACAAAAAGACGGTTAAAAGATAACAATTTCCACGAAAAATGCGTTTTAATAAAACAAAATCTTTAAAGTAGGTGCGTCAAAAAACGGTAAAAACAGTAAAAAAATAACCCAACAAAAATCAATTACGGTAAAAAAAATAACCAATCAAAAATCAATTTCGGTAAAAAATAACCAATCAAAAATCATTTACGGTAAAAAAATAACCCATCAAAAATCAATTACGGTAAAAAATAACCAATCAAAAATCATTTACGGTAAAAAAATAACCCATCAAAAATCAATTACGGTAAAAAAAATAACCCATCAAAAGTCATTTACGGTAAAAAAAAATAACCCATTGTTTAAAAGGGAAATCCATTTGGAAAGCTCTAATACTTCGTTTCAATTTGATGGTTCACTGATCAATGTTTAGACGTTTGAACTTCGTCTTGCATTCGATTTCAAAGTCGACTAATTGTTCCCATTGTTCACTGGACACACGCTCTAAGAAAAACGGTTAAGTAATAATTAATATCTTCATATAGAGTACATGCGCAGGAACGGTCCCCAAAACCCAAACAAAGCATTAATAACAGGAATTTTTTTAGGTAAAAGGGGGTTTGGAGAACAATTTTCTGACTCCTTGAGAACAATTCATTCAATGAACGATGTGAAATCATGATGTTGTCATCACATGGTAAAAATGAATTGTATTACAATTTTTCTTCCTTTTTCTTTCCTTTTTCAGCCACAAATCATTAATTAACATTATTACTATTAGTACTATGTTAATTAATAATTACAAATATAATAAATTAAATAAAAATAAATTAATAAATACAAATATAAAAATAACTCGAATTGTTTTATGTAAACCTGAAAGCTGGTTAGACGAATTTTTGATTTTTAAAGCAACCAGGTTTCATGTTTACATCGAAAAATTCGTTGCATGTAAAAAAATTTCTGCGTGTAAAGCTATCCTTACTGTTGTAGAAGAGCTGTTTGTCTTTGCTTTTTTTCATTCCACACCACCACAGTAAGTACATGACTAACATGTAAACGTGACAGATCAGGATCAACGGTGGAACGAGGGGAGGACGTTTGGCGTACTCCATGATCAAACCGTAGCGTTCAAACTTCCAGATCTGCTCAGAGTTGGACTGTACCTCTTCATAAGTATTGCTGAAGGGAAAAACAGATCGCAGGAAAGGCGAAATATTCAGTTCATCATCATCATCATTTACATTTTTCACGTCTATTTTCCATGCTAGCATGGGTTAGATGGGGTTTCAACAAGTGATATTCCCCACAATTGTGAAGGTTTAATCATTTGATGATTCATTGGAGCAGATGTTTTTACAGCTGGATGCCCTTCCTAACGCCAACCCCAGTGTGAGGGAAAACAGTGGTGAGTTAACCCACGCAAGATACCAACTTTGCATTTTAAACTCCGTGGCAGCAGTGCATAAAGGGCATGGGTGCTTATATCCATGAAGTCAAAGATGTCAGGTAACCCAAATACTCGCATATTCTGTTTATTGACCAATTAAGCGTTTGAAAAAATAGGAATCAATGCTACATAGCCCTGAATTTGGAAAGGTTTGTGCTAAATAACTTTCAACTTGTTGTTATGATACGGTATATAAATCTACACAACATGGCGGATATTATCAACAGTGCCATCGATATTGACGTCATCATTGCGACATCGACGTCATCATTGCGACATCGAAGTCATGACATCGACGTGTTTTTAAGAAAAAGTAAACATCTTTCAAACACCTCCAGCAAGTTAATTTAAAAGCATTCTTAAACAAACTCACTTGAATATTGCAATGAGCAGATTGAGTAGAAGTACGTTTGCAATGAGAAGGTAGCAACCGAGAAGAACCCAGGCTATAGGCTCGGCAAAATCATTCAACAATGGTGTTCCGAAACGTGTCTCGTCAGCTAAAAGGCAATGCACCACATGCCATTTAAAGGTATTTTACTGATGTAGTAGAGATTACTTTTTTTTAAACCAAAAACATGGAAATTTATTTAAAAGACCATTTTACCTGTTGCATAATACAAACATTTTCCTACTTCACCTTTGTGAAGAGAAAGATTTTAACTAATGCCTGAAAGATAGTGTTAGACATAAATCTTGATGTTGACAATGATACGTACGTGCTTCTGGATCTCTGTCAACAAACAGTTCCCCGTAGATATTAAAGTACGGTTGAAAGATGACATTTCTGAACATCATGGTGCCGTTGTTTTGTGGAACTAGGATCGACTTTGACGTGATTCCGTACGCCAATAAAAACACCACCAAGATCACCATGAAGTACATCATGTCAATAAACTGTATGACAATAAAGAATGCTATCAATGGTTTCGTATACATATATGCTCGCAATATCCTTGTTACTCGTGATTTATCTTCAACTGTTAACTTATTATTTCATGATGCAAACAGCACAATGAATAATACAAAGGAGGCAGATGCAAGGTTATAAAACAAGACAAAACTGCAAACATTTAACGGGATATGCCTTAATACTACAGATTGTGTTAGAAAGCAAGTTTTAATTTTCTAACCACTCACCATTTTGAAGATCATGACTACGTATGGTCCGAGCACTTGGTCCATGTAGAAGACATCAAGTAAACGCAGCACCCACATTCCCACATTCAATGCGTATAAAATATGTGCGGCGTCCAACATGTGCTTGTTAAATCGTAGCCCAAAAGCAATGAAGAACACAATGATAGCAAGTGCATCCAGACGGTTCCAGTTGCTCTTCCACCAGTCCTTCACCTTATCCCTGACAGTGTTACCATCACTCTGGACAATCTGAGAAAACATATTGCTCATACAATCATATCTACACTTTCAGTTTTCACATTAGTTTAAGCCTTAGGTTGGCCAACTCAACAACTTTTAAGCTGTTTGACTTCAAACGCATTGTTCCAAACTGATGTCTCTTACAATTGTTTTGTTTTGACATGTTTTGACTTCAGTAAATCACCTTCATAATGATCCGGCTATTACTTCTTTTGACTACCCAAGTAAAAAATTCAAGCCAGGTTACATTTTATGCTGGAGGGAAAATTGAACATGGTTTTCATACGATTATAAAATTACAGGTAAAAATTCTTTATATTGGTGTCGTGCATATGAAACTATGGTAGGTCGCGCAGAAAATTGTTTCTCTCAAATTAGTGAATATTCTTTTCATAGATGATTGTGTCATTTCTCAGCAATAAGCATAACACAGGGAAATGATAATAACAGCTTGTAACACAAAAGAAACCTTGTTTGAGTACTCATATCCAAAAATTAACCAAGTTCAATTAACCAATTTTTGAATGTCTAATCAAAAACCTTTTATATTTTTCAATGCTTTCTTTGCTCTTTAAACCATCTTACCTGTCGTATTTCTTCCACCATCATTGAAAACAGAAATATAGCAAGAATATACTCCTGGACGATTGGTTTATTTGTGTGTTTCTTCAGCATGGCAACATATGCAAACAGCGACAAAAACACCAAGTACGTTAACTATGAAAAATAAACAAAATGCAACTTAAAGTAACATCCCATAGTTTCGCAATTCAAATGCAATGCAATTACTTCACGTAGAGTTTACTCCTAAAAGCTGGAGTTGTAGATAAATGTTTGAAGTCAGAATCATTTAATGTAAACACATATGTTATTTCACAGGAATGATACATTTTAAATTACAAGAATTAGTGTGGGACTAATCACAGTGCATGAATAGCGTAGAAAACCTAGCATTTTAAACGATCCTTTAACAATGGCTGTAAAACTCACCAGATTAGCCACAAATTTGATAACAGGTGTTTTAAAGTAAAAATAAAACACTTTTTTAAATGGGTTCAATTCCTCCTGGTGGTATGTTTGCACTTCTATCTCCTCAACGTAGCGTGGTTTCTTTGGTGTTTTGTTGAAAGCAGAACATTCAGTCGCTGTTTGAGGTCTGAAAAACAAATTTCATTCTCAATTGTTTAAGGAATAAACAGATAACAATAAATTAAGTAAGAACAAAAACACTTACGATTGTGGCCCAGCATTAGAGACATCCTCTCCATCTACACCATCTACACTATCTACTCCATCTTTGTACATAACTTCCTTAAACTGAGGTTTTGTGCGGAAGTCAAACCAGAGAATATACGGTGGGAAAAAGAACGCAGCTAGGTATCTGATACGAGAGACACTTGTGTTCTTGAGGACACCCGTCCAGCAGTCATTTAGCAAAAGCTGTACAGCGTTGTGAGCTATAAACTCTTGGTGATTGGACAAGTGGGCTAGTGTTAGGCAAGTGTGATTGTTAAAGTGCAATGATTGACTGGTAATGAGCTCCAGTGTTTTGGTTTGGTTTAAGCGAAAACATGAGTCCAAAAGTTGCAATGAAAGCTGTTGGAAGTCACTGTGAGTTTGAGAGAGAGAGAAGATATTCAATTTTAATTCCTGAACTTTGAATATTTCAAACCCTTTTTTCAGGGAGCTTATAACTGGAGGAGAACTGGAAGATTTTTCCAAAGAAAAGAAACAAAGTAAAAGAACATTTAGGTAATTAAACTTGATCAACTGATAAATTTTGCATCATGTGGCATGCTGCATGTTTATCTTATTATATAAAGGCAAACATCCGTCTAACTCACGTCTACACACAGTTACAGTATGTACATACACGTCATTATGTCGCTAGGCCCTTAGAGCCATCCTGCTAGCAGGCAATAAATTACTGTTTGTTTTTCACTTACATGGCATTGCTTCGATAATCCTGAGGCACAATTTTGGGTAAGTTCAAAGCAGATGCAATACCAGCCAAGTGCAAATTCACTTCAGCCCCAAAAAATGCTTTCAGTATGCTTTCACCTTCAAAGTCACAACAATACAACGCCATTTCTTGCATATTGTTCAAGAGCGCAAAGAAGAATAACTCTCTGTACGGATGCTTGAAACATTCACCATCTTTAAAGTTCTTCAAAAATAATAATAGTAGTTTGTTCATTAAAAAAACTAAAAAAAAAAGATTTATAAATGTGTTATTGCGTCCTATTTATGCGTACAATTTTGTTTTATTTAAACTTATGCACATTTCAATTATTTTTTGCTAAATTTATACCACTGGCCAAAGTATTCTTTCTAAAGACATCAAAAATGCTCCATTAAAATGGTTTTTTGTTATATGAAGAAAACAAACAGAAGCTGATGATTCAACATAATGATTCAAAATACTTACACTACAATCCTCTAGAAATCTATCTTTGCTATCATTGTTTGTCTTTAAGAACTTAGCACAAGCCTTGCGGAGAAACATTTCAACTGAGCTGCGCTCAATAGATTGAAGGTCAACATTATTGTAATCGCAAAGTAACTTCACTGTACTTTCCTGCAGCTCTAAATTGTTGATGTTCATAATGATATCGCTTTCATTAAACATGTCCAAGTCTGTGAGTTGCGAGCAGTATCCATAGAGAAAACCCAGAAGTCTTGGTGTTAGTATATGATGAATGTTGACACCATAGTTAAGAAAAAGTTTGAGAAACTCCACACGGTTCAGCGCAATCGCGATGATCATGGCGTTGCAAAAATCATCATCCTTAAAAATATTTTTCTTAATCAACTTCTTTAATTTTAAACAGGACATTGAGTGAATGGAAAACAATATACGAAAGACTTACAGACCACGTATTGAATTGTGGCAATATTAAGTCGGCAAGGTCAGGGCGATTCCACAACAATGTGAACTGAAGCTGACGGAATGCTGGAACATCGGTTCCTATGGATATCCAACAGCGGTTCAATAATTACCATATAATTCTATATTCAACCTAATTCACTAAGTTGAAAATGTAAGCAAATAGAAAAATTCTTTCAAAACGCAATGCCAGAATTTCTCACGAGAAGGGTCAACATTGGGTGGCACAATTTAATAGAGAGGGATTGACATATCACGTAATTCAATACCAACAATATAAAAGATCAGATACAATAAAGGAAATGTCCAATATATATTTATTCATGTCAAGGGATCATCAAATCTGTTGTTCAAATGTTGCTTTATAAGGACGCAAGTGACTTAAGGAGTTGGCAATATAAATAGTTAGTACTTTAAATATAACTCACCTTTCAATAAAGCTGTCAATATTGCTTCATCTACTCCCTGATCTTGCGTTTTATCGTTCTTGTCCATGCGAAAGACAGTGAACTAAATTTTAAAAACCATGATTAGATCATTTTGATGTCAGCATCACACAGTAGCAGACCACCACTCACCAATGACTTATTCTTCACACATTCCATAACGTTTTTATAAATGCCATCATAAGTTTTTTTATCCCGTTCTTTCTCATGTATCTTTAAGTTGAATTTAGTTATGATCATATCACAAAGTGTTTTATGCTCATCGTTTGGATCATTGATATTTTCAAGCGCATACGCTAAAACATCTGAAGCCCTTCCACTCCCTTCAATGATCACCACTGGCACCTGGTTCTGCCCAGTGACTGCTTCACAAGCTGTTTCCAATGTGTTTGGGCCACCCTCAACAACAAGCAATACCGAAGGGATTTTAACACCTAATATGGAAATAAAACATTTCAATATGTAGATTTTGGATAAAGGCTATCATTTCTTACTGAATAAAAAATAATTTTTAGGTTTCAATTCAATGTATAATAATGTATAAAAAAACATGCATTAATTTTATTGTATTAATGAAATGTTTCACCAAAATTAATTGGCAAAAAAGTAACATGGTTGCTGGCTAAATATATCACATAGTCACTTTTAAGGAACTTTAAGCTAAACTTCTCCTCAACATAAGCATGATTATTAAATACAAACAAGAGCAATTAGAATGGAAATATGTTTTTCAGGAATTAATGAATGAAGAGAAAAAAAATGAAACCAATGAATATTATATTAAATGTTATTATTATTGAATTATACATGAAACAAATATTTATAAAATCTATTGTTTAACCTACCTGTGGGATTATTCATCACGTGTTTCTCTAACTGGGAACGCAAAGAAATTTCTACACCATATTTTCCAGTAGTGCCATCATCTACCAAAAGAAAGTGAGTATGGTTGTGGTCAAGGTACGCCTTTCTGCCAACAAGACTGCAGGAAATAGAATATGAACAGCATCCACAGTTTGGTTCTTCCTGAACAAGTTCATCAGCTTTAGCAACAATTCCCCATGTTGCAATTCCAATTAAGGCCTTCGTGGAGCCCTGCAAAGCTTCGCCAACATGTTTCATAACACCAGTGTTGGTTCCACCAGTAATGACCCATGCGCCAGGCGTTTGAGCAACCTTGAGCAGACCATTAGAAAACTTTGTTTTTAATTCTGGATCTAAATTGAAGTGTTTTGCACCACCAGTAACAGATATCAATAACTGTGGTTCTTTGATTTTCCATCTTTTCGTCAGTAGGTCAAAAACATCATCGGAAGAAGTTTCTGTTGTTAGACGAACAAACTAAAAAAACAATAAGTCATTTATAGATGTTTGCGAACAAACTATATAATTTTTAATTTAAAAAACAGCTTGTTTTTTAACTAATACACAAAATCTATCAGCCTGTAAGATAAAGACCGATTTAAAGTTACCAGCACACCATGTTTCATTTTGATGAGCCTTACATATTTCTTCTGCTTCGAAAAATGATAAAAAAGGGGAAACCTCCATCACCTTTAGTTTCAATCATCATGATTAATAACAAAAGTGACAGTGAAGGAGAATTAATGGCAGGCTTTCTGATAAGAAAAATTTAGGCGTGTGGTGCTTCGCACACCTAACCAAAGTTAAAAACATTTCAGGCGTGTGATATCCACTCACCTGAATTTGTCTAGGCGTGCGATGGCGTGCGATAAATTTTTAATCTCATTTTTTAATTCTGAAACATTTCATTTAAAACATGCGCGGTAAATGGTCTTAACTTTGTTTGGCTTTAAATCTGAATTACATTGTCCTGTGAATATCTATTTTATGATTTACGTACGTGATGTTTAACGCAAAACATTTTTATCACTTAATAAAATATTCCTCTTTCCGCGACTATTATTGAAAGTTGTTGTACATTATATATTTATGATTAAATGTAAAAACAAAGCGTCTGACATTCGGCTACAACAGTTTAAAAGTTTGCCGTATATGTTACTGATGATATATTTACAAAGAAAAAAAGTTTTATTTACAAAGATTTATTCAAATATACAATCAAACTCGGAGTCAGAGGATTCCACTCGACAACATTCGCTCTCTTCTGACTCATCTTCACTGTCACTTGCCACCTCGATGGTTGTGGGAAGAACGACTAGCGCAGGATCGTCCATTTTTCTTTTTCTTCTACTTTTCGCGAGATAGAGTTCCAGAGATCTTTTTAATATGGCCTCTCTTTCTTTCTCGTTCCAATAGCGATCGTTCAATTTGATTATTAATCGCATCTTTAGTAGCTGGTGGGACGATTTCAACCTTTTGTCCGAAAGCATTAAGGTTAAAATGCTGAAAGCCCTTTCAACAGCAGAATTTGAACCAGACAAAACCAGCATTATCTCCACTAAAAGACATATATTAGGAAACTCTTTCCTTCTATAATTGAGAATATTTTTCCATAACACATGTGGGTTTTGTCCAGCCATATTCATTGCTACATGTCTTTTCAGGTTTTTCCACTCTTTCGCCAGTCTTGCATCATCATAATCAGTGGAAGCCAATGATAGGGTGAAGTGTGAAGCAAATAATTTCATTTGATCGACTTCAACCTGCAAATCATCTGTCCACACCTCAGGATTAAAACAGTTCATTTCGGTAAAAATTGGATCATTAAAACTGTCAAACCTTTTCTTGAATATTTTACCGAGGTTTTCCGCAATAGCACCCCTTGAGTTCTTGGCATCGATAGTTGATCTATCATTTAAATTGTTTAGATCAAATGTTACCTTTACCGGCTTTCGATTTTCTTTTTTTCTTTGTAAATCCCCGGGGCTGTTATAAGTAGCCTCAAGGATTTCTTCGCCATCTTCTTTACTGACATGCAAAAAACGCTTAAGGTGGCTGTCAAAATCCGAATCTTTGTCATGGACAAATTCTTTTAACTGGTCTTTCGTAGCTTCAACGATAGTTTTGACTTCAAATGGCAATAGGTCATTTCCTTCAAAAATCTTTGATGCGGGAACTGTCTTTTCTAGAATGTCTAAATACATACAGGTTAGAGACAAAAACTTGTAATTCTGAAATTTTTTCAGTAGTCCAATAACCTTCGCTTTTGTTTCTGGGCGAGTAGCTCAATCAGCTGACACGTTCTGGTATGCCATAATAAACGCTGGCCAAACTTCGAGCAGAGAAGAAAAGGCTTTTCTTCGGTGTCCTATGAACCGTGTGCCACCTAACCTCGGAAGGGTATAATGTTGAATGCCTAAAGTTTCTGACGCACGTTTTATTTCAGACTTTATTTTCCCTGAGTCCCGTAACAAAAAAAAGTTGCTTAGATAAAAGCTTTCTACATCGCTAAAAACACTGTCAGCGAAGGCTTCTTTCACTGCAAGTTCAACACGATGGTTTATACAGTGTATCTTCACCAGCCAATCTCTACTACTCGCCATTCGGGTCATGAGTCCAGACACCTTCCCTGTATTGACGCTAGTACCATCAGTTGTTATGGAGATCAATTTCCTTTGATAGTCAGACTGCGGTATTTCCCCATCGTCTTGAAAAATACTGTCAATTCCATTTTTTAAAGACTGTGCGTCTGTACCTCCCCAATCAGCCATTTCCAACAGCGATGCGACAAAGTATGTAGGAATACCTGATTTAAAAGAAAAGAGTTGTTATATATTATTTATTACCACAATATTACCATTTTTCGCAACTCGCACTAATACCATCTCTTTGTCAGATCCAGTTTTTCGCGCTTGGCTTCCATCTGAAAGCAGTCCAAAGAAATTGCAACTCGACATAATTCCGGTTACTCTTTCTTGGACAGCTTTCGTTATTGCAGACAAATATTCTGTAACCGCGCTAGAGTCGTCTTTTCCTGTTAATGGAAAAAATAAATGTTAAATCAACATCTATATAATCAATGTATTTTGTATAATTGTAGAATTGACTAGGACCACTACTATGGTAATACATTGCTTATGATAAAGACAATAGTTTACCTTGAATAAGTCTTAATCCATTTTCACGCTGAACTTTTATGAGTGTTTTAAACTGGCGCGAAGGTAGTGTAGGCTCCATCGCAAGAGTATACGCAGTTTTAAGCATTTTAAAATAACAATCTTCACTTGCTTGTCTTATTGAGCTTGTTATACTCAGTTGTCTACTCGATGAGCTGCCAGTAATACGTGATGACGAGGGTTCCGCTTGATTTAAAGTACAAGCGAATTTATGGCATTCTCCGTTGATGTGCCGAAAAATCTTAATAAATTTTTACTTCATTATTGCACGGTTAAACATTAAAGAGTGACGAAAACGGTTAGTCCGTAAAATTTCAAGAAATAAAAGTTAAAGTCCGTCTTACTTGATGTTTTGTAACTGAGTTTGTACCATCAATAAAAGCCGTAGCTGATGTTTTTGCATTTCCCCGAACCATTGTTGAATTTATTATTTGATTTTTGTGTACTGCGCAAACCTTGCACCAAACAAAGTTTACAACAACTTTTCCATCCTTTTCTGCGGTTTTATGTCCAATTATCTCACCGACTTTGTAGGATAAAAATGTATTTAGAGCGAGTGAGTTACCTTTTTTTGCTTCCATTTTTTATTGCGGACTAGACTTAAACACGGATTGTAGTGGTTTTATATCCAAATTCCAGACAGTCTACCAGAATTCAATTGCACTACGTTTCGAAACTGACAACTGGAAACTAGCCCTTTTGAAATTTACGTTTAAAATTTATTTATTTAAAACGAAATTGGCTAGAGAATTAAAACCCAGCCAACACGAATATTTCCAAAACTGCCGACTCGAAACTAGCCCTTTTAAAATTTACTTTGAAATTGGCTAGAAAATTAAAACCCAGCCAACACGAATATTTTCGAAACTGGCCCTTTTAAAATTTACGTTTAAAATTTATTTATTTAAAACAAAATTTGTCAGAGAATTAAAACCCAGCCAACACAAATATTTTCAAAAGGAACCGACAGACATACTAACATGATGCACTACAGGTTCTTTCAACTCAAAGACAAACTAATGCAGAAGAACTACTCTGTAAGACAATAGAAAATCAAAAGATAAAACATGTTGACAATACATCAACAAATGAAACATTTTGTGCATCTTTCAACGCAACAACTTAGGCATACAGAAAGAGCATAACTAATGTTGTAAACTACGTCACTAAACAACAATCATTGCGTGTTTTTAATGGTCATTCAAATGAATGTGAATGTAAATTCGTTTAAGTTTTTGTTTCATTTAATAATTTTGAGATTTTCGGAGCGTTTAATGTTCTGTACGAAATATGGGGAAAATTAAACAAACGTGATATGATTGAGGCGTGCGAGTAGTCGCACGCCTTACGCAAAGAAAATAATTTGAGGAGAGCTTTTTAATGCACGCCTCAGGAGATTAAGGCGTGTGTGGAGGCGTGCGCGTGCAATCGCACGCCTTATATGAGAAAGCCTGTAATGGTATTAATTAATTTAATATTCAAATATTAAACCAAAGTGAGCACATTTATATTTTATCTCTTTATATGCTTTGACTGAACACAATTACATCTGAGCAAAAGAGCCCCGATTGTTTAAAGGAAATTATCAAAATGCATAGAAATTGAAAGAGAGATAATTATCATGATAATATAATTTATTATATAAAAGAATAACTTGTGTGTGAGTGAGTGAGTGTATGCTCTATAGACTCAAAAACCACTGCACAGAGTTCTTTAGAAATTGCTCTGCAGATTCCTAATAACACAGAGCAGGTTTTCGCAAACAGAAATTTTAAATAAATAAATAAAGGAAAGGTGGTTTCGCGCGGCGCTGGCAAAATTTTAGCCCGGAATCTATGGATTAAACTCTTTTCAACACAGTTGTCACACACATTTTCAACAACTGCAACTGCAATATCCGACGGCGGGTACTATCAGCTAGTTTAATATAATTTTAAACCTGTTAACATCCCACTTATGTTAGCCACTAAATAAAGGCATATATGTGCAGGGTGAAGGTGTCTGTCTATTATCTGTCCGTGATGCAAGCAATCAATTGTTCCTGAGGAAAAATGTATTTTTGTGGCATGTGAAAGCATAGCCTTAAACTCATATGGGAGCGCGGTAACAGGCAACTATTTTAGAAAGGAAAAACAACACAACAAACGCAATGCTGAGATGTCCGTATTAACCAATGTAGAGTACGATTTTGGAAAAAAATTGGGGTTCAGTTTTAAGAGACCGGTATCCCCAAATTAACACATGTTCGACCACATATATATATATATATATATATATATATATATATATATATATATGTTTTAAAATTATTTATAATATTAACAGTTTTATGGCCGTATAGTTGTTTAGCTAAAAAATAACACAGAGTTATTGCTGTTGTTGTATAGCATGTAGTGTCATTAATTAATAAACATTGACAGCAGTGTATTTTTATTTTAAAAACATACCCAATAAACAATCAATTTCTTAGATTGAACAAATATTTCTTCTTTAATTTCAAAACAACAACAGAGCACTTTAGCTAGTTAGCTAAAAATTACTTTTATAAACTTTAGCTCCCTGTTCAAGATACCTGCAACAGTTTAGCTTTCAATTTTTATTAAACAATCTTGATTAATGATAATTTACTAGGTTTTTATATTAAAAAGTTCGATTTATTCTAAAAATCTGTAGCTATAAATCATAAAACCTGGCTATATACCATTTACCTTAGATTCAGCTCTGGTAGAAGTTCCAATGAATTGCAGATCACCATAAGCATTTGTTGGGATTTCAAATTCACCGCTAGGAATTTTTAAGTTGTTCCTAATCCACTCGTTTGCATCATCTTTCTTTTTAGGCCTTAGAGGAACGCTGCTATCAAGAACTTCCACTGCTGCAGACATATTATTGTTTGCCATTATAGTAAACCACCACAAAGTGACTGTTACTTAATCGTTGAATTGGAAAACAATCATATGTTAATTGCCGTTTTTAATCTGTCATTAAAAAATAAGAGTTTGTTTTCATTTGTAAAAGCAACTACCATCAGAGATAATTTACAAGTATAAATTTTTATAAAGGGATTGAAAGTTTCATGGAGAAAAAGAAATGAAATATTACGAAATAAAATGCGCTAGCATTTATAAAAATAACTTATATAATTGTTCATTTAAAAAGTCTAATAACCGAAGTTTTACTATTTTCAAAACTAATGTATAATGCACATTAGTACAATAATATATATTAATAGTATATTATCACATAAAAATCAATAAACAACATATTAAGAGTGTAAAACGGTATAATTATATATCACGAGATATAAATTACATACTAAATCAAACGCCTTTGAGGTAGGTAACCGTATTAAAAATGTTCCCAAAATGCACGGTTATAATTTAATCCGCAATACAAAGAAAGCGAAAGTAAACAACAGTCACGTGGAAACTAAACAATATTATTCTAGGTTACATATGTTTCTAAGAAATCACATTATTTGCCATTCTTTTAAACGCCTATTTTTGCTAGTCAAGTCTGATAAAAAGCATCTGATAAAAAGCTGCTAACAATGTAAATCTGCTAAAGTAGATTACAGTTAAATACAATGAATTTGCTTTTTTTGTGATTTATTTTCCGATTGTATATACATATATAAATTAATACAAAAACAACCGAGGTTGAAAAATGCTTATAAAGAAAAGAGTGCTATTTGTATCACAGGCGACATAAATATAAATTCTAGTAATAATTAAAAAGTTTTTTCGACATGCTCAGATTATGAAAACAACATTGTTTCACTAATAAATATGCTGACAGGTGCCAGCTACTGGTGTACGTTCGATCTAGGTAGGTCTTGACCATTTGCTTATCATTAGTCGTATATTTGCAATGTTAGGATCTAAACGATACAAATAGAATATAATAAACGATGAATAGTTCGTTATCCTCTAATCCCCCCCCCCCCCCCTCCCCCAGTCATAAGGATCTCGCAAGGGGAGTTATGACGATAATCGGATGAAGTGTTCATTTCATGTTCAATGTTCGTAATCAGCTAAGTACGTCGGAGTCTTGCGCTGACGTGTAGATTTACGTAAAGGAAAGGAGTTTGGAGATGTGTCTTGAGGAGGAAGGCATGATAGTGAATGCGCTGGTGAGTGAAGCGTATCGGCAGGGGTTGCAACCAGGGAGATCGCAGGGTTGGTGTCGTGGGTACCTTGAGATGGTGTCTCCATGATTGTGGATGGTGGAAGAACCACGCTGTCGGAAGGTAAGACGGGGATGGAGACCGGAGGAGTTTTGAGACGATGCTGGGGTGGAAACATCCTATTCTTCATGTATAGGTTTGGTGGTGTGATCTGTTAGGAGGTTGAGGTGTTCAGCAGAAAGTTCTCGCATAGTACGAGGCATAACAGGAACAAACGTGTTGCGTAGGGTAATCCTTCCAGATCCGTCTACCTTGATTGCGTATTGATCTGTCTGACTTCGACCACCAGCCCTGTCTTGTCCCACTTCCTTGGGTTGGGTCCCACTTGGTTCTAGATCCGGACGTGGTCTCCCATGTGAAGAGGAGGGATGTGTCGGGTACCCAATGACAGTCGTTCGGCGACCTTGAAGTGGCGTGTCCTCAAAGCTTCTTCTCTTCTCTGCAGGGTGTCACGCCATGTTGGGTGATACTTGCCAGGGAGGATGGGAATTGTGCTTCTAGTCGGACCACCAAAGATACACATGGCTGGGGAGATGCGAGTTTCAGGGTCAGGTGAATTACGGTAAGTTAACATGGCGCGCTGGAAAGCATCAGTGTCCAATTCTCCGTTTGGACCAATATTGCCGACTATCAATTGCTTGACTCCTACCTTGGCACGGCAGTTACTGTGCGGAAACTCTACTGATGACCTACGGTAGTGGACGCCCCAGGATGCAAGGAAATCTTCTGTGTTCTTGGCGATGAATTCGGGACCTCCGTCTAAAGAGAGTTTATCTAGAATGCCATATGTGACGAAGATATGGCGAAGGCTGTTGATGATTCCCTTACTTCCCTCATTGGACCGTTTGACGCGTTTTTCTTTTATGGCGGTGGTGATGCCTGGCCAAAAAACTGAAGCTTCTGCGTGGGCTATCATCGATGTGACTCCTTTGTGAGCTGCGTGGAAGTTGTCGAGTATTTGGTTGCCCAGAGATATCGCAACGATGACTCTGTTCTTGTAGATTTGCACCCCCTCTACGGTCCTCAAGTCTTTGCGATACTGCTAGTATTGTCGAAAAGTGGTGGTGAGGTTCTTGGCTTTCACCGGGAAGCCAGCTTTAATCGTGGATATCGTCGTCACCTGTGGCCGCTATCTTCACCATGTCCCAAGTGATGGACAGATTTGAGGAAATAGTGGCAGTGGACGATTTGATATCTATTTCCAGCTTGTCAGAAGAAGCTGCCAGAAGACAACATGCAGGTGGTGTGCCAGGTTCCTCTGGGAAGAAAACCACAATAACATCAGACAAAGGGGCTATGGAAGGGTGTTCGGGTCCACTAGGATGCCTGGAAGTGTAATCAGGGGCGCAATGCTTCCGTCCCGGGATGTGATGCTTCTTGAAACGGTATCGCAGTGTTTTCTCCTTCAAATTGCGGAGACGACAATTCGGTATATCTTCTAGTGATATGTTGGAGAACAATCCGAGAAGTGGCTTATGATCGACAGCAACTGTGAGGTTGTTACAGCCAAAGACAAAGTGACTTGCCTTGTCTAAACCGTAGGTGACAACGAGGGCTTCCCCTTCAATTGGTGCGTAGTTGGATTCAGCAGATGTGGTGAAACGGCTTCCTACCAAGATTACCTTCCAACCGGTCGGGCAGCAAAATAGCTACGAGGTTTCACATTTGCAGTGCTTCTAAAATAACTAATAACCGATCCCGAGCTTGGACCAGTCCGTAGCGAGACACGTGGGTTTGGCTTTGTCGAAGATACGAACACCGTTTGTCACCGATTGTCACCGAATGTCTGTGATGTTCTTCAGGGTCGGTCCCTGATTGCTTGCAGGATGCTGTCGCTGGGTTGAATGTCGGTGGGTGTGATCTTGAAACCTGAGAATTCCACTGTATCGGCTCCGAGGGTGAACTTCTTCGGGTTTTGGATACCATTCTTCCCACATAAGTCGAGCCATTTGGCGGCCCAAAAAAAACTTTTTTCTAAAGAGTCGTCCCAGTGCAGGGCATCAACGATGACCTTGATTTTGTCTGAGAAGTTTGCAGCTATTTCGTCAAATCGTCTCGTGTAGGCGTCGCCTGACGAAATGTAGCCCTGTGGAGTTGCGCGGTCGCGGTAGCGACCCCAGGGTGTGATGAATGTTGAGAAATGCTTGTCTTCCGGATGAAGTGGGACGCTGTGGTATCCATTCCACGCATCGGAAACCGTTTTCTTGACTCCCTCCGGGATGGTTCGGACCTGGTGAAAAGGAGAAGGTGTATGGTGTGTTTCTCGAGTTGCATATACGTTCAGTGGTTGGAAGTCAACTGTGCGTCTCGGCTCACCATTTTTTTTAGGCATATAACCATCCGTTGATACCATGTGGTTGGTTCTCCTACCGGGACAGGCTCGATGACGCCAAGACGTACATCTCTGACAAGGTCGGATTTTACTCTTTCCTGCCAGTGCACTGGTACTGGTATCGGTGCGTGGTGGGCGACAGGTTCAGCATCTGGATCGATTCGTAGTTTCAACGGTGGACCACTCATCAGTGGAAGGGGCTGGTGTTCACAGGTGTTGAATGTACTCGTTTTGTAGTAATGTATCAAGTACTCTTGCAGGTGGGTACGATTCTCTGTAGTTGCCGGAAATTGCAGTTTTGTTGGCAAAGGTGCAGGAAGGTCTCGTCTATGGCAGGGGCATGGTGATGAGTCATCTGTGATGGAGTTGTTTGATGACGCTTTATCGACAGTAGGAAAGTTGTCGGAGATAATCCCAAGGTCGATGCAAGCTGCTTTGCTAAAGAAGACGTTCCGTGCATCCTTTGTGATGTAGGTCATCTGCCTGGTTTCAGTGACGTTGGCGTTGTGATCGCCACCAGAGATACGATAGATTACAGTTCCAAAGATGTCGATTGGCTTGTCGTTTGCTGAGTGTATCTTCATCGTGACTGGTTATGAGGCCTTCATTTTTTAGACCAAGCTTTTGGACAGTTTTGAACCCTGCAAGGGAGTTTTGGCAGCCGGTATCAGCCATGGCGGGGATGGTGATGGTGGTCCCAGAGTTGTTAATAATCGGATCGAATCCAAGGTCTGCATAGTCTTGGTCCTCGACTCTGACTGACAAAGCAATAAAAGGTTGCGGACTAGATGGACGTTGTTTCCACTGCTTTGTAGACTTCCGATGGATGTGATGGTCTGCGGTCGTGCTTGCTGAGCAAAGAGTGTTATAGATGGCGCCCTAATGATCAGTCTGGTCGTGGTTGTTATTACTGATTCTAGGATTGTCCTTGCTCCTACAAACGTCTTCGAAGTGGAGTAGCCGGTTGCAGTGGCGGCAGAGGTGATCGAAAGCAGAGCAGTTGGTCTTTCGTTTTTGAGCAGACGACTTTTGGCCGTGGCCCTTCTTGCCACAGTAGGAGCATGGATGATTGCTGCTCTGATCCTGCCCCTGCCGTCTGGAGGTTACATTAGATTTCTTGTAAGAGCTACAAATGGAATTGATGTTGTGATTATCGAAGAGCTGGTTTGCTGAACGTTTGCCTGCCTCTTTAGCCTCGACAAAGTGGATCACCTCATTGAGAGTCATGTCTTGGTTGGTGTGACCCAGGAGATCAAGCTGAATCTTGGTGTCTTTGATGCCTCTGCAGAGGACGTCCCGAAAGATGGGTTCTGTGTAGTCAACATCATGTTGACAGCTTGCACATTTGATTGTGTACTTGCAGACGCCAGCTTGTCCTTGCAGTCTCGCACAGAAGGAACGCACTGTCTCTTCCCGATCTTGTTGCATGTCGTTCAGTGAAACCCGAGAAACCATTACGTTTTCGACTCAAACTGCAAGGGATTGGATGGCTATTAAGACTTCCTGTTCTGTTTTGTTTGATAAGCCTACAATTGATCTTGTGAGATCCTTTCTGAGCCCATCGTCACAACATTCAAGAAGTTGGAGAACTCTGTTCTTGCCAGTGACTTTCGTGGCTGCGACGTACTCCTCCCAACGTGTTTGGAAGTACTGCCAGTCTGAGGTGGAGCCATCAGAAGTTATCGTTATGTTAGATTCCCATATGAGTCGAAGTTTATTGCGTCCCAGGTCTGTCCTTTCCTTGTCATGAATTCATCCTATTGCATTGTGAAATAGACCTACTTTTTGGAAGCCTTTTCTACAGAACGGAGCAGTTCTTGGGCTTTTAGCAGTGCGTCCGAAATCAGTGCCATGTCATCAGTATAGGCCAAGTCTGTTAGATGTTTGCTGGAATGTCTTCTGGATGTTCGTTTCTCTATGGTGATACCATTATTATCAACTGATTGCATGAGAATGAATCCACAACTATCACGGATAGGTATGACACAAGGGGGTCACCTTGTAATACTCCTTGAAAGGTCAGGAATTGGTCAAGAATTTTGGTTGCTCAAAAACTAGGCCATGTCAAAATTGACAAAAGTATCACTTTTCTCTACACTTTAGTGCACCTATATAAAAATGTTGCTGTATGTATCAGCTTCCAGGAATGGGATGGTAAACGGCCTCTATCGTAATGTAAGGGGTTGTTTCAAGGGGTAAAACAAGAGGTATTTTTTACAATTTCCAAAATTTCATTGATTGACATGTTTTTGACAATATGAGAAGAATTTAGTGGTATTCTTGACTAAATTGTCACTATGAGGTTGTCAGATGACCCATTAAAACATTTTTTAAATTTTTTGGAGGGATATCAGGGGGTAAATTTGATTATAAATTACAAAAGTTAGGCACATTTATCTACTGAAAAACAATTACAAAAGTATTGCCGTTCTCAAAACTTTAGTTCATCCATATGAAAATGTTAATATCCATCTCAGCTTTCAGGAATGGGCTGATATATGACCTCTATTGGTATGTAAGGGGCATTTTAGGGGGTAAAACTTGGGGTACTGTACATCTGCAGATATTCTAAATTTCCATTGATTTCAAGTATTTCTCAATTTCAAATTGTAAATCTATTTTTTTTGGCTGAAATAAGACTCTAAGGTTGAGAGCTGAAACTGTTTCCTATTTCTTAAGTAACTTTGTAAGATTTCGTACATTATTTTATTAGTAAATTTTTAATTATTAGGAGGCATTTCATAACTAACAGAGCGGAAAATAACTGGAACACTCTTCATCAGGATGTTGTATCGGCACCATCGTTAAACGCATTTAAATCTCGATTAGATAAATTTTGGGTAAACAAGTTACATATATATGATAAATAGAAAATTTCAAAACTTTATGTTAATAATTCATTCTAGAAATTATTTTATATATATATATTATAATATGAGAGGGTTTGTTACAGGCGAATTTCACCTAAACTGTTGTAAGCCTTAAGATGATAATAATGATAATAATTATTAAGGTTTTTGTTAACTTCCAACTTGCACAAAAAAATCTAAAATTACATATTCGGTGGATTATTTCTTTGAAAACCAAATTGTTTGTTACTGAACATTAAGCCGTTTGTTAAGGAGTGGTTATAGACACGGTTATATACTCTCAAAGATTTTTGAGATTTTGGGCCAATATTTGCAAAGTATTTGTTCAATTCTTCACTAATGTTTGTTTCAAAGATGTCCATTTCTATTTATACGAGGGGCAAGTCTAGTCTTATTTTTGTTGCTTCCGACTATTTCGTTAAATATAGTCCACGTTTAAATTTATGTTTTTTGCACTATTTTAAAGGAAGAAATTGTTGTGGGAAGAAAAAGTTGCGGGAAGAAAATGTTGCAAGCAAATTTTCGCAACTGTCGCGACTTTTTCTTCCCGCAACAATTAATTTTTTTTCAATTCGCAACTTTTTCTTCCCGCAACTTTTAATTGTTTCCAGGGTTCGCAACAATTTCTTCCCGCAACTTTTTATTTTTTTCTTGTTATTTATAAAAGCATCCGAACAAAAATAACTCCGAGTTTGGCTGGTCCAATTGTCGTTTTTTGCAAAAATTTATCAGAAAAAGCATTGTCGGACAAAAGTGGCCAAATTCTAATGATGAAAATGTTGTCTGATATTGTTTTAAAAAGTTATCTCCTTGAAACAATGACAAACGCAATGTGCGAGAATATTCGTTAGGGTTCCAACTGTTTTCATTGCTGCGCATTATAGTCGTGTGTTTATATCGTGGTTTCTCTTTTCATTGGATAATATAGAGGTGTTAAAATCATTTTGATATTCACATTTTGAACATAATTGAAAGTTCGCAGGCAAGTCCTCGATGTGTTCTTTTGTTTTTCATTATCGTCGTTTGGGACGTTTGTTGGTATAAATTACTGTGGGTCACTGTAGCTTAGTGGTCGGTGCATTCAACCCACAAAATCAAACGGTGCTGGTTCAAAACCCAGCTCGGACATATTCTGATTTCTGAGTTACAGTTGAGTTATTGAGCGGAACTCATTGCGTAATGCAAGCCTAGCTCAAATGGTGGGTTGTCTGGTGAAGCGACTTCGTAGGTGCAAATGGGTGCCCTAAGTACGTCAGGACCTAAACCTTGGGATAAGAAGAGCCACTGTTACATGTGGAGAGTCCCGTAAAAACTCCATTATTATTATTATTATTGTTATTTCAAATCAACTATGTAAAGGAACCAACGTAAAATAAAGAATACATACATACGTATTGGGAACAAGTCCTCAAAACTCTTACTTACAACATCTAATCGTGTGTGATCATTGATCCAGCCTACTAATGGGAACACATGAAAGATGAGGACATTGTATTTTTTATTTATATGTAATACATGCGTGCCTATGCCAAATCAAGAAATTGTGAGAAGAAACCAACGTGACACTAAAAATAAGTCTACCTAAAAACACCAAAACTACGGTACAGAATCCTGTCAAATTTGGGGACAAAAGAGAAGCATAAATCTAAATAAATTATGTTCTATTCAACGATCAGCTCTAAGAATTATAAATTTTTAACCTTTTAGATCAAATGTAACTGCTGCATTTACAAAATTTAACATCCTTCTATTTTTGTCTACTATTAAACTCCTCAACATTATGTTTGTTTTTGATTCTTTAAACCAAAATATCCTCCCTTCGATTGGCAATTTCTTCACAAAGCTTTGTCTTTTTCATCTTTATCCATCTCGCAATGCCCTAGCTAATGAACTTAAAATTTGTTCATATCAATTCTTTATGGCAAATACTCAATTAAACGCCAAAGCATCATTGAATGGAACAATTCAATTAGAGACATTACAAATATTTTTGATGTAAAATATAAAAACATGCATTGGTTAAATTCTATTTTTGATTTAAACAGTAAACAATTTTCTAATTTAGTCAAACTTAGCATTAGGGGTAAACCTTGTTTAGCTTAGTGTTATTAAACAAATATATGTTTTGCTTGGTGGTTTGTATTTTATGTTGTGTGTATCTTTGCCAATTATATAATGTATATTTTTTCTAGATATTTTTTTTTACACATATTTCTACTGTGGTGTCACTACATTGTTCAGCTTTATGCTATTGAGTGACACCAACCATATATTTTTGTAATTTGTATTTCTATGTATTTTTGTATTTTTTCTATATGGTGAATAAACAATAATTTGAATTTGTAAATTTGCTAAATTGCGAAATGCTTGTATTTAATTTTTCTTTGAATTGAATTTAGCAAATTGTAGTACTTGAGATTTTACTTAACCAATTTTCTTACCTTGATAGATGGGAAGAGATAATGACTTATCACGTGGCATGTTTATATTTACAAAATAATCTATTCCTTAAAATACAATTTTAAATGTTTTATTGGCGAATAAAAAAGTTTTCAAGGGAACAACTTGAGAAATATAGAAAATCTGATGAAAATCGATCAAAAATTTGTTGATAGAATAATTTTACGTTGGTCTTAAAAATCATGAGATGAGAAATCGAAGCTACCATTGAGAACATGGTATTCTGAGATGTGAAAACGAGGATACCGTTGAGAACATGGTATGCATCAATCGATTAACTCTGGCGGGCAGACCTTACGATCTTTGCAGCAGTAATAATGCACAATGACGCCGTTGGGGTAACACGCGAACGCGCTAGTTCCAATGCGTTTGTGACAGATACGACATGCCCTCTCTTCAGTGATCTCACACTTCCTGCTCTGGTAGAAAATGCGCTGTTCGTGCATCTGCAAGTGTTCGGCGTAAAGAAGACTCTTCAGTACCAAGGCCGAGCGTTTTTCTTGTATTTTGTCTTTCATCACGCTCGATAGGAAGTGACACAAATCTGTGATCTGCGTGTGTAGAGGCAACAAAGCCAACGCCTCGCTGACGTCAATTTGGCGGGAGTGTTTGTTCAGTATGCGCAACGCGGCTTCTTGATTCGGAGCCATTTGAACGTCGGCGAATATAGAATTGGACAGTCCAAAATGTGGCAACACTTCCGGTTGCAAATACATCTTCACGAGACTCAAGTAGACGTTGCGGTCAGTCTCACCTTTCGAATTGGTTCGGTGGTAGTGTTTTCTACAATATTGCTCGGCCATGTTGTGGTCTTTGAGAATATATATATAAATGGCGATCGCTTCTTCGTGTCGCCCAACGCGTCCGTACAACATAGCGCGTTCCTCGTAAAGAACGTCTTGCGGAAAGTAGCGCAACAATCTCATGGGCTGGTACTGCGTGGATTCTTCTAAAAAAAACAACAAACGCGCCCGCAGATCACCCAGCTCACCAAACTCTTTGCCCGCGGGTTTGCGCGGTTCGCCCTCGGGTAACGATACCAGATACTCTCTCATAAGCGGCATGATCAGATCCTTGTAGCAGTTCACCAACCTGTTGTGGAACTCGGCGCGGTTCTCTTTCCAATCGAAGATGATGTGTTCCAGGTACTTGACCACGAGGTTTGGGGCGTGGCACTCGAGATGAGCCAGTACGTTGTCTCTAGGCAACGCTTCCGTTTCAATTGTATCGTTTGTGAAGATGGCCAGAGCTTTTCTTTCATGATGCTTCAGCACCCACTTCGAATACTCAAAGATCAACGACAGATCGTCGACAGAGAGCTTTTGTAAATATTCAATCGTCTTCTGTGCTCCTTTCAGCGGACTGGAAGGTAGGTCCGCCTGCCTTAACAGCAAATCAAGCGCCTTCTTGTGGTAGCCCTTGCTTTGATAGAGCAGCACCAATTCGTTAACTTTCTTTCTCTCAGCCAGAACCTTCTCGCATTCTTCCGCGTGACAGTGGTTCGCGACGCGCAGCAATGGCGCGATCATGTTGTCGTTCGTGTGCAGGTAGCATTTCAATAGGGACGTGTCGATGATCTGAAGTAGCATGCGCAAGGATTGGTTCGCACTCTTCCCTTCACCCTATACGAAAGCTATCAAATTATGCCTTCACCCTATATGCAACCTAACAAATTATTCCTTCACCCTATATGCAAGCCATCAAATTATACTCGACTGCACAACTTTGATATTTAAGGTTTTGATATGTAATATTTTGCCTACCCTGGATTCCGGGACAATTGCAGCACGATAAACACGAAAATCGGATAATGAAAATGAATGATGTCAATCACATTTCAGTCAACATTCATAAATGTTATATATATATATTACTAAATTGATTAAGGCATTAAACATATTTATGTAAAAATATTGGTGCGTGCCAGAATTAATTTTTAAAAACACACACACAACACAAAACCTGCTTTAAGTGGCTCCTATTTCTGATCCTAGTCAAGTATTCTGTGAGACATCGGTACCCTAAAATACACAGAAAGTTGAAAAACCTGCCACGCAAATGCCGAGTGAAATAATTGCAACTTTCCTCGCCACAATGCCTTACTAGAGCTTGACTGTATTGATTAGTACTCACCTTTGTCTAAGTCGCCTTGAGTCAATGTTGGCAATGCGGATGGGTATTTAATTTGCTTTTGGTAATCACTGGGAAAAAGGTCTGGAAAGAAACCAATGACGAAGGTTGGTTCAGCATCCACTTCGATGAACAACTTTAACGCCTCCTCGAAACGCTTCTTGCAGAACAACGAAAAACCGTAGAGGGTTTTTATCTGCGTCACTTTCGCTTTCTTCTTCTCAACAGAATCATTCATGAGTTCGGTGAGTGTTAACGCCATCTCAAACTCCTTCTCTTGGATGAGCTGCTCGATTTGATAGCCAATGGACAGCGGATGTAACCTCAAGAAGAATGCTGCTTAATGAATCATCCTTTCCCTTTTTTCAATGACAGAGTCATAAACAAACAGCAAGACATGCCTTATTATCATATTATTTATTTATTTATTCTCAAATATTTATAACAGGATAAATTCCTCAGTCGTAAATAATATATACAAGATTATACATAATATATACACTGTTGTCCTGTGAATCATTTACTTATAACATAGTATATTTTTGTAATAGAAGCCAATATTTATTCATATACTTTTCCCTCTGTCCTACCCACCATCAGTAAAAATACCATACCTCCAAACATGTGTCATTGAAACCACGTAACAATTCGGACCTAAAACAATGTTGATTGCGCCGGGGGCATCGATCCTCTGAACAACTAACCGTGGGTGTCTGCAACAAATCTCAATGTATCGTGGAAGCGCCGCAATGATATAAGGATGGCAAAACTGTAGCGCTGATGGGATATCCGACCATGTAATTGTGTGCTTTTGATGGTGTTCACCATGTTTGTTGACATGAAGGAAAACCGTGAGTTCATCTCGACTTAAAGCAAGCTCACCTGTTGGCATGTTGACAATCAACGCTTCCATCTTCTTGCTCCCGGTATCAAAAAGTGTGATGACATCACCTGATTCACAAACAAAGACAACATATTGTGAGATGCAAAAAGGTCATTCAGTAAAAATAAAAACAATCAAGAAAAATAGAAGGAATGACATGCATAACCAGGCAAGACACAATGTAATTAGATTGATCAATGATATTTGAAAAAACCAAATATAGAAGAGGTAAACAAGACCTCTATGAGCAGTCAACTCTACCACATAATACCATATTTGGTCCATCAAATAACACTCACATCAATAACACAATACTTTGTAAAAATGTGCTCTTTGTTGATAATATCCCTTTTTGACAAATTATTGTGTGCACACACATACATACAAAATTACATACCAGTTTCTGCTTTCAAAAGCATATATTCTTTTCTCATACCAATGCAAATATAATCACCAATCCAAGCAACCTTTTTTGGTGTCTCGGGCAGTATTAGTTCTGGATAAAGTTCTAAAAACTCAGTCTTATTCCAAAAGTATGTTTGTATTTTTCGTCTTGTCACTGCGCACAATCGTAGCTTCTTTACATTGTAATCTAGTGCATATAACTTCACTCCTTTGTTTCGAGGGAATTGACTCTTTAATGCATAAGAACTAGAATCGTGAATGTTTATCATTTCATCAGATAAACTAATGAGAATCCCTAAATCCTCGAAAACATTCAACTGTCTGATAGATTTCTTCCCGAATGTCTTGTTTGAGCGTGCAAAATGCACATCAAATCGTTTTCCACTTAATAGCTTTTCATCTTCAATGATGTTATACACAAGAAGATGTCCTTCCTTCGTTCCAACAAGTAATTTATCCCTCACCGTGGCGATAGACTCAATGACCAATGGTAGGCGCTCAACAATTGCATTACACTCAAACGCATCATGCATATTTCTGTTATTTTAGCACTATTTGAAAAAAAAAGATAAAGCAAAGCCTCTTATATATACCGTAATACTTAAGTTTTTAAAATAATATGTCATGGTCAACAGTATCAAAAGCCTTCTTAAGGTCAATAAAAATTCCACAAGCGTAATTTCCGGAGTCCAAAGATTTTTGAATTTCATTTGTAATAGAAAGGAGGGCATGGGTTGATGAAAAACTTGAACGTAAACCAAATTAGTAATTTGATAAACAATCATATTTATCTAGAAATTGAAGTGTTCTTTTTATGAGTTTTTCAAATATTATATTAACATTTAAAAGAACAGAAATTGGTCTACTGTATAATTATTATATATAAACATGATAGTCGCAAGTCTTTTTTAAAGACAGGAATTACAGAGAAAAATTTTAAAATTCCAGGAAAGGACCAGCCATGGACCAATATAGATGACAACTTTAGTATGAATGGGGAGGTGCTATATCCCTAAAATCCAACCCTAAACCTAAAACAAAAGAGGGATACTCTCTAAGGAAAAGAGCAAGGATGGGATGCCATCCCGTAAAAAGAACAATTCTCTGCGGTTAAACTTTTGTTTATAGCGGCTGTTTTTTTCTTCGATCTCGATAAAAAAAAAATACACTGTAAAACAGCAATCTAATCAGAAAAGATAAGCTATACCTTATGACGTTTTTTCAGCTATATATACATTTAACTTTGGTCAGTAAGTTAATAAAGGTTTCATATTCCATATTGCATCAAAACTCCATCATTACTACTTCGCATGTCAATAATATTGTGACATTCACTGCCAAAATAATAAAAATGCAGAAAAAGTTGAACCTCACAGTCAAAATAAACAAGAAGAAATGCGACCAAAATTTTGCCTTAGTCAGCAATATGCAAACTTAAAGTTATTTTGATTCCATATAATATAAGATGATTTTAAGGGTCAATACCTTTTTTTAAGTACCCCAAATTCAATTTTTATTAAACTATTAAACGAAAAACTATGGATGAGGGGGCGTTCTTAGCCTTACTTCGGCCGATGTCGTTTAACAACGCGCAGAACAATGATGATGATTAGCCTTACTTACTCCACACCGGAATGTTCTCGAAAAAAGTGGAGGTCTATGATGGTCTCCTGAGAGTTAAGTTATATGTCCACATGTTTAGTTCAACCGCTAAAAACTCCAACCTTAATTATGTCCTACCACCCATCCGCTCATAATTAATCAATATTTCCATTTACTTCCAACTTATATTTATCTTATAATTATTAGTTGACGTTCCTTCGCGCAAAAAGCAATTCTTTCTACATATTGACTATGGTTCCGCCTAGCAAGCAGGGGTGACAAAACACAAACAATCTCCCAGCCATCTTGAGTTCCAAGGGCACAATTTTTTTACATAGTGATGAAACTGAGTTCTCCTTATAATCGATTTCCTTCTTAAAAGTCGGCAGTTCATTCAAAAAGAACCACCAGATGGTTAGAAGCTTCTACAAACTCTATTACATTTCAAAAAGTGGGGGAAATTCTATTACATTTTAAAACGAAACGTCTTCCAATGACAAAGAAATAGTAAAACGAGTCAGTCTATCACAGAAGCTCAAACTGCTATGTATTCTCTTGTCAATGTACGTTCCAGAAGACTGCAAAATAAACAATAAATCTCGAACGGCGCTTGAAGGACTTTGAAAAGTTACTGTACATGAGAATTGGTTGGATGAACTGGTCAGAGGTAGATAGGGGAAAGATGAAACGTAAAATGCCATCAATCGATTTTAAATGAAATTATATAAAAAGGAGGATGGAAGGGAAGCGAACAAGACGTAGACAGCGGTGAACCTGGATCCAGAACATAAAAGCCTAGTACGGAATGGATCCGAGGTGCACCAGTGACAAAAAGCGTCAAAGGTCGTGAAGGATGAGCCTAATGGATCCGCGCTGCATCAGTGACAAGAAGCGACAAATGTCGTAAAGGATGAGCCAGGATCCATTCTCATCAACCCACGGAACAGGATGATAGATTACATCTATACAGTATCTTTGTGTAAATTGAAGGGACGGCACTACCACCCCAAATCTTATTTACAGGTAGCAGGTAGTTTCAATGTTTGGAATTAAGTTTTCTAAAAGTATTTATTATTAGGAAACTTCCACCGTACCAGCGAAATTGTTCGAGTTAAGGAGAGATTCGAGTTATAGAGGTTCGAGTTATAGAGAGTACACAGTAATTATAAATAGTAAACACGTTTGTTCAATTTGAAAAAGTCTCAAGATAAAAAGGGAATGGGTAATTTCGTTATGTTCCACTTTGGTGCCTTCCGAAATTCTTTGGTGAAATGCCGCTTTTTATATATATTTTTATTTTTCATTTAAAATGCTTTTTGATGGTTGCTTCTGGTGTATCTGCTGCCTGCGTGTCTAAGATCTCTTTCAACGGAGGAATGAAGAAGCTAACAAAAAAAGCGATGGTTCAGTTATCAGAAACATCCTGCACCTAATGAGTTTAAACATTTTTACTACTTTGCATTAATACATGAACAGTGAAGTATTTAAAAATTCTCGTTAATTTTCCGAAATCATCGAAATAAATACAAAAGTAATGTGATAAATAATAGCAGCTATAAATGTATTTTAAAGTGTCCATATGTTTATATACAATTCATTGTAGGCTAATCCTCGCAGTTTCCCGGCCAAAACCTGTGACCCCAGAACCCCCATTGGAATTCTTGTTGACTGAGACATATTGCAAGGTCGCGATCGCACTCGCAAGTCCTTCGTAGACAAGTGCCTTTTAAATCCACTAAAATGAGAAATGTTAAGATAACTACGAACTCAAAACTCCTCTTGTTGTTGTTGATGTTTTTCTGTTATTTATTTCACTGTGATTTTTTTATTTATTTTGTCGATTACCTTTAACACGTTTTATTAAAAGTAATACTCCAAATGTCCAAAGAACCTTGCATATCTTGCATAAGAATATAAAAAATGTTTGTAAATTGATTGGTTGGACGAGGCAAACATTGTCTCGATCACCTATAAACCCCATCTAAACAATACAGAAAGATTGAATAATAGAGAGGTGTTTTTAAGCGCTTCCTAGTTAAATGAAGTTAAAGTTATTTGAATCGTAGAGTGTTCACAGTATTGAGTTTTACGCTTTTCAACTTACAGCAGGTTCCATTTTTCACCGTGTACTGTTTAAAGTAGGGACTGCATTGGTTCTTTGATAGGATCGCGTCATAACAAGAGTCGTGTTTCTTGCAACAATGATCTGCGTTGTCCACAGGTTTCCCTGAACCTCCTATGCCACACCAGCAACCGTAGTCGTCGTACGACAGACACTCGGCACCGGTGACTTTGTCGTTAAAATGTCCAATAAGAATACAAAGCTGATTAAGGCCGCCTTTGGACATATGAATGGAGAAGAGAAAAAATGCAATGACGATAACAAGATGTTGTTCCATTATTCTAAAAAGAAGATTAATCAATTTAAATCATTTGCAGAAATGCTTTTACAACGATTTGTCGTTTCAACGTGAAATTTTCTTCCTGATGAAAAGACATCAAAGGTCAGCCACACAATTTCCAGCAACTCTTTCTAATACCTCACCTTTAGCCTTCAGGTCACTTTAACCGCGGTAGATTATAAAACCGTGTGTGTGTTCGCTTGCACCGAGCAACCTTTCTATATTCGCTAAATGTCACCTGTATACACGAATGCAACACATCCTGCGGTGTTGCGACAAAAACATTGGTAATATTTGCGCAGGAGGCGAGAGACTGTGCAAACATCACGTGGCATATTTTGTGACGTCAGCACTAAAAATGTTGAATTCCATAAGAAATCTACCATTTTTAATGTTTCTTGTACACGTTTCTTGCACATAGATCACCTAATAGGAAATCGCCAACCGGCTAATTTCACCTAGATCACCTACGCAACGAGTGAGTAAGCCTGATGTCGCTCAAACATAAACCCGAGCTTTTAATGAAATATGGATGCACAGTATGCAAGCCTTCAGAATGACAATCTAAGTGTGTTGAAAAACATCACATTATTTTAGAACAAACAGTAAAGGAAACCGACAACAGTGTTAGCTGTGATTACGATATTTAGACGCGCAAAGAGTAATGTGTTTCTATGTTACGGATGTCTAAATATTAATGGTTATCTAAAAGATTTATAGGTATTATGATCGTTTATAAATATTGAATAATTTATGTAGTGGTCTAGTTTAATATTACAGCCATTCGCAACCTTTTGATTTTTAATGCGTTTGCGTAGATTTACACCTGTAACGAAATTAGATTTTAGCTTAGAACTTTGTAGTTTGAGGAGTAAATGAAAAAAAATTATATGTCACGATGTAATAATAAACATTATATCTCCCCAACATATCAGGACCAGGTATGGCCAAATACTTGCAATAATTTTCACTAAAATTTAGTGAATTAAGGAATACCTAGTGAAAGCTAATGAACTGCTTCATTTAAACCTTAAAGCATTTATAAATCATTGATGCAAGACCCTTAAGGATAACAGAGTCTTTTTAATATGTTTTCTGATTAGGACACCTGTATAAGTATGAATGATAATGATAATAATAATTCAAAATGGAAGAGTATTTCCTTTTTGTTCAATTTGCGCATTCACTTGTGAGGTGTTAATAAACCAACCTTTGTTCTTCCCAACGATAATTTATCGGGCGATAGCGCAATGGAAATGGCGTTCGGCTCTTAACCGAAAGGTTCTGGGTTCGAGACCATGCTATTACAAAGTTATTAAACAAAGAGCGGTTATAAATAAACAACGCCGTAGCCGTATTTCATCAAAAATAACCGTTGCAGAAATGGGAGCAACTAAACTCCGGGTCGTGGTCTTTATGATAATGCTTAATGAGAGTTCTGGAAGCCTCGTTAAAAAACCAAACAAACAATTGTAATCAAGTCACTTCGATTGCACTAAATAAACGTTGTTCCTTATATATATATAAGCATATATATATATATAATTATTGAATAGATGTAATTGCTACGGGAGCATCCAAAGATAGTTGGATGAACCTTTTACTATTCAAATGTTGGATACCACAACCATGTCATGAAAGTTAAGTTCGAAAAATTCAATTTGGATAAAGAATCTATCCGTGTAAACCAAGCTTCAAATATGTTTGGTCGGAGATTTAATAGTTTACATGTTTTTATCATTTTAATGACTTAACCCGTGCTTTCATCAGTTTTAAGGACCATCTAACCCATTCTTGCGGATCCTGCAGTAAGAAATGTTCTGTTAGTTGACGTGTAGGAAAGTGCGAACTCAGTTGACATAACGCTTGCAATATTTGGATTTGCGAAGTTACTGGTTCAAATCCTTCTTGCCTCGCAAATGAGTAGTATTTTGATGTACGGTTGTCAATAGTAAGAGTGGCGCCCACTTAATTTGATTTACTTTATATTCACTGTAATTTAATTGTTGGTTTGAAAATATTAACTTCGAATTGTTTTTTCGGATTCAACGAAATTCTCTATTCAAGGAAATGTTAGCTTCAGAAAATAACAATTCTTTCCCCTTTGAAAATGAAAGTTCTTGATACACTGTGTTTGCGTAATACAATTTACTCAATCAGGAATTATTTTTTTCTTTCTGTTCTAAAATACAAACGGCGGTCACATAAAAGTCACATCCTTGCGATTAGTAGATATGTTAACAAAACTATAACTAAGCAAAATAGTTCATAATACATATCAACAATGGTTTAGTTAAGTGATATCGTAAGTTATGACAAAGGTCTGCAAGCAAAAATGACATTAATAAGAATATCGAGATTTTTAACTTTTACTTATTTAAGATGACCTCTCGGAAGCCTTAATGATAGGATTCTTTCTCGCCATTCATTTCTATCTATCATGCTTGATCTTATTTCATTGATGTCAGCCATACCCGTGTCATTTAGAAGATTATCTATATAGCTAATATTTTTTCTTCCTCTTTTTCGTTTTCCATCAGTTGGCTGCCAGAGAACAAGCTCAAATGCAGGACATTCGTTGTGGGGGATGCAATGGCCTGCTATCTTCATTCTTCTTTCCTGAATTTTGTCGGAAACTCTGGAGAGGCCCTGATACAACTGCTCATTTGTCAAATGCTGCTTCCAAATTACATTCATTGCCATTTTTAGCATTCTGGTGTAACAGCCATCAAGTTGTTTTTGAAGTTTTTGTGTGAGGTTCCAAGTTTCTGCTCCATACAACAGTACAGATTCGACTGTTGCAATAAATAGCCTGACCTTTAACGTTTGACATAGTTTTGAGCACCAGATCTTTCGAAGCTTATGACAAGCACTCCAAGCCAGAGCTTTCCGTATCTTGATGTTTTTTTCACTGCTTTCCATCCAGGAGCCAAAATATTTAAAGTTCTGAATTTCCTTAATATCTTCTCCATCATTTGCTACAATACAATGATGTTGGTCTTGATTGAATGCCTGATACTTAGTTTTATCCGAGTTACAGTACAGTCCAACTTTTGCAGCTTTATTCTCCATTCTGCTAAGCAGTTCCTGGGCTTGAGTTATTTCTTCAGCAATCAATGCACTATCATCTGCAAAGTCTAGGTCTGTTATAAACTTTGGATTGACTCTTCTGCTTCTTCGTCGTTCTAGAACTAATCTAAACTCTTCTTCTCTCCCATCAAAAGTCATACGCATAACATAATCCAACACAATGACAAATAGATAGGGGGCAAGTGTATCACCTTGCAAAATTCCCGCTGTTATTTCAAAGAAGTCCGTATTTCCATCAGGTGTTATAATCTTTGCTTTTGTATCTTCATTCAGTAAAGCAATTGCACTAAGAAGATTCGGTGGGACATCATATGCTTTCAAAATTTTTAGCATTTTTCCCCTGTGAATAAAGTCAAATGCTTTTCTAAAGTCCACATAGAGAATAATTGCTTTCTTGTTATGTGCTTTGACTTCTTCAATCAATCTTCTTAGAGCCAGTATATGTGTAGTAGTAGAGCGACCAGGACAAAAACCATTTTGGTTGTTTCTTAGAAATTTTTCCATCTTTGGTTGCAGTCTATTCAAAATCATTTTGTTGATCAACTTGGCTACTACAGAAGAGAGTGCTATACCTCTGTAGTTTTTAGTGTTACTAAGATCCCCAGATTTTGGAACTGGCAGTAGATCAATTTCTGAGATCTTTAACGAGTCAAAAAACAAATTTTATACAAAATGAAAATTCATTTTTTCTTTCCGATATTTGGTATCAAAATTGGCACCACATATGGAATGGCTTTTCGAATGAACTTTCTTCCTCGGAAACTTCTTTGTCTACGTCTACGTCTACGTCTCCATGGAGTTGGATCATTCATCACTGAAGAACAAATAAGAGGTCAACTTCGATAAAACACTCCTTTAAAAATCTTGTTATCTTATTGTGTATATTTTTTTCATTTTTAGAAAAATTAGAGTTTCAAACTCGCGTCAGTGTTTTCCTAGAAAATGATGAGTAAATAATAACAAAAAGTGGATAACCCTAACTGTAAAAGTTGAAATAAGTAGTAAAGAATGAAAATTCTGTACCAACTTCATCCATTTCGTAATCTTCATCATCCTCTTCGAACAGTTGGTTTAGAATGTCTTCTTCGATTTCATTCTCAACATTCTCTACGATATCTTCCAGATCTACTAATGTGAAAAGATTTGCGTAAAAATTTACAACGAATTATTCTAAATAAAAAGACGGTTGCGTGTGTAGATCAAACGCCTCCGACTGGCATAACGTTTTCGTTGTTTCCATGTATTAATTATGCAAGAAATACCCTAATGGTGTTTGGAAAAAGAAAAAGAGGACGCCCAAAGATGCGTTGGAGTGATGAGTTGAGAAGTGTGTTCCTCTGCAATCGCGGAAATTGACAATATCGCACAGATCTCGAACCGGGGGAAGTGGCGGAAGCTTGTCATGAAGAGCGTTGGCTCATGTCAGCCAAACGTATGAGAGAGAGATTTGAAAAATAAACAGTCTTACCGGCACTGACAGCAGCAAGGACTGCTAAGATCACGAAACCAATTAACAACTTCATTGTCGTTGAATATAGCACTGATCAGATTCAACCTTTTTATAGCCAAATGTCTGGATTCGAAGTTTATTTTTTTAGAGGAGATTTTGAAGGAAAATATTTTCTCCAATAATGAGTCTATCGTGAAATCGTGTTGACTTTTGTTTGTATAGCTACAAGCGGTTGTGTTATTTTTAAATAGTAACGATTCAATAATGTCAATTCGTAATTCTCGTGTCAGCAACCTCTCTGAAACACCAGTTTCGAGTTTGCTCATCAAACAGAATGAATGACAATCTCTTTTCATTTAAAATAGATTCATTTTTAACACTTCCTTTCATTCTTAAAAGAAAACTTTTCAACCTATCAAACAATTCTTGAAACTTGCTTCGCGGACGTTGTGGAAAGATATTGATGATAAATTAAAAAAAAAACCTAATTAGAGATAATATCTAACGCATTTGTTTTGTGCAAAGTTGTGTCGTAAACTACGCGTAGAAATGATCAAGGAAATCCACTGAGAGCTTAACACAAAATAACATTCGTTATTCAAATCCGCATTTCTGCGCTATCAAATAAAACTCAATGAAATGCGGCAAATGCCACAGAGACTTTTTTCGGCCGAAATAACTTCGCTACGTTGCATGAACAGGGCCTTGCATCTTACATCAACCCTAACCCTATCCGGCAATAGTGCAATGGTAAGGCGTTCGGCTCTTAACCCAAAAGTTCTGGGTTCGAAACCATGCTATCACAAAGTTGTTTAGTGAGCGGTTATAAATAAACAACGCCGTATTTCAGCAACAATAACCGTAGCACAAATGGGATCAATTAAATACAATAAAACTCTGGGACGAGGTCTTCATGATAATGCTTAATGAGCGTTCTGGAAGCCTCGTTAAAAAAGAAAGGTTACTAGACTAATATTAATACATACGTGAATGTCTTTAGTTTTAGTCTCTTAAATTGTCTGTTGTGCCTAATTAAGATTTTTAAGAATTTTTATATCAATGATAAAATGGTCCTATTTTTAACCACTTTACCTGGCGTTTAGAGAAGAGGTTGACTTCCATGCTAGATTCAAATAGCTAGGTACCTGCTCTGACTCTTTCCGCTTTTCTGATCTTCACGTTACATAATTTTAATATATATATATATATATATATATATATATATATATATATATATATATCAAAGATTTCAATTTGAAAAAACATTGAAAAGTGACTAGTACATGTTACCCCTGGAAGTGACAAGCGTGAATACATATAGCTGGAATCGGTTAAGTCAGCGCTTTCCAACGAGGGCTACATTGTTTCCTGAGTAAGAATATATCAAGAAAAAGACGTTCGTTGAATTTCGGGTTTATATTTTAAGTAAATAAAACTGACGTACATATGCCTTAAATACACTGAGAGGATTAACTTTCGCGGATCACGAACTTGACTTTTTCGCGTGGATTAATTTACGCGGATCACAAAATTGACTTTTTTTTCGCGTGGATTAACTTTCGCGTATCAAGCTCAAATACGCGAAAGTTTCTACAACTAAAGTATGTGCTTCTGTTTACCAGAATTTATTTTCAAATAAAACATATTTTTGTTGAATTTATACAATCTGGTATTTTACAGACTAGATGTAAAACGTGTAAAGTTTATTTTAGAATATTGATCGATTTCACTCGCTGTAACTTCCTAGCAAAACAATTATTTTGACGACAGCATCAATTCTTATATTGAGGAAAAAGAATTCCTGGGTGTTAAGGTGGATTTCCACTTGTCCGTTTGGCAACGGGCACGAGACAGACAGGAAAAACCGATTTCCACTCAACAGAAACGGAAATCAATAAGATAAACAAATATGGTAGCCTTCTTCTGTAAACAAATATGGTAACCTTCTTCTGTAAACTCAGCAGAAGAACCTTATATTTATTATTGTTTTACCATTTAAAAGAAATAAAAAAAATGAAATACAGAAAGAAAATGTGGATCAGACTTTTTAACGAAAGACAATGTTTCTGTACAATTATTCGCCATCTTTAATTCAGTTTTGTTTTGGTTTGAGTGATCAGCAGAAAAACAAAAATGCTACGCTTGCAAAAATGCTATGGATTTGATTGGCTAGTATATTTCCTTTCCTGTTGAACTCGATTCAACTTTTTCCCAGGAAGGATAGGACAGGAAAACTGTCCCGTGGGAAAGCAAGAAAATCAAAGTGCGCATGCTCACGTGATCATTTTCCCGTTCCCGTTCCCGAACGGACAAGTGGAAATCCACCTTTAAGTTTAGGTCTGCAAGTTATATATGTCCTTTAATATGCATTTACATATGTAATTATACTGCTTAAAGAACCTTAAAATATACTATTATCTTTATATCCAGTTCAGTTCCTTATTGGCTTAAATCATGGGTTATTGTAAAGAGTGATTATCATATATAAAAAATAATGCAAGCTAAATAGCATAACTTTTCTTGCTGCTAAAATTAGCACTTTCCAGTAGTAATAAAAAACAATCAAAATATTAAACTACATAGTTTATAGTAAGTAAAACAAATATAAAAATGCTGCGAAAAAACACGGGATAAATTAGATTACAAATGGCCTCACATTTTGATCAGCAAAATAAAATTTGTCAAAAAACCTATCGAAGGAAACATGAAACAAAATAGATATATTTACCTTTAAATTAACAACAAAATATATTCTTTATGAAAATACATTATTTACAACCTGTTTCGTTATAGAGATTTATTTTTTTCGGGGGCATACCCTGCTCACGCATTTAATTTTGAGTCTGCACATCTTAATAACATCAATCAGCTTAAATAATAATATCCTAAAAACTATCAGTAAAATCGATGATATAATAAGCCAGAAAAATACCGCAAAATTCGTGCATATTAAAGTGTTTCGATGCTACGTACACACCACAAAAAAGTTGATTATTTTCCTTTTACAAATCTGTAAAAATTATCTACTTTTTCATGCATTTCCAACATTGCACCATTTTAATCTGCACGAAATGTGGTTTCATGGTAATTTCCAATATTTTCTTCATTTAAAATGGAACTTATTTTCAAAATTGTTTACCATCTTTACAACATGTACTATCGACTTCGCACTGACTAGTGAATTCACACTCTATCCATGACCAGGATACAGCCTCATATAAGAATCGACCTCTTTGACTGGCCTCGGTTTCAAAATCAAACGACCTCTCTGCCAATCCAAACGCAAAAAAAGAAAAAACATATTTACAGATAGTATTATTGAAATTTCGTGACGCTAAAATATGACAAAATATTTATTTAAAAATTTGAAAAATTTTCACATTATCAAAGAAAGATTATTGTACCTCGTCACAGGACATGTTGAAATCTTGCAAGGCCATGCGACATCTTGACAATATACTGAAACCGTCAAGTTAAACTTCAAAACCTTGTACTGATCAACAAGAGCCGCATCTTAATACTTAAGCATGTCAAATTATTAAAAACTGTATGACAATTTTATTTTGAACTCATGTTATATGCGAGAATGAAGTTATGACAATTAAATAGTAAGATGGACATTAAACCTGAAGATGATGTCAGGATGATGTCAGGATGTCAAATGTGACATTGAAGGATAGGAAGCCTTCAAATGAGTTAAGAGAACGCTGTGGACTAGAAAGTGTTAGAAAATCTTTGCAAAAGTGTCGGCTTAGATGGTTTGGTCATGTTGAGAGAATGAATGACAATAACTGGGTTAAGAAGTGTAGAGATTTAGTTGTAGATGGTAAGTGTGGCAGAGGCAGGCCACGGACAACATGGAGCCAGGTTGTGAAGAAAGATCTCGTTGAGAAACATATTCAGCCTGGGTTGGTGCAGGATAGAGTAGGATAGAGGCATGCCATAAGTAAACCCGTCTAACCCGTGCCAGCATGGAAAATAGACGTTAAATGTATAGAGAGAGAAAGAGAGAGAGATGATGATGATGGAGACCAAATTCATCATAAAATGAAAGATTCTTTACACCTTAATTTATACAGTTGTTTTTTAATATCACTCATACAATATCAGGTGGTAAATTAGGTAAAGTTAAATTTGTTGTTTGTTCACCAACAGCTTTTAACTATGTGTCTCGTTTCTCCCTTACCTTGTTAAGTTTAGTTACGGATAATATTTTCGAAGTTACAGTTGAAAAGATACATATTCTGCGCAAATATCCGTTTGTGTGCACCCATCAACAGAAGGGTTATCAACATCAAGCAACTGAATGAAAACAACTGGTGGTTGACCAAAGACTGTGTTAACGATATCTAAAGAACAAAAAACACTTTGTTAAATCATTTAAGTAAATAAGTTTGAGGTAGTCATCATCGTTGTATTAAATTAAAAACTAGTAAAACTTATGCAACAAATATTATGAAATGAATGAATGAAGCCACAATTTGCATTCACTTTATCATATCTGATTTCTCATTTATTTTTTGTGGCATTAACCAACATGATATATGTGTAAAATTGAGCAATAACTAATAATTCTCTTTTCTTCAAACTGTACTTTTTTACCAATAAACAGTATTGTTTATATATACAAGTAAACTAACTAATTATAGAAGAAATGCATTTATGTGTAATTGTGGAGATGAAATATTGCACCTCAGAAGTTCTTTGATCAAGAAACCATCCCATTGAAGTGAGAGCAGCGACAAAGCAAGTTGCAAACAATATTACTGAAAGAAAAGCACTTACATCTTATGAATTTAATTTAATCTTTACATGTTGACTTTGATCGGAAAATTTTAATAAATTACAAATCACAAGGATTTTATTGGAAACCATTTTCTGTTTTGTTTACTTTTCTAAAGACATCAGACACATCTTACAGCGCCATTTTTTTGCATACGGTCCTAGCGCATTTATCTGTTCAACAAACCTTCGTTCAAACGCTTTCAAATCTAAATGAAAAATAAAATATTTCACTTGAATGTGACAAAGTGGAACTGGTTCTCCATGACTTAGGAGTTAAAACTATATACTTTTCATGGCCTTCAATCTTTTCTTTTTGCTACCTACTATTCTAAGGACACAACTAAAAGAAGGCCACAATAAAACAAAACTTTCAACCTAAAAATAACACATTTGTTTATATTTGTCAGCAAAGGTATGAAGGTATGACTTCAAGTTTATGTCAATTTTTAGAAAATTTATAGTGATTTTCAAAAAGAAAAACCTTGAGTCTAACACAAAAATTTATCCATTTAAGCCATGTAAGGATTGACAACAGACTGAAAATACCCCAAACACAATAGACACATACCTTAAATATGTCATCATCAAAATACGTATAAGTTGAAAGACTAACTTGCCTTCAGCTTGGTCCATTGAAGTAAACGCACCAACAGCCGCCATTTTATATGCAATTAATTTTATTTCACTAAATGGTCATCTTTATCTTATTACTGAACAATTCACCATGTTCTGTATTATTGCGTAAAGCAAAAGAAAAGAATTATATTCATCAAATGTAGAAAACTAAATATAAACAATACTGCAGTTCCAGGATCTTGTGTTCGAAATTGACACACAAATACTGACAGTGAATTTGAAACTTTTGTCACTAAAATAATGAAAATATTAAGAAACTTGGACTATATACTAGGTCTTTTTTTGCTTTCTTTTAAGTTCCATGGTTTTGCATGAATTGTTATTAATGTAATGTCAATGTAAACCATGCTAAGTTATGAAGAATTCTCTAAAAATACTAATTATTCAGGATGGAAATCTTTCCATTCTCTTGAGAATAAAATGGAACAAAGAGTATGAAGATGTATAAGATTGCCATAAATGTTACAAAAAAGAGATGTTTTTCTTCAGTGTTCCCACCATTAACTTAAAATCAATAAAATGGTAAGACGAAAGAATGTGTATGAATGACATGGGTGATAAATCAAAGATATCACAACATGACCTGCATCGCAAACCTCTTCAACAGAAATTCTGAAATATCCGTCTAAAAACGTAAACATGTTTACTCGTGTAGTTATAGCGATCACCTGTTTATTACAAACATAAATATAGTATTTATATTTGTATCATATCATATTGTATCTGTATCGATCTGCATCGCCTACATCTATAACTTAAGTAACATAAGGCTTTATGACCTACTCCTATTGCATATGAGGGACATAACTGTCTATTCAACGGTGTGTGGCCAACTAGACCAAATGCCAGTTCGGCCTACCGACTCGGCCTTAAAGTCCGATACCAGCTCGGCCTAACTATGAATTTGATGTTTCCTTTACTATATTCTTCATTTATTTTTCCCTCAATGTGTTTATATATTATTGTTTAATCTATCATGTGAATATCAATACATTTGGTCCGCTAATGATATCTTTAGAAGACTTTTTGTTGGTATATTAGCGAAATTTCTGAACGCAGGCAGCCATATTGATTTGGCTGTGTTGGTTACGTACAAAATGAAGACTCGTTTGTTTGCTCGGCGAAACGAAAGCATACTTCGAACTGCATGTGCCAACTTCGTTGCCAGGTTCAAGTCACCCATAAGCATAACAGTATTTGTCATATGATTGGCTAAAAAATCTGTCTAGTAGACCTAGGTCCTAATGTTAGGAAAATTTAACGAATAAAATGAGGTTGCTTTCTTTATTTCATATTACATCATTAACACGCACTTCACTAGGGCGAATGTCAGCTTTCTCCGTATCCATGATGTGACGGTGTTGTAGCTTTTCCTTCCTCTTTTCTGCAATCATCAATACAAAGTCTCTTGCAGCATGCTTTGCATTCTCTACTCATACCTTTAGTCCTGTAGAATTTCATCAAAAAAAGGCCAAACCTAGAAAAAATTTAGATAAAGACATATTATATACCGTTGGAAAGGAAATTTAATGTAGATTAAGAAAATCCACGGGGTCAAATTTTTAACTTTGGGCAAAAATTTTTACAAGCTAAAGTTTGACAGGGGGTAAAACGAAAAAATTACGAAAATCTCAAAACGCATTTTCCGCATTTTTGCAGATTGGGGAGTGTTTATTGGTATATATTGAATGTTTTAATTGCTATTTCATTATCATTTATGTTCTAGATGGGCAAATTATGAATTTGAATTTTTTTTGGCTGTATCCATGGTGATAATTCACAACTCAACTGGCAACTCTTGATGGTAAAAACACACACCATGGTCTTGGTTCTATTGCTATCGCTAACGGTTATTTCACTGATGTCTCGACAACTCGAAAAAAGATTCCTCGAGGAAAAAAAGAGCCTTGGTCAAATATTACTCCCAATAATGGAATTGAAATCATCGAGTATCTTGCTCCGAACGTTCCAGCATTGGCAAAAAAAGCCCTCACAACTATCAACCAGGTATAATTTATCTTTATTCGTGTTTATGTATACGATGAATTTACTTCGATTGCAGATCAGAAAAACCTATGGCTAATATCATGCAATATTAATTTTGAGAATATCAAGTTACATAGATTTTGTTTTTAAATTTCAGGAAGGTTTCCAATTTCGCTTCAAGGATTTGCTGTGGAACTCGTCTTATCTATTTAAAGATGCATGCCCAAGTTGGTCTGGGTATATGAGTCTGATAAATGAGTCAAAGACACAATCGAAATCACATGTAACGACACTTCCTATCATAGATCTTCATGCAACGGATATGACAGCGCTTTATTCCCTCCTGGTATATGTTGAAAGCCAATGTCGAAAGTTGGAAACAATTCCATGTGTGACCTTTGACCAACAGCTCTATGTTAAAGCGTTTGAAATTGTTGAAGCAGAGAAAATGAATGTTTTCCTTCGTCTTGGCGGTTTTCACCAACTAATGAGCTTCCTAGGATCGATTGGGACAATGATGGAAGGAAGTGGTCTACGAAAAGCACTGGAAACAGTTTATGCACCCGTCACTGTTGGTCATATGTTCACCGGAAAAGCTTATTCCCGCGCGATTCGTGGACATACGCTTGCTTTGTCATCTTTGGTGTCAATCTTGTTAGAGCCAGTCTGGAACTCCATGAGCGATCAAAGTCAACAATCACTTAAATATTTATACAACTCGCATTATCAACCCCAATTCCACAACCATGAGATTGAAAATCAACTTGTTTCTAATTTCACAAAAATAGCTGATAGCTTGGCAAAGGATTCCCGAACAGCAGCTTTATGGATAAATTACATTAAATATGTTTCAACCGCTCAAATTTTTATCGATGCTGAGAGAACAAGTGACTGGGTCCTACACGTAAGTGCTTCAAAGTTGATGTTAAACCTTTTCGCTGCAACTGGTCATAACAATTACGCAAAAACAAGCCGTCTTTACATCCAATCAGCAACAGAGATGATAGACAGACATCCTGAAATGTACCGACAATTCATTTTAGGACAGCATACCCTCAGAAGAACAACCAGAGGATGGTCAGGTTTATGGACTGATCTTTCCATAGAACAGATTTTGATGAAGTCACTCAAAGGAAGATCTGGGATAATCGGCAGAGGGATTTCTGAAAACGTCATGCTTGTGTGGACCAAAAGCATGCACAGGTATCTTTTTGAATTTACTTCTGAATAAAAATATGTACAGTACGCTTTCGCGTTTTATTGTTGCTGGTATTGATCGGCATAAATATCTGCACAGCACAGATCGCCACAACTACATTACTATATTATTCTTCAGGTGTGGAGAAGTAACTGAAGCTCTCTCTGAAATGACGACAACAAAAGGAAAAGACAAACACAAGCACAAGGAGCTCTACTCCTCCCGAGCGAAACGTGACCTTGATCATTTCAAATTAATCCAGACATGGTTCAAAGAGCACAACCCGTTTGAATGTGGTGAACAACTTGTGGCATTAGATTCAGGTTTGGTTGATGAAAAGGGGATTGTGACATGTGATAAATCCGAGGAGTTGGGAAGGATCATTCAAGGAGAATTAAATGGTAAAGCATTCGGAGAAGTTTCATTCAAACGGAAGAAGCAGATCACCACACTACAAAGTCTTTACTCGGAAGTAAAGGTTGGCAAAGAGAAAGTCATAATCGACCCATTAACCCTGTTTTTGAGATTGATTGTAATTATTGAAAAGCAGCCTGATGATGAAATAGCCAACTATTTCCAGTACGAGCTTTCGCCTTACCCAATGTCTCTTTTTAAAGATGGAATCATGAGGGATCCAGCTAAGTCGAAATTGAAAGCACATCTTCTTCAAAATGTGGAAAAAGTTCAAAGCCCACCTGGAACAAAATCAGTTGCAGATGGTGGAGCGTTGTTGTGGTGCTGTAATTGGAAATCCAATGAATCGTTTGCCGATATTTTGAAAAGATATGACACATTTTTATCAAGCTTGAAAGTTGACATAGTTGTTTTTGATGGGTACTGTGTATCCACAAAAGATAGCACTCACAATAAACGTGAGAAATCCTCAAATACCATTGAAATACATGAGAATAATTTGTGCCCAGCTGATCGAACATCCTTTCTAACAAATTATAAAAACAAAGCATCATTTGTTGGCTGGCTAGCTGCAAATCTTGAGAACGCTGGCTTTACAATCTTTCTATGTCCTGCTGATGCCGACACTACCATCGTCAAAGTTGCTATCGAACAAAACGAATCCGTTATCGTCTACGCTGATGATACAGATATCTTATGTCTCCTCCTGCACCATTTTAAAAAATCATCAGAATTTGATATTTTCCTTTGTGACATGACGAAAAACAAGAACAAAGTAAGGGAGTGTGTCAGTATCAAAGAGGTTGCGAAGAATGTCGGCGACAGCACTGTTCAACACCTACTTTTTGCGCATGCTTTTACAGGTTGTGATACGACTTCAGCCATACACCAATTCGGGAAGGTGTCAATTTTTAACAAATTGCAGAATGCCAAATTGAGAAAAATATCTGAATCATTTCAAGATATTGACGCATCACCAGAGTTCATTGGCAAAGCAGCAATCAGTTTCTTTGAGCATATTCATTCAAAATCAGAAGAATCTCTTCCTTGTATAAGGAAAAGAAAATATGAAGAAATGATTATGTCAAACCGGGCAAAAATTGATCCATCCTTACTACCACCATCACCACGAGCTGCTTACTTTCATGGGCTGAGAGTTTTTCATCAAATGAAAGTTTGGTATGGATTGCACGACACTGATATCGATCCTTGTAGATGGGGTTGGCAGATGAATGATGGTCGCTTTTGTCCTATCATGACTGATTGTGAGCCTGGACCTCCGAACCTTTTACAGATTGTACGGTGCAGTTGCAAGAAGTCCTGTGATAAAAGATGTTCCTGCAGAAAAGCTGGTCTTAAGTGCACTGCTCATTGTAAACACTGCTTTGAAAGCAATTGCTCAAATGTTGAAAATACGGTTGATGATGATGAGATTGAAAATGATCCAGTAGAAAGACATTTTCTAGATGCTTTTTTAGAATAAAAATTACTCTTGTTTCTTATTTGTCATCATTGTGTGAATATAAAAGATGTAATTTTACAAATAGTTTGAAATATTTCATCCATAAATAATCGTGACAATTCTTTCAAGTTTTTAACTTTTACCCCCGGTTTTTGTTTTAAATGAAATACTATAGCTTGTAGCGAAGAAAATCTATATCTGATATTCATCTATACATTTCAAGCCTTTTCGGATAACTACTAAACAAAATCCACCAAGAAATTTTAAAATCTACCTCTCTGATATTGCTTGGAAGAGGATTTTTTCAAATTTTGCCCCCTGAAAATCTATTATCACCATGGATACAGCCAAAAAAAATTTCAAATTAATAATTTTCCCATATAGAACATAAATGATAATGAAATAGCAATTAAAACATTCAATATATACCAGTAAACACTTCCCAATCAGCTAAAATGTGGAAAATGCGTTTTGAGATTTTCGTAATTTTTTAGTTTTACCCCCTGTCAAACTTTTGCTTGTAAAAAATTTTGCCCAAAGTTAAAAATTTGACCCCGTGGATTTTCTTAATCTACATTAAATTTCCTTTCCAACGGTATATAATATGTCTTTATCTAAATTTTTTCTAGGTTAACTTAATATTCTACAGGACTACTTCCATCTTTTCATTTCCTTATCGTTTGTTTCATAGACCTTTTTGAGGTTCTGGTTCGCGTATCGTCCAGCTGTCGGGTTGAATATTCTTACGTTAAAGAAATGTCCGTTGACCAGAAATCCAGAATCCTCTTGCACTTATGTCCAATCTTGCTTCCTCTGTTTCAATTGTTGATGTTCACCAGTTAAGGGCGCTAGTGGGGGCTGAACTTTTACGTCCTTGCAAACATCTGAAAGTAGAGTTGTTATGCCTTAGCCATTCTATGCCATACCTTATACAAATCCCCCTTTTTGCATAATAGGTACACCATATGTTAAAAGGTGGCACCACATACACAGGTTTCGGGTAGGCGCTCAAGTTGTATTCCATACCAAATCTTGATCAAATCTGCTTCACTGCCTGCATCATTTACTTTGATGGCAAAGTTAAACCAGGTCTGCGAGACAATGTATTCGACGCACAAAAGAAGAAACCGGCGATATCACACAAATGGACAAATAACAACTGCGAGTCGATGAACAACATTGTCAAACTCACAGCAAAATGGAAAACTCAGAAAATCATGGACCTGGTGAAAATTTGGATGGCATCTTTAGACTACAGTTAAATGACATTGAAGGGAATTGTGAGTTTGACCGATCGATGCAGCACTTCAGAGTAACCAGTATAATTTGGTACGCGAAGACAGAAGAGAAAAAGGAGAAGGCGTTTCTCAAGTTCCTCAGTTGAAAGCTCTGAGACGCAAGCTCCAACAATGGATTCATCACATCTATGAATGGAAAACTGAAGATCCCCAGAACGTCTACCATTAGCAGAAAATAGAATCCAAATCATCCGTATCATTGAACAAAGCATCATGCTACCCCCTCAGGGCTCCTTATAATGTGATATTGTTTATGTGCTTTTTATATAATGATATTTGGTGGATAAAGAAACAAAGGGGGTTCTTTGTGAATTGAAAAACCACGAGAATATAAAGGTCATGATAAGGTTAGGTTTCGGATAAGAAAATAAATGAATTTACGAACTGTGAAACCTACAAAGAGTATTCACAAAAAATAAATATAAAAGATATTTTAATAATTCATTATTTTATTCATCAAAAACAATTTTACATGTACTGTTAGTGTTAAGGTTAGGGTGCCAACCCATTGAATCCTGATTTTCATACAACCGTCATGATGGCAGACCTGCTTTTCGGCAGGTCAAGAACTTGTCGGCAATTCGAATCCTTCGTTTTCTCATCTATATAAATGAGTTATTATCATGTTCACAGATACAGAAGTAAACGATACATTTAAATTATTTTTTATATCACTTGTCGGTCATTGTCGGTCTTTAGTATTGTCGATATTTACAATAGAGCGCAATTATTGGTTTAAAAATAAAACCGGCAACCGAATAAAAACAAAACATTCCTGAACTAAAAAGGAAATAGGTGAATCACACCGGATAAAATCTAAAGGTATAAAAGTATGATGGGCTAAGTTAACGACCGTTAATTCACTTAAAATGATATAGGATTGATATCGTCATTCTCAATTTTTACTACTGAGAAGCTATGTCACACAACAAAAAAAGTCAACCACACTCGGATTTAGCTTTGATCGAAGTCAAGTCAAAAGTGAGCGAAATTTTGCTTTTAATACGGGATTTATTAGCTATTACTTTAAACACATTTGTTGTTTTAAATCAAACATTTTATTAATTAAAATTTGGATTGATGACATAGTATTGTAGAACAATAAATTTAAACTTATTTCTAGAGACTTAAACATTTTGTTGTTTGTTTCAAGTTGTTTTTATTTTTGTTAGGGTTAGACTACTGGTAAAAAACAACTTTTTAAAGACTTTTACGATGTTAAAGAGTCCTTCGCATTACTTTAAGATTAAGGACCTTGGTTGGCCTTTCAGTTGTTTTCCATTTCCTCGTACATTACGGTCACTTACAAGTCACTAGGAGCAATCAAGTAATAATCTATTTTTTCTTTCCAAAATAAATAATTACACCCACCATTTTTGTTTTCAGTAGAAAATTAACTATGAACGAAAATATTCTTGGAAAAATAACAAAGAACAAGTAAAAAAGGGATTCAACTTTATTAAGGAATTATATAATATTAATATATATATAAAGTGGGGGGAAAATCAAGAAATTTAAATAACTTTTTAATTTTTAATTTTTTTAATGATTTTGTGGTATGTGATATGTATATATTTGACTAGGTGATTTTCTGTCAGCAAAGAATTCAAGGGCTTTTAATTCACCTGGCCTTGAGTTAACACATTGTTTCGAATTTTCTCATTAGTATTAATACTAAAAATTATCTGCTAAAAATGCTCTTTGCTTCAGTTAACCATCAAAGCAATATCTATTACATGCTTATTACGTCCTATGCAGGTGCATTATGGTCCCAAGGTTGGCTTTGTTCTGCCAGATTAGCACAAACTTTTAGCTTGAAGTAAACAACAATGCTTCTTGTGGCAGACAGTACAGTAATTATGTTAGCAAAAATTTTTAAATATTCTTCTAACATTCTAAATTTATCATGGATTTAAGAGCAGATGCACGTATTAATGAATTGTATTTTGTCATTAAAAATATTATTCAATGAAAATGATGTTGGTGATAAGGAAAATCATCTCAATTTGATATAAGGTGGTTTATCCATGTTTTTTTGTTTGTTATCAGTTTTCTTCTTTCTTAGTTTGAAGCTGAGTTTCGAAGGTTTTCTTTGAAACGAGACCAACTCACAGAATACGATGAATTCTACAATTTAATTGAAAAAGTGCATTGCTTGGAAAATATACGATCCTCCATTTATTACCGCCATCCCCAACATGGTGACTTATTACCTATTAACAACACAGAAAATTTTATGCATGCTTTAGGATTAGCCATGCCCTTGCTTCGTTTATTTGTACAAAGAGGTAAGGTTGTTGTTCTTTTAAAAAGATCTTTCAAATAGTAAAGCTAAACAATTTTAGCTGAGTTTGAAATGTATTTTTACTAAAATAAAATAGTGCAAATTATCACAAAAATGTGAAACTTGATCAGAAACTTTAATGGAGATACGTCTGAAAGTCAAGCAATGTTTCAATTATATTTATATATAATTATTCAATTAGTTGGCTTGTAAACTGGTTGTTTTGTTAAATTATATAAAACATTGTTCCAAAAATAAAATAATGGTAAATAGTGAAAATAATGATGGTTTCGTTGTTCCTTCCTGTTTTTACCTTACTGTACATTGTTTTTTCCTTTCCTCTGGATGAACAACGTTAGAATAATTTATTGAAATAAGTTTACATGTTATGTGGCATTGCCATACCTTGTGTTTATGTAAGGTATCTTTGGTTAGACATACTTGCGGGAGTTGTAGTTCATTTGTTTTTGTAAAAGGTTCTCCTTGTGTGAAAAGGTGTAAAATGGGTGCATTAATCTTGTTGTATTTAAACAATTGATGAGTGGTAAAGCTAAAGTCCCACTGCTGCATTTTCATCATTGTACAATGTTTCAGGTGATATGCCGCAACCAATGAATGGACTTACCCAAAGTAAGCGAAATATGGGTCTTAATCCGTCCACAGCATTAGTAAACAAACGTTTGCAAATCAGCGTCCCTAAAGACTTTCGTAGAGTTTCAGCAATTATTGATGCAGACATTTTACCAGACAGTATGCGTCGAGTTCGTCTGTGCAAACATAACTCCGATAAGCCTCTTGGGTTTTACATACGAGACGGTACTAGCATGCGCGTTACAGCTAATGGTTTGGAGCGTGTCCCTGGTATATTTATATCTCGTCTTGTTCCCGGAGGATTAGCTGAGAGCACTGGACTGCTTTCAGTAAATGACGAAGTTCTTGAAGTAAATGGGATTGAAGTGACCACCAAGAGTTTAGACCAGGTCACGGAAATGATGGTAGCAAACAGTCAAAATCTCATTGTTACGGTGAAACCGGTCAATCAGGTGACGGAGAAAAGAAATGCAGTCGTGGATCGTCAGTATAGCAATAAATCGACCAGTCACTTGCTACCTCCTGGTATGGACGTTATTGACTCTGATGAAGAAGATGGACCTGTCGTCAGTCAAGATGGAGTTGTGCATGTTTAAGTCAACGACTAATGTAAGGCTTCTATTGGTGAGCACCACAGATCTATATTTATTTATAGCTGTAAATAGTTATCATTTATTTTACCTTTTACTTTGAAAACCCGAGAAAAATAATTCAACCTTTTACAAAAATATGAAGTCTCATCACTCTCATTTTAGATTATTTGTGAACGCTTTTTTATATTTTACAGCCTTTGCAAGATTAGTTTTTTGGACAAACATTATCTTTATACTGATAAACGAAATTGTATTCTTGATAACAGTATTATTTTATTGTGCAGGACTTTGTATGAAAAACGAATAATTTTCACAGCAGTTTTAAATTTTGTCATTTGCACGCCATGTTTATTGCTTGTTTAACCCCTAATTATGTATCATATAAATAAAACATACTTTAAACCTAATATGAAACAAAAAACACTGTTTCAAGTCATTGTTCTTTTCTTCAAAATTAAGATGTTGGGGCTAAATGAATGAATGAAAATTATAACTAACATCAGTTGGTATACTTTTAATCTTACAGGAATCTTCGTGTAGGAATGCTATACCAAAATGAATCAAATCTAAATTCTTTCAAGTTCTTTTGGTAGTTTGTTGTTCAAGGTCCTAAACTTTCTAATATATCCAGTTTTGTAATTGGTGTAGATCCGTAACTTGCCAGTTGGAACTTCTTGTCGTCCATAAATAAAAATTTGGAACATAATCTTTTGACCTTATGGCCACTGCAATTTGTGAAGAGCTTTGATTCGCATATCACCAATGCCCTAGTATACTAATTTTTTTATTGACAAAAGGTATCCAGCTCAGGTTTCAAACTCAATAGAGCGTATAACCACATACCTATCAACCTGCTACATACCTATATAATAATGGTTACTTTTTAGTGCAAGAAAACTAAAAAATTGAAAATGGCTTTTGATGATAAACAGCAGAAGAAAGACCTTGAAAACAGAATTAACTGTTTGAAAAGTAAGTGCATGTTAATTTTATAGATGTATGATCATCTTCACAATTGTTCAATTTAACGAAAACATGGTACTTGATTTATAGATAATTGATATTGTATATTTTTCAGTTTCACAACTGAAGAAGTTGATTTTTATTAATCATATATATTTTCTATTACAGCGGCTTACTGATTAATTTATGAAAGGATCTTTCAATTGTGTTAGTTTTTCTTGAAGATCAACCATTGACAACTGTGGTCACACACACTGGGACATCTGTGCTTTTATATAAATAATTGTTTTTAGAAACGATCAGTCAGTTGAAAGAGAAAAAGGATGGCTATGTAAACCGTTTGTGAGTTATTAGCACAATGATTACATTTTTTTCTCAGGATTATTGAAATTTAAACTTGATCTCAAAGCCAAGGACCTGCATGAGTCAAAAGAATTGAAAAGACTGTGTTATATATTTCAGGCCTTTTTGTTTAAAACATTTCAAATGCGCAGAGGACCGTACACTCGACTTTGCATGAATGTACAGTACACCCCACAAAAACTCTTTGATTCAATAAGATTTTGTATAAAAATAGTTAGTTAGGCCGTCCGTCAGGACGCCCCTTTGGGGTTTCGATTGCGCACTTTCAGACGGTATAGGGCGCAATTCCACCTGGTTATTCAGATCATCTACATGCCACTCTCTCAGCTTATGCTAATATCCACATTCATTCGGTATTGCCACAAACTAAAACCAACATCCTGCTGCCGATGTCTTCTGCATAACCCTGCGCGGGTGGCTTCCGGGTTCTATGTCTTGCCAAAGGACAACCCGAGATTTTGTCCGGCACTGCTTATTTGATATATTTGCAGCTAACCTCTATATTTAGAGGCCATTCCCCTATCCGCAACCTGGGGAGCCGGTAGATGGGTGTTATCATCACCACACCACTATAAAAAATAAAAAAATAAGCTGTGTGCTATATTTGAATTTGGACATAAGTTGATATATTCTTACATCAAGATAAGAAATATTTTTCGTCAACAATAAATGAGTGAGTAGATAATGCATGATAGTTTAGTGTGCCTCTATTTAAAAACAAAATGTTAATATTATTAAAATTGAGAAATTATTGGTCTGATATTGTTGATTTAGGAAGACACCAAACTCAGTTACACAAGTTTCATCGAACAAATATAAATTCTCGAAAAATATTAATTCCTTGATTAATACAACCACAACATATCTGCCATCAAACTTTAACACACATGCGTACAAATGGAGCAGTGCTACATCTGCACCAAATGCAGTGACTGCAAACAACAATATGAATACCCTTACTAATAAATACAAAATCACAAAGAACAATACCTCACGAGGTCAATTTTCTCTGCAAAAAACCTGCATTGTTGGAAATGAAGGAAAGTCACTGGAAACAGCCGATGAATCCTCCCATCGAAAGGTATTATGGGAACGCAAGAAATGTGTTGCGCAATGTAATGGAAAAGTTGAAACTAAACCTCCTGAAAGGAAAACCTCAGTTTGTACAACGCAACAAAGACAATGCGATAAAATTCTGTCCAAGTACAAGTTTGTCAAGTCAAGTCAAAATAATGGTCCCCTTCCTAAGCCTAAAGAACCTGCAACAAGTATACAGCCGAATGTGAATGCTTTTGTTTGGCGTAGAAGAAAGAGTTTAGAGAATGCACCGTCACAAAAGCGAAAGTTGCTGTACATACGTAAACATGTTGGTAAGACACCGTTAGGAAAGGTGCTTTATTCTAAAACAGACTCGTTCATTGGAAGAAGGTATCAAGTTGTGAAGAGAAGAGCGCAAAATAAACTGGTAAACGGAGTCGGACTTTATTCAGGCCTCTCAGTGAAGAAAAAAGTGGCTATGTGACAAATTGCGTAGGCGCTATCCCAGGCGGGCTTTTTTGGAGTTCCCAAAGGTGGGGGGGGGGGGGGCTTGATGACATCATCAAAAAATGTAATGCATTATGAGATGGGATAGAAAATCTTCAAGATTTCAATGGAACTTTTGTTATTTTGTAAATATGAACTTTCGGGAAAAAGTTTAGCAGAACCAAAAAATATATAACAAATTTGCTTTTATGAAAAATAGATAGTATCAGATTGGGCACATAATATCTCCCACTAAACAACAATAAAATAAACTATATCACGTGATCAATAAATCCCGATGATGTCATCAGGCTTGCACTAACAACTTTACAGCTTGACTGAAAAGAATGAACACATGTATTACAATACAGTGTTTCCCCGAGAAAAATTTTTGTATGCCGTAAAAAATATTAAAAATGGTAGACGCTAACAGCGAAGAGATCGCGATATTGCAATTTATATTTTAATAACATAGAAAACTTGACAAAAATCACATAGAAGAAAAATCTTTTTTTGTTTCTGCCTATGCGAATTTTCGCGTACACAAACAAAACTACCTACGTGTTCACGTGCGGGTACACGATTGCGTAGGTCTCATTGAGAGGTCTGTTATTTAAACTGGTAAACAGAGTCCAGTCATAAAGTAAGACCTTTTACTATTAATTACTGTTACTATTTCTGTAATTATAATTTTATGTTTCAAACTTCAAACTTCATGAAGGAGACATTTTTAAAATGAATATATCTTGCATTATCACCAAGACTCTATGAAATCTAATTTTGAAATTTATTTCTCCTTCCTTTTCCAGATGCCTGATGCAACAATTGCCACAGCATCTGTTCCTCAACATCGTTTTCAGAAAAAGAATACCATTGTTTTGGCCCGTAATGGTTGCAACTACCGATTGACAACAAATTTAAAAACACTAACTAAGCTCAAAGGTCCTTTAGGTTTGTGGAGATTTTATTTTTAATTTAGTTCCTATCACGATAATTCAATAATTTATGTTTTTTAGAACAAGGAAAGTCCATGCATCTCAAGCAGCTGAATTATAAATTCCGACAAATGAACCGTTTTAAATCGATTTCTACGAAACAATATGCCGCCTGGTACGATGTAATCATTTTTTATATTTTATTTTTAGAAAATGTTTTTTTGTTTAAATTCTTTTTTATTTATAAGTGCAGTAGTTTATAACCTAATTTTTGTCGCGGACGAGTGAAACTTTTAAATCATTGCCTTCCAACTGTCCGATGGGACGATTAGTTATTATTCCCAAATAAATTTATTTTTGTTTTAAATATTAAAATTGTTTCTATGAAAATGAAAATTCTTAGAAAATGTTTCTTTGTTTAAATTCTTTTATATTTATAAGCGTCTCAAATTTACATATATTATTCTTTTCTTCTCACTGGGGTTGGCGTTGGGAAGGGCATCCAGCTGTAAAAACATCTGTTTCAATAAATCATCAAATGATTGAACCTACAAAATTGTGGGAACATCAATTTTTGAAAACCCCGTCCAACCCGTGCTTATACAATATTCATCATTGGGATGAAATGTGATGTTTTACAAACCGTTAAAATATTAAGTTATGTTGATAAATTATTAGTTAAGCCCTTAGTTGTTGTATTAGGTTAGCCCAGAGTGTAAATGAGATGTAATTACGAGTGGGAAGGTAATTAATGGAGGAATTTAAAAGTGTAACGGGTGTTTGTGATTTTTATTTTAAATTATTAAAGTGGTGATACCGTAATAAATTACTCTCTACCTTAGTTTAGTGCTAAAGAAAAGCCTACAGAGAAGTTACCACATGAAAAAGGCAAACAAGTCGTTCTGTCTTTTTTACAATCGTTTCGGTAAATATGATTTTGAATACTGATATTATTTCATTAAAACAGAAGATTGAAAAGATGGAAGTATACAAAGAACTTGGTGTTTCTTGTTAGAACATAAGTGACATCTGTCTAGGGATGATGTAAATAAAGACCTATTTTTGCTCCCAACCTTAATTTTTTTGGTTGCAAAGGGCATTATATAACCCAATGTTTATCATTTCAAATGTTGAATACTGAGTCAATTTGTAATGCCTTCACCTTTTATTTTATGGATTTTTCTTTCACATAATTTAAATTGCGCACATCCTAAAAATTTCCGATGAGCATTAATGATATGTTTTGTTATTTAGGTAAATATATTCTTTCTCTCAAGTAGCAGAAGTAATGAAAGTAAATATAAATACAGCTTAAAAATTATATAAGGAAGTATACATGAAAAATAATGTAAGAATTAAAAAACTGGCATGGGTTTATGAAAGTCAGAATTTCTTAATTCCCATGTTACATTGCATGTGTCAAAGATAAATATTATTACAGATCCAGTTAAATATCATAAACGTTAAAACAAGGGTTTATATGTTTGATTTTGTTTGATATGATTGTAAATGGGTTTAAACGCAAAAACGTGCCACCTAAATATTTAAAAGCCTTAAAACAATCCAAAAACCGCAGTAAAAAGAAACACCAGCCCTCTGTACCTAAACTAGACGATTTAGACTCGTCATATGTTTTCAGTAATCAACAGCTAAAAGAAATAACGAAAACAAAGGATATTGCTAATTTGTGTAGAACACAGTATATGAGATATGTTGCTCACAAAGAGCTCAGAAGCGGTTACTTTTTTCAACAGACCACAAAAAATATGCCTTGACCGCTGGTTAAAAATCGAAAATGAGCTCGGTATGTCAAAAATACAAATACAAACTTTGATGCAAAATAAAAAACAGTTTGCCGCTCTACTAAAAGATATCTTACATTAGAGACACTTTAAGTGGCACAAAGTGCCCAATAAAGAATATTGATGATGACGATGGTTATATGTATTTTAAGAGAATATCATTTTTTTATTGGACATGCCCTGAAATAGCTGTCGGTCATCGGTCAATGTCCGATGAAATACGGCCGTTGACCGGCGTATATGCGCATATCAACGGTCAAGTTGACCGATGACTTTTTTGCAAACTTTTTATTTGAACTAAAATTCAAAAAATTGACCGACGTGATCTATCGAACCTTGAATTAATGTTTATAATTAATGGATTTGTTATCATTTAAACTCATTTTTTCAGTCTATAACATAAAGATAGTATATACTACAGTCTTCTCATTTTTGCGTACGTTTTCACAAACCAGCTCACCGGTAGGTACGCCTGATACTTTGCTGCTAAGTTTGCAAAATGTACGATGACGTACCTGAATTGGTATTTTCTGTATGCCAAGCGTAACGTATTTCTATGACGTACGCATTTAAGAAAAAAAGAAAAACATGTTTTTAGTTATGAAAATCTGAGCATGCTGTGTCTACATCCTAACCCCCTAATGACCTGGCGTGTCAAAGAAGCCGTCATATCGCAGTAACCATTTGGAACTATTCTACAAGTTGTTTAAAAGTTTCATTCAACTTAGACAGATAAATGTAGAAGAACTATACTGCATTCGATGGAAGAAAAAAAGATCAATACACAAAGAAACAATCAGTTTTGTTCATATACAAAAAAGAATGAAAAGACACTTTAAAACGCAGAAGAACTACCTTAAGCGGATTAATTTTCGCGGATTTAGGCATTTTCCGCGAAATTAAATCCACGCGAAAACCACGATAATACGCCTTCCGCGAAATTAAATATGCGCGAAAAATCTAAATTTTGGCGATGCCTGGAATTAAATCCCCCTCCACCCAAAAAAAATTTAAACATTAATAGGAAAAGACGACAGTTCGAATTGTCTTTTTATGTCCTTTTTGATCAGAATAAAAAAAAGCTACGAACAACTAATCCAGATTTATAACTTTAATCTCTTTTCTCCTTTCTTTTGAGCACCTTTATTGCCTCGTTTAAAGAGCTCTTGAATGTCTCTCAATTTTACTTCGCGTTTTTTGTTGTGTTTGTGACGGCAGTGTTAGTAGCTATGGTTGAGCTCCCTCTTTTACGACCATAATTTACCGAAATTAAATTAAATCCGCGTGAAATAACACAAACTTTGGTCGTACGCGATATTAAATCCGCGCGAAATAACACAAATTTGGTCATCCGCGATATTAAATCCGCGCGAAATAACACAAACTTTGGTCGTCCGCGATATTAAATCCGCGCGAAAACAGCGAAAACCTACGTCAAAAATTAATCCGCTTATGCTGCAATTGATGGAAGAAAAAATCAAAACACAAAACATTCAGTTTTGTTTACAATATTCAATGAAAAGAGGCTTTAAAATGCAGAAGAACTATGCTGCATTCGCTTCGAGAAAAAAGATCAAAACACAAAGAAACCTTCATTCATATATATCTGTGAATTCAATTGTTTTCTGGTAAGCGAACCTCAAAAAATCTCTACCTGTAAAAAAAGTTATCAAATAAAGATTAGTTATTGGTGAGGTGCAAATCTTGTAGATAGGCGACGTAGGTTTTCGTAGTTTTCGCGCGGATTTAATATCGCGGACGACCAAAGTTTGTGTTATTTTGTGCGGATTTAATTTCGCAGACGACCAAAGTTTGTGTTATTTCGCGCGGATTTAATTTAATTTCGGTAAATTATACAACACTTTAAAATCAAATGACAACCCTCAATTTTTATTTTGAAAAATCGCACGCCATGGCTATTAAAATATATTTATGACGTGCGATTTGCCACACGCGAACAAAATATTCAAGAAAGAAACTGGATAAATCATGCCTACGGAGAGGATAATCTCAATTGCATTGACACAGCATGATTGATCGAAGTTATTGAAGATTACAAAACATCATTTTTCTCATTTTGTTTCTGTATTTCACTACTCGAGCTCGCCTGAAAGTAGAGCGCTTGAACCCTCCAATGAGCTGCAGATTTATCTGACCCAGCGTTGGTGCGCATTCACCCGCAGTATAGATGTTTTCCGCGGTTTGGTTTAGCCTCTGGGCTGGCCTTCTCCACTGTAATAGTAGAGATGGTTTCAGGTGACTCTGGTCCATGGAGACATTCAGGTCACCGCCAAATCGATCGGTCACATTTTATACGTCAGGGCATTGAATGTTAGCATGTGGAGAGAGAGCCGGCAACAGCTTAAGTAGTGATTAACAAACACATTGCAAGGGACATAAAAATGCGGCAATGGACAATGAATTAACTTAATTAATGCACATCGCGAAACAGTAAAAATCGTACTTATTTGCGTACGTAACAATTTTAATAATGAGAAGACTGATACTAGCTTCTTTTGATTTGTGTTTTCGTTGATGTTGCTATTTATTTCGTTCAACCTCGTTAATTAGTTAATTCCCTCTGTCTTTTCCCAAAGTTTTCTGACTAAGTAGTCATGTCTCCATGGTGTTAAAGAGAGATTATTGTTTGAAATGCTAATGCATGGTGTTAAGTTGACCGATAGAAACGTTATTTATGTCGGTCAGTTTTGACCGACGCCGAACTTCGATGACCGATAAGATTTATGAGTACGGCGGTCAACGTGACCGATGAGCTTATAATATTTATTTCAGGCCCTGTTGGATATTTGAAGATATTGAGATTCTCCAACGTTATTCCAAATAAAAGATCTTTGTTTAAAATATTTGGAATTTTCTTTCCAAATAAAAGATCTCTTAAAAAAATTGTGCAATAACTGTAATGCATATTTCATAAAAGCTTTGTGAACTTTGTTTTGTAGTTACTGGTCCATGCAAAATTACCATATGTGTATTTGTTTCAAACAACTTTGTAAAGTAAACCTATTACCTTTGCTAGCTGTTGTTCTAAATTTACTGTTTGATGAGTTCAGTTTAAATGTATGATTGTGCCCACCTGAGAAACTTTATGCTACTCACTCTGTGAATTTTACTTCTTGTGTAATTACATCTGGCAGTTTTAATGCCATATCTTGTTGAATAGTGCCTGATATATAGTTTGATAATATTATGGCAACATTCTCAGTTGCACATTTTTTAAATCCCTGAATTCTTTTTTCGATAACCATTTTTTATCCTGAAGCAAAAACACGTCCAACCCATGTTCTTTTATGTGTATGTGTTTCTTTCCAGGGAAATGCAAGCATGGTGATAAATGTATGTACATCCATGACCTTGAGAAGGTAGCAGTGTGCACAAGGTAATTATTGCGTGGAATCATTAAACTGTTATTCATCCGAATGTCAAAACCAAAAATAAATATAATTACTTATATAATCTTTGGATTTCATGTTAATAATTTGATTTTTTGGTCAAATTAAAGGTCTAATAGCTTTTTGTTGATAAAATGGAAATTTTCAATAATATATAAGAATTTTGCAATGTTATTTAATGAAAAGTTAGTGAAAGTTGCTTCAGTATATAATTTTACACTTCTTTATTAAGGTTTCTACAAGGCACGTGTCATGATAAGTCTTGCTTATTCAGTCATAAAGTTGATCCAAACAAAGTATGTTACACGCTCATTTGTTTTGTAATAACTAGAGATGGTAGACAATTCGCCCTACTAAGTTGTTAAATTCATTTGTTGGTTGGTTTCTCTGTTCATTCAAATTTTAAAATGTACTTTAATCTGTAGGTAGATATTTGTGAACTTGTAGAATCTTTGTTTTATTATCCAAAGATATATGTTGCCTTGATTATACGTCTTTTTTCACAAACAATTTATGGAATTGCCTGTAGTTCCACGGTAATCTTGTAGTTCTACAGCAATATGTTTGACTACGTATATGGATAAATTTGACATATTTATCAGCGCATTTAGTCCCGATGATGGAAATACACTCTTTGTTGCAGATGCCAGTCTGCTCTTACTTCTTGTTAGGCCAGTGCTCACGTGACAATTGCGCCTATAGACACGTGAACGTTAGCCAATCGGCACCCGTCTGCCACGAATTTTTGAAAGGTTATTGTTCGTTGGCCGACAAGGTAAGATTTTCGTTTCATAGTAACGTATATCCATAGAAAACGTTCTTTGAACTTCTTGGTATTTGTGAAAGTTTTCTATGAGTTAAAACAAATTGAATATGAATAGTGTTCTGAGCTTTCACTGGAAATTACAAATGAGATTGCTCTGGGAATGTCGTTAAAAATGCCTGAGATAATCAAGGAATTTGAAATCAAGGAAACAGTGGCTACTTTGAACGTAAAATAAATTTACTTCATTCGACCAATCTTCTCATTCTCGTTTTACCAGTGCACGAAAAAACATGTTTTGGAATGTGAAGAATTCACCGCTCGTGGGGCGTGCGCCAAAGGTAAGTCGTGCAAGTTGGTTCATCGAGTCAGAAGATCGAGGCAGAGGCAGCGTGTGACGTCAACATCTGGGGAGCGAAGACCCAGGGCTTTTCTTCAAAAGAAGGAGCCCATTTCGTCACCGTTTAAAGATGGTAGCTTTATTTGTATAAGTCAAAAGTCTCCGGTATTCGTGTTTTCAACGTCAATTTCAGTAACACATGTGTGAAAATGTGATGGTAGATGTTTTTAGACAATTATTTTTATGATTATTTAAACTTCTAAAATTTTTAAAAAGTAAAGACATTACTTGGTTCTTGATCCAGGAAGACATGTGTATATGCATATGTATAAATGATGATGTTAGTAACTGGTAGCAACAATCCCATCATGCATCAGTGCACTTATATAGTCAGATATTCTTTGGTTTTAGGAAATTCTCATTTGCTCCCATCATTCCTCAACGAAAATCCCAACAAGTAGGTTCAAATTTTTCTGCGCCAGGCTTACATGCATCGAATTTTACGCACGAATCTTTCGATGTAAACCTAATTCATTCAATCAGCAATCGAGTTTACATCGAAACAAATCGGTTCGTGCGAAAATTGCGATCCGTTTCAACCTAGCAACCAAGACATTTTTTTGTAATTTTTCCCTAGTCACGTTGAATCAACTAAACCTGTACTTTTGGTACAGAGAATAGAACAGATATAGAGAAAATACTCTCGAGTATGGAATAAGCGACCATGATAGAATAAACGTCCACCTTGGGGAATTTGTTAAAAGTTAATAAACGTCCACCCTAAATTGTCCTTAAAAACGTTTTTTTTATCTTGGAGTCAGCTGTATCAACTTATTTTGAAACTTTCTGGTTTCTTAATGATTGCTAAAGAATATGTCTGATATTACTTCAAACTAATGAACAACTTATACGAATATATGAGAAAGTTTGTTACGTAACGCAAGGGTAAGTATTTTGGCAAAACGCCACTACATTTTTTTAACTTTCGGAAAAATCAAATAAACGTCCATGATGAAAGAAACGTCTACCTTGGAATTTTTGCAGAAATTGATAAGCGTCCAGGATCAAATAAGAGTGTCCAGGATGGATTTTATTTTTCGGAACAATAAACGTCCATGGTCGCTTATTCCATACTCGAGAGTATTGAGTTTTACTAACGCTTTCTTGTTCACGTCGAAAACTTGTTTATTGCAAGAACTTGTTGCTTGCTGCATATCTATAAATGTTTATATATCTTTTCTATACTCCATATTTATTTGCACTGAACTTCTTTTTTATTTGTAACTTTATAATGTTTGTATTTTCATGACCTCCACCATGGTTAGATTATTTTGCTTCGAATTTGTAAAACTGCACAAAAGGGCATTTTTTATTTTTGTTCCTTCAGTTATAACTCTTTGGATTCGGTAATTTCAAGAAGTCTTTTCATGAGTACAACGACCGTCCTAAGTGACGAAGCAGGACCGTCGAACGCTACTTCAAAATCGGATTTTGAGTTCATTCCGCTTGCTTCTTCGGATGAATCTGGTAACGAAAGTGAAACTATTATCCGAAGGCGGCATTCTTCTTTTAGAGGTCAAGACTTCATATCTCTGGAATAAGGTTTGCATACTATAGTTAATAGGCTCATGAAAAATACGTTAAATCACATTCAGTAAAGTATATCTTCGTAAGCATACGTTAAATCGCTATGAGTAAAGTACGTCTGAAAGAAACGTTAAATGACATTGAGTAAAGTCTTTTTAAAGATACGTTAAAACACATTGAGAAACACATCTACGTAAATAGCAAAATGGAGCTTTACAGCCGTTACGACTTTTTGTTTTGTATACTACTAATTGTGTTTAACAACATCTTTGATTTTTGTTGATATATATTAATAAGTTGCTTTTGTATATTTGAGACATTTTGTACTCGGTTTTGTATTTATGTGATTGCATTGAAAAGGTGTATTGTTCAGAAAGAAACATAGTATTTATTTCAACATGTTGGTGTTTTTATATCATATTCGCGTAATAGCATCGTAACCATGGTTTCAAATTTTACTTCCTAACTGCTGAAAAAATATATATTAGAAAGAAGCGAAAGTTCAGAAAAACTTTTCTTCAATTTGTAAAAAAGGTGAAAAATATTTGTCTCTAAATTTCTTATTTGCTTGAAGACATTCCCGGTAACTTAAGTAAACTAGGGTATGCAATGTTTCATTCAGATCGGTTTTGGAGAAGAACTCATAATGGCAAACAAACTCAAACTTCTGTATCGATGAAATGGAAAATCATCCGTAAAAGTCCGAGAGGTCGTCTTAAGTAAGTAAGACCTCAAACCAATTAAAATATAACATTTATAAATGTAACTTTGAGTCATTTTGCTTCGTCTAACATTTCGTAATCTTCTTTCGACACGTCATTTCTAACACGGTACCATTTACCGAAAACAATAACAGTTGTTGCTACGACAATAAATCCTGCACCAATGATCTTCCATTTCGTGACGGGAATATGAAAGGCGATAAATTGCAGAACAAAAGCGTAGATGATATCCAGGTTATTGATTAGATTGACAATGATTGTATTTTCAATTTTCACGGCTAGCGCTTGACAAATGTAACAAATAAACGAGACAAAACCCACGTTTATCAATAGAATATTCGTTCGAGCTGACTGAGCGAGAACAACACGGTCACGTTGAACAAGAAGCACTATCGGGCAGACGATGGCGCCAACTAATGCCGGTAAAGCAATCGGTAAAAAAGGGTTCGTGTCCCTGCACATCAACCTGCAGAGGGGTAAATAAAGAGCTATTGATATGCCCGCTAACAAGGCAAACAGTGCTCCCACTGCGTAAACCGAGTACTCGATGTTACGTGTAGTTGACGCCCCGAAAATAAATGCGGGCTCACACACAAACACTACACCTATAAAGCTCACCACACCACACGCAACCTCTGCGCCGTGTAACTTTTCTTTCAACAGCAAGTAACTGAAGACGCACGTAAAAAAAGGGCTCGTGAAGGTAATGAGCATGACGTCAGCTAGTGGGATCCTCACTAAAGCGGCACACGTGAACGCCGTATAGGTGAACCCGGTGACACCTGTGCCCAACATGGTAACTTTACCCATCTTTTCCCACCCCAAATTCTTTCTGTCTTTGATCAACGCCGGTAAGGTGAGCAGAAACGGGATGGTTTTTCTGATGAACACGATCTCGAAGGTCGGTATAAGCACCTGTGTGTCCGATCGCACGAGCTGAACAATCAAATTGTTGACGGTGTTCAAAAGACCACAAATCACTGCCAGTGTGATGCCAATAAACGGCTTCAGGCAAGTTTTTAGCGCGCTACATGCACCCATGAGACCTTCTCAATCAAGAGTCACTCATATTAAAAGTTGCTCTTAAAATCCATCTTTTAAGAATCTTTTTCCATTTAAGACTGGTTTCATAAAAGTTCACATGGTCATGAGATCGGCAATTTTGCAGTAAAAAGTCATAATTGGAACGAAAACAACTTAAAAACAGGTGTACGATACAGATTTAACGAAGGAAAAAGAAACCCATTGAAGTCCCTTTTAACGTCTAGTAGTAAGCAGGTGCGTGCTTTTATTACAGAAGATTATAATCTCTGTGTAGAAATTTTACTGTTTGTTTTTACCAAGCTACTATTAAGTAAGTTTGAAGTATTTCCCCTCAAGAAAGATTTTAAATTGCATGATTTTGATCACCAGTGTGACCAGGCCTAATTAAATCGCAAGATTTTGATCACCAGTGTGACCAGGCCTATTTAAATCGCAAGATTTTGATCACCAGTGTGACCAGACCTAATTAAACCGCAATAGAACAGAAATAAATTATGTCATAAAAATCGTCAAGTTAACGAAACAGAAGCATGAAAGTTGTGCAATTTTTGTACTCGTTGTTTTTGGAAATAACTGAACGCTTTGTACTGAACCTTTTTGCCTATTTGATGATCCAAGTACTATAAGTAAACCTCTTATACAAATAAAAATGGCGGCTTAAAGGAAACCGTGTGGTGTGAAAATATTGTTTCGCGCAAAAGAAGATAGATTATGAACTACAGTGGACTCTCTATAACTAGAATCACTCGTTAACTCGAACAATTTCGCTGGCACGGTGGAAGTTTCCTAATAAAATCTCATAAAAAACTAACTCTCTTTAACTCAAACGATTTCTGATTCCTCGCGGGTGTTCGAGTTATAGAGAGTCCACTGTATTTATAACCGTGAATCATTCAGATAATAATAACGGATAATGTCGGGAAAAATACTTCTTTTTCTTTTTGTCCGAATTCTTCTAAACATGAGACATCGATGAACATAATACCAAAGTACCGCAATAAATACCGTGATAATATCGTATATAGAGTTTGAATAATAAATGCAGGATTACAACGTGCTTTCTGCATATTAATATCATATTTATAAATATTTTTTTACACGCTATAAATATATTTTACAAATTAAAGAAAAGAAAAAAAGGGAAGCACTCATTTCGCTTTTTAAATAAGAATTCCATAAAAAAAGTTCTCAGTAAAAAATTGTTTTTCTAGAAAAATCTTTTGCAAAGGAGGGGCCTTTAAATCGCTAGTTTTTAGTAGGATATTGTTTGTTTTGATTTGAAAAATCTGTTTTCGAAAACTTCAGCACAAATATTCTAGTTGACGTCAGCACATTATTCTGTTCTCTAAGGTCAAGGGAACTCAGTCACAGTAGATATAATTGTTGCTTACTAAAAATGAATTTCAATTACGAATTTGGTACACTTGTCCAAGTGATGTTGGCGTGGCTTTAGGTAATGAAGCATAATATTCACCTTTCAGCAGTTTATATTCAAGAGTTGGTCTTGCTTTGTAAGCCATACCTCTTAGATAGTTTACTGTCAATATTGTATTCGATTCTCCATTTATGACACCAAGGAATTTTGCCAACGATTCACATAATTAGTATTATGATCAGTCTTTTAGATTGTTTTCAAAATCGCTACCTTCTGAGTCATTCTTCTCTTCCTTAATTTATATTATTTGCCTCAGCGACACACACCCCATTCAGCCATTATCGCTTGTTGAAAAAGAATTCAATAATTTTTACAGTATACATCTTCACAGTGTATAAAACCTTCAAGTTATTGAACTAAGAGAGAAATCTTTAAAGATTAATCAATTGCCGTGATGGTAGCGTGAAACTTAGTTCCTGGTATAGTCTGTGCACCAAACGTGAAGCCTGCGTCCCACAGGAAGAATAGGTTGAGCGCGGTGAAATAATTACTTCATCAAATCACAGACATTTGGTAAACATAGACAAACAAGTTAAAGTCAAGAAACAAATGTAGTGTACCCTATTTACCTCGTTAGTTTTTATTGACAAATTAGATTTTTATTTCCTGGTATTACACTTCTTGAAGAGCTCAACATATTGACGCTAGCTATGTGTACTTTGCGTTGCCTCTTTCTACACTTACCACACAATAAATATTCAACAGCAAATATCGATCGCAAAGGTCATTGGAACTGTTTCCTCAAAATGTTAAACACTCATTTGCAAGAAACAGCAGGATAACGTTTTAAGGGTTCCTAAATTAAAAATTTCACGGCAACATTAAGTATGCATAACAGGTGTTGCATAAATTAGCATAATTTCCTCCAGTAGGAAATATTTTGTCGCGTGACGTTGATATCGCTCTTGATGAACAGACCATTCCTTTACTTCAGGAAATTGTCTGGTTATGACCAGGTGGCTGTTGGAAGTTCGTATAAACATATTTGGTCAAATTTGGAGTTGCCACAGGAGAGCCGTTGTCAAGAACTGACATGAATGGCAAAAAAAGTTATACCTTCAGTTGACATAAAGTGAAAATATTAGCTCTTGGCAGTCAATAACACTTCTACCACAATTACTCATTGATGCTACCCAATGAATTACCTACTCTTGTTGATCAGTGAATTACTCACTCACTTGGTGTCCTTTTACAAAAAAGCATTTATCGTAAAAAATGTGTTTGACATCCGTGACATTATGCCTAACCCGAACAAAAGAGGAAGCTATATTGTTGTTTCCTAACCTTTCCTAGCCAGATAAATATTTATTTATTTTCTGAGCGGTGCACGTTTTATTGACCCTAGCATGGTGGTTATTTTTATTATTATTATTATTTTCTAACAAAGGGAGTTGTTTTCTTTTAAAATGTGGTCTAACTTCCGTTTTTTGTTCATATTTTGCGACAAAGAATTTGGCAAAAATCAAAAATCTCTTTCGCAAAATGGTCTCGATTAACTTTTAGAACTTGTCGCAAAATGGTCTCGATTAACTTCTACAACTTGTCGTAAAATGGTCTCGATTAACTTCAACTTTACTCATTTCTGTGACGTCATTTGTGCAGAGAACGGTATTTGTGTTAAATGCGACGTGGAGATCGGAAGAAGGTTTCTTTTGGCTGTAAAACCATTCATGAAGAAAGTAAATATTTAATGTATCAAATATACTTCCGTTACCGTACGCGACATGTATGCCAAGATTTCAACCGTGTGTTTGTGTGAAATCGAAAATATAAAAAAACTGTGAAAAAAATGTGGACTATTGCAAGAACGTAAAATGTTTGGGATATGATATATGATGCTGTTCTACTATGAATGATATATTTTTAACAACTCCATTAGCAATTTGCTATTTTGATAGAGGTTCCAATAAATAAACTATAGCATTGATATATGAAACAAACATAAAAAGGTAAAAGGAAACAAACACACAACCAACATGCGTAGAAATATCCAATAGGTCTAAATATAATTTTCTTAAAAGCAAACACATTGGTCGCCATTTGATCAAGCACGTTCGACTGGAAATTGGTTGGTTTTAAACTTCATTTAAGAGATCAATTTTGAATTTGTTTTGCACTTGTTTGCAAGCTCGCATGCGATAAAAGCACGAATGTCAATACGAAATGAGCTCATGTAACGGTCACATATCCGTTGGCAAACAATAGAAGAAAAGTGGTGCAGTCATAAACGCGTGTGCTAGGTTAGCGAGTACTCGTGGAAATGTAGCGAGAAGGTTCTAAAATTTTCAGTTCCCTTGGTAACAGTTGAGCAACTTCAGAAATAATTCCCAACTAAAAACAAAAAACAGCTGGAAAAAGATTCGATTATCAATTTAAATGGTTAGGGAAAATTTTTTCTTCGCCTTATTTGCGTCAGCTTATATTTTGTTTAAATTGTGTATGCTTTCGCCCTTTGATTTCGTCAAAAATAATAAAAAAGAGTTCCGCTGAGATGTTGTAAATTTCCTGCATGTGATCTGAACATAAATAAACTAACAGGAAGGAAACAACACAAAATCGACACTTTTTTTAAATTTCTTTCCCTAATCGCCAATTTCAAATCATGTTCCTAAATTGTTTCATAGTTTTTTATAAACCTTATTCAAAACTTACATAATCTTTCAAAACCTTCCTAAAATGACATACAAATGACCCACTTTTTGGTCTAGCCAAAAATGGAGAAATTCGTCAACTATCTAAATAAACAGCCCCTAATGACTCGGAAATGGATCTAAAAAGTAAATAAACGAAGAATCCGTTAACTTTCCTTTTTTCACAACACAAGACAAATCTTGAGCGGAATTTCATTCTAAAGGTGATACCGGATTTCTTCAATAGCTGCATAATAACATTGACTTTTTACTGTTAGATTCGCTCTCTTGCATAAATTATTTATAGAGGGAATAATTTGCACGTAGTTTAGTTCGGTTGGCTATTGTTATGTTAATTATAACAGAAGTAGAATGGCAGAAGCGTGTGTTCATCAAAGCGTGAACCTAATATAGTTAAAACACACACGCGGGCTTTTATATCTGATTTACTTAGCGGCTAAATCTGAAAAGAGAAGTTGTCAATAAAAAATTGTATAATATGTAAGCGAAAAAAGTTATAATTTCATTGTGTGGGAAGAATAGAGCATTCAACATTTGAGAGGCACCTCAAAGTACTTATTATATGAAAGGTAAAATATGTGCTGCATTATATAGATTGTATTCATAAGCAAATTTCGCGATTTCTCATTGAAAACCGCTTTACACTGCATTTATAAAGAAAAGAAACTTTGCATTGTAATTTTTAATTTTAGCACGTTATACTTTCTATAAAAAATGAAAACAATTTTCTGTTTAACAAAAGATAATTTCCTTGCCTTTTTGTTACAATGTTATTATTTGAATTGGTCGTGTTTTTTGTTGGCAACAAAAAAGCTAAAAAGAAAATTTCTATTAAGCAGATTCTAACAAATGTATTTTTACATCAATTATTCTTTTGCGTCTTTTTAAGTTTAAAAGGGAAAGATTAAAATGTATACATTGATAGTTTTAATTTTAACAAAAAGGCGATTTTTCACGACAGTTGGGTGATTTTATTAGTACATATAAATTATTATGATTAAGAAAAAAAGAGACCATTCTGGGAAATTTCATGGTAGTAATTTAGAAATAGGTAGGTAGTAACAGAGTTACGCCAAGCAACTCTCGCTTCTTACTTTTATAACACGTCTTTCTGTTCTTGTAGCTTGATTGATCAAGTGATCACGTCTTGTAGTCTGACAAAACATCATTCTCTTCACCTCTTTAGTTTCAGCTTGCTTCCCCCTCCCTTTGCGCTGTTATGAACAACATGGTGGCACAGACCAAATCAGAGATGATGACGTCACAGCCGTCACAATGCGGGGTTGAGCCGATCCGGCCGGTATCTATGGTGAACAACATGAACTCGTTGAACGGTGATATGTCTCACGTTAAGCGACCAATGAACGCTTTCATGGTAAACTAGTATGATTTTTGTGGAAGTCCTAAAACAAAACGGTTTGCCAGCCTCCACAAAACTGTTATAAACCGTAAAAAATAATGCATACGTTTATATATTAAGGAAACACCAAAATGTTATTTTTTTCAATCGTCACGACGTTCGTTGTGTTTTTAAGGTGTGGTCAAGAGGCAAGAGACGGCAAATGGCCCAGGACAACCCGCGCATGCACAACTCAGAAATCTCAAAGAGATTGGGCGCTGAGTGGAAGTGTTTAACACAACAGGAAAAACAGCCTTTTATAGGTAAACTTTCTTTTAGAAAAGTTATTTTTAGAAACTTAATTATTGTATTTTCTTTCCGCAGATGAGGCTAAGAGACTACGAGCGGTTCACATCCAAGAACATCCTGACTACAAGTACAAACCAAAAAGACGGAAACAAAAGAGTCTGAAAAAAGATTTATACACCGCCTATCCGACACTGAGCGCAGGGATTGTGCCGGGGATCGATCCCAAGTACACGTCAATTGGTTACCAACAGGCGATGGGGTATGGTATGAATGCTGATATGTACAACAAGATGAACCCGACCTACGGGGCTTACCCCGCCTCCCTACCACCCGGCTACCCAGGGATGTACACAAACTACAGCATGGGTGCAAGCCTTCAAACTCCTTCCCAATCTCCTCCGTCAGCTGCGCGCCAAGTTTACGTCACCTTATCATCACCGAGCGGCACTTCAGTCATTAGTGACGTCAGCAACTACCGCACTTCCGATTACATGAACGGCGGTGGGAAAACCTACTTTGGTGGCGGATCTTACAGTCCAGCGCCGCCATTGTCTACGTCACAAGCCCGCTACCCGACCTCCTCCCCAGATGATAGCAGTAGAACCGCAGAAAACGGAGTACTCGCAAAACCGCCAGAGATTGTCGCGTCCAGTTACGTGAACTCTGAGAACGGATTGGCTAGACACTGGCCTTAAGGTTATGCGTCAGGTTGAACACATGCACTGCCAACACGTTGAGTTCCATCAAAAACACTGTTTCCCTTCGACTCGAGACTTTCAGCAGCAGAAAAACCTCATAAATCTATTTATTTTACTGAAGGTTTGTTTTTACCAACACGTTGATTATTTATGATGCGATGATTTTATAATTTGAAAATTTACGATGAGGTTTAGTCGCTGCAGTGGCAGGTGGCGAATCCTGTCCAGTATTTAAAAAGACATAATTATGGATATATTTTTATCTATTACTTACAAATACGAGTTTATTTAAAATAACGAAAATAGGTTTATGAAAGTTTTAGAGTTATCAAATAAACATTAAAATCAACCCAGCACGAGGAACTAAAGATTTGTTTTTGTTTTGACAGATGACCAATCCCCTAATCCACGAACAAACTAGGGCCATTACTGAGTAATTTGTAACTTGACAATATAAGTAGGCGATACCAAGGTAAAGAAGTTTTTGTTTAAAGATTGAACAAATATGGCATACAAAATATTTTTTTCTCGTTAAACTGCAATATTTGCGTTGGGTGGATTGGCCTTCATCGTCCACACAATATTTTTATTGAACTAACAGCACGTTTGTATTTTTGAACAAGTTATATTTTTAGATTTACTGTTCCGGTTTCGAGCCTCCTTTTACTAAGTGGGAACAACTTGGGTTGATCGCATAATGGAAAATCTTCTGCAAACTATTTCTGTATTGAACCAGTTTACTTTCAGTTAAGTCGTTTACAAACAATTCGCCGATAGTAATAGCAGGTAAATTAAAGTTTACGTTGAAATATGCGCTCATTGTTTGGCGAAGCTTTGCGAGTACATGTTATAAGCACATAGAGTCCATAATTAAATGTCAACGCTACAATGGTCAACAAATGCAGGAGATTGTTTTTCTCGAAAACTACATGTTGCCACGAATATACATCTCCAATGAATGCAAATCGTAGCTAAAAATAAACCGCTCCGGTTCATTCTGCTGGCTAGACCAGACACCAGGGGTCGTATTCTACTAGGTTGTTTTGGCAGTTGTTTTTTTGGTGAATTGATCAAGGTTAATACGAGTGGAATTGCTAAATGTTAGAACAAACAAAATCAATCAGCGGCACGAAAAAAAAGTTGTCAACATGTGATTGCAAGATAAACAAATTTCCTTTAATCTTTACCTTTTAGTTTGCTTATATTTTGACATAAATCTTTATTTTCCATCCGAATTGTTGACATTTACAGCATGAAATAAGCAGAATTCAAACAATTATGGATAGTGCTGGCTGAATTGAACAACAACAACAACAATTTTAAAAGCATGTTTTTTTGACAAGGTAATAAACTGAAGTTCTGTCATTGAAGTTAGAGAGACGAAACTTTTTAATGTTCATTTTAAATCCGGAATTTTCTTTGTATGAAAATCATGTTACGGAAACACGTGAGAAAGTCTCAATTAACGCGAGGGTAATAGCGAGAGTTAAGCTACAGAATAATCTTCATCAACTGTTGAAAACGCTCATCCTGATAAAAAAATCTCTCTAAGTCCCATCACGACATCAATAGAGAAAACAATAGATCGCCCAGCTGTCTGCGAATTAAACACGATCACATAACATAAATTATCATACATTATGCGTAATTTCACCCGGGTAAATTTAAATAATTAAAGCAAAAGTGATGCGATTACTCTTTTTCACAAAAGAACTAAAATCAAACTTTAGGTTTAAAGTATTTTGTTATGTTTGATAGCCATTAAATAAAATAAAGTTATTCACGTTTTAAATATATAATATTAATCTTAATATAATATTTATAGTACTGATAACAGTATATCATATTAATAAACAAGAAGTACAGACAAAGAATTAATTTATGAACAATAAGGCTAGTTTGGTGTAGATATATAAAATGAAAAGACTTTTTTCTATTAAATCAGTAACGAATTGACTGCTCTTCAGTATGTAATATTATTGAGGGTGAACCATAGAATGCTGGCCCTTATATAAGTGAAAGCCTCCTATGTACAGTATCAAAGATAGCTAAGAATTGAATTCTGAATTAAAAACAACTAAAAGTTAGATGCGTTTTGTTTGCCAAGTTGACTTCACGCTTAATATTTCGAGACGTTGAAAATAAATATTTTTCGAATATGTTTGTTTACGATATAGTCTTTCCTGAATAATTTCTTCCGCTTGATGAAGAAAGACGAAAGCTTCATTGATCCGAGCAAATAATTGCTTTAACATTTTACGTGGTTAACTTTAAATCAGCCATTTTGCTTTCTTCTCATTCAGACTTATTTATTTTAATCATAATATGCAAAACAAAATCAAATATGGTAAAATGTGCTCTGTGAAAACGTATGGTTTAGGCCAGTATTCACCACTAAACTGAAAGCGAGGCTGTGAAAACGTATGGTTTAGATTAGGCCAACATTCACCACTAAACTGAAAGCGAGGCTGTGAAAACGTATGGTTTAGATTAGGCCAACATTCACCACTAAACTGAAAGCGAGGTTTTTAAATAAAAGTTTGAAACAATAATATCGTTTGATGATAGCCAAGCCACGTTGATTAGTTAATCGCTTATATAAAGAAAAAATGCAATTTAACATCTAAAATGGCATTCCTTAATAAAATCATAGCCTGTTTGTTATTCTTTTTTTCTAGGGATGTTAAGGAATATTAAGTTGTTACGTTTCGTTTTTAGATAATCTTTTTTTTCCTTTATCCTGTAATATCATTGTTTGTGGCGACGAAAAAAATATATAGATATTATGAATATATTATTTATTTAAGGAAAGAATTAAAATTGGTTGAGCTAGTTCCGTGATTGGTTGAGCTAGTTCCGTGATTGGTTGAGCTAGTTCCGTGATTGGTTGAGCAAGGTCTGTGATTGGTTGAGCTAGGTCCGTGATTGGTTGAGCTAGTTCCGTGATTGGTTGAGGTAGGTCTGTGATTGGTTGAGCTAGGTCTGTGATTGGTTGAGCTAGCTCCGTGATTGGTTGAGCTAGGTCTGTGATTGGTTGAGCTAGTTCCGTGATTGGTTGAGCTAGCTCCGTGATTGGTTGAGCTAGGTCCGTGATTGGTTGAAGTAGGTCTGTGATTGGTTGAGCTAGGTCTGTGATTGGTTGAGCTAGCTCCGTGATTGGTTGAGCTAGGTTTGTGATTGGTTGTGCTAGGTCTGTGATTGGTTGAGCTAGGTCCGTAATTGGTTGAGCTAGCTCCGTGATTGGTTGAGGTAGGTCTGTGATTGGCTGTTCCTTCATCATTTCATGAGTACAGACTAGTGAGACTAATTTCGTTCATAAAAAATTTCAATCTATTCTTCACTACTTTCATCTTCATCTTTTTCGAGATAACATATCTAAATTTGTGCTTTGATATTTTCCAATTTTAAATAAACACGATCAAACTCTATGAAGCTCTCGACAGAAAGTTTTTTTAGTTTCTTCACCATTTCCTAAAACATTTTGTTTTGTGGTTGTAAGAACGACGAGAAATATTTTTGATTTGTAATTAAAATTGAAGAAGTTACCTAACAAAATCTAATCTAACTCTATCTATTACTATCCAATTGCGTCATCGGACACGTCAGACGCGTGTGTGCGTCATCGGACACGTCAGACGCGTGTGATAAAGTACCAGATTCAGTGAATACAGAATAATTTGTTGTAAAATAGTCAGATAAATAGATCCGTTAAATCCCCATATTCCCCGTACTCTTAGCGAGGGAAGTTTAATTATCAGAGATTATAGCTATGATTTACTGCAATCGGTATAGATTCAGCGAGATCTTTGTTTCTAAGATGATGGGTGGGAGGTCTTTAACTATGCCAACAATTTAACAAAAACCTGGTGAAGTATGTATCTTCCCACTCAAGTTTATTAGGAAACTAAATAATTCGGATTAATATTTATTTGATTCTTTCGTGCGAAAGTTTTGTCGCAGCAAACAAGTTCGAGAACTTCTCAGTAACATTCCAAGACCTTATTGACACACCTGCCGAACATTCGTTTGCCATATAATAAAGCAGAAAAGCAACTTTCCCACAACCAGTGTCAATAACAGCAGTTGAAAAGATTGTAGCGAAAACGGAAGCACTCGAATAGTAAGGAGGGGCAAATATATGCGCACATACAGCTGTTTGTAGAGGAGATTACAAAGACATCCCTCAAATTGTGCACCCAATAAATAAATGACTGGATGCACGTATTTTAAGAACTTAAGAAAACGTTTAAATATAGACTTTTCGAGATCCTTTGATACTAACTATGTTACTTGCTATTAGTATAATATTATATATATCTACAATGAGCTGTCAATGTATATTCGAAAAGAATAAAAATTTAGTAAATATTCAAAATTACTAAAGGAATTTTATAAGTGCTGAATTTTCTTTAATCTTTTTAACTCATTCAGTAAATAAGTTTTTAGTCTTCTTTTAATATTTAAGTTTTTGCATTTTATCTTTCTTACCACTAATATAAAAATAACATAATTATTTTTAATTTTTCAACAGGACGCACATTGATAACAGCATATATTATTGTTGAAGTGTATTTTATCCGGTATAAATATTCGTTTATAAATAAATAAATATATATAAAGTCGAGATTAAATTAAATTCACATTCAACTGTTAGAATTACTAGCAATGAACCCGTCCTACGGACGTTAACAATAATATGACAATTGAGGAATTCTGTATGTATGTATGTTACCAATCTATGCCAATCTCCTCCCAAAAAAGTCTATATATGGGTAGTCATGTACATATAGATAAATTAATTATACATTTAAATTGAGAAAAAAATTGTTTGGGAAACAAAGTTAGCCATAAAATATTTAATTATTATTATAAATTTTAAACCTACGCAATCGATAAGTGACATCACATCTAATTAAATTAAATTAAATAATTTTAAATAAATAATTAAATAAAAACTTGTCAAAAAAAATTTCTTTGGCTAAAAACCATCCCAGGGGCATCACAATCATACCCTGAAAATTTGGTTCCAATCGGTCCAGTCGTTTGGGCGTGATTGGCGGACAACCAACAAACAAACAAACATACTCAGGTTTTTCCTCCATTATAGTAGGATACTTGAGAAATAAATCTCCCAACAGCGGGATAGTTGTACTTTTAAGAGCAAAATTTATCCGCGAAACAAAAATCCACAACAGTAAAAAATAGAAGGAAGCCACATTCCGTGCAGATCAAAATGATGCTATGGTAGAAATGCATGAAAAGTAGATATATTTCAGTGGCATGAGCACCTAAGGGTTGTTACGTTATTTTATTATACACATGCGGAAACTAATTGTATCTACTTCCTCCTGCTGTGTCCCCTAGAGACATTATAAAGGAATTCGGTCCACGGTCCACTTGAAATATCAACAATATATTGCGTATCGTCTAACTTTACGTTCTGCAGATCTGTTTACTTTGCATATGCATATTTCGCTATGTTAGAACCGAACACATTAACTAGTAACGATTGCGCGAGACAGAACTGAAAGTTTCATCGAAACGGGACACCTTACACAATTTCAATAGTACTAGTCGTCATTTCCGCATTATGTCAAGGAAAGCAAACTTAAAAAGGTACCTCTCATGATTAAGTGGCACAGACAGGAATGAATGGAATTGGCCAATCAGAACTTCAGAGTGGGTCCAGTATGGAGTATGGGTTCCGAGCAGATGGAGTCAGATGATTAAACATCTGCAGTGGAAAGTTCTCACACTTTATACACCGAGGTGAGGGCCTTGATCTTCCAATGAGGTAGCTTATGCTACTCCTAGATATACAGTTTAGAATAACCAGAAATCTATTTGAATGGATACCCTCTGTCCACATCTAGTCTTTTCAGTCGTGCAAATTACGTTAGGTGCAAGGGCGAAGGCTTGTATACGTTCATGTTCTTGTAGTCTGCAACGTTTATTCAAATTTACTTAGTCTCTAAATTGTCGGGAAATTTATCGATAAGAGTAACAACACAGCTTCTTGCTTAGAACAAACACCGCTAGTAAAGTAAAGTCGAGAATTACTAGCTTTTCTGCCCTTTAGACAGTGTCTCTTGCAGGATGTAACGAGGGTCAATCTTGTATAGCCACCGGGCAACTGATAGGTAAGTCAGGTGCCTATCTTCTATCCTCGAGCTTTCTATAACTCTCAAAAATGAAAGGTGTCCGTATTACAAAGAGTCTAGTGTATGAATAAGAATTCCTCTGTCCCTATTTTTTTTTGGTTGTTGCTTGTTATCCTCCCCTCCTCCCATCTGTCTGCTATGCATTCCCTTCAAGATCATCGAAAAACTTATTTACTGCCCCACGAGAAAACCGGAATCATCGACTCACTACTTCCCATGAGCAAGCATATTTTGCACGAATCAAATTCTTTGATAAAAAATTGAAAGCCGATTGGTCAAAGATTCGTTTTGTGCAAGAAATTCGATTTGTGAAAACCTAATAATCTTTCTTTCTCTCTTTTAAATAAGTTCATTTCAAAAAATTTTCCGGTGCTACACCTCTGGACCTTGCTGAAAGGTTTACAGACTCCCAGTTGAATTTTAATTCGCTTCGCTCATTTTTGCTCGCTGTACCACCTATAAAGCCACTCCGACGTCCCTGATCCGGGAGGTTAATTGGGAATCCTGATAACTCAAACCTTCAAGGGACTGAAATTGTTTGAGTTATCCGGAGTATTTATCAGAAACTACTTTTTTAGGAAAGAAATAACAATAATAATAATAATAAAAAAACAGTTCGAGTTAGAGCGAGTTTTGACTTCGGGGTTCGAGTTATCGGAAATGTACTGTAAAGCGTAAACCGCGAGCTTAGACGGACACCATCTCTAAAATGCAGGGGAAAATCAACATGAAGAAAATATCTGAATAGAATAAGATAAAAAAGTGAGAGGTTTATAAGAAATGTTTGCTTTGACCTTAAAGTTTTTGTTTGTTTGTTTTTTTAGAAGGAAATACACAGGAGAGGCAGGGCCTATAACTCAACAGAGTCCTGTGCATTGGAAGTTTTACCTTTCTCTCCTTTGCCATTAAGAAAGAAAGGATACCTGGAGCATCCTGCCTGGTGGGGAAAGCCAATGAAATAAGCCACCAGTAGCAGCAGGAGTGGTGGTATTTCACCAGGGCGTTGGTTTTAACCCAACTACCACCTAAAAGTGGATTTTATCTTTTCTATTTTTGGTAATTTCTAATTGCAATTTTAGATTTCGAAACTTCTTCGGTAAAAGTATTTTTAAAAAGAAAAACAAAACCACGCGAGAAAAAAGATGGCCGATTTTCTAAACATCAAAACGATAGATTCAGAAACAGAAAACGATGGAATTGTCGACGAGAGTGATAACGAAGAAAACTACTTGACTAAATCTAAAAAGGTATTTTGTATTTAACATAAATTGGAGATAATTACAGGATTAAATATTTAAATTTCATTGGAAACCATTTTTTTAATTGTAGTTTTATAGAAAAAGAAATGAAAATGGTTTGCGATTTTTTAGAAAAGTCTGATCCACACTTATTCACAATATATTCTAGAGTATCAGTGAACTCGTTTAGTAATATCCCAGACAATTATAATTTTCTGAACAAGTAGCTAACTGCAAAGACAAAGACATAGCAAATTAAAGGTGTTTCCTAAAATGAAAGTTTTCTAATTTGGAGAATCTTATGCTTGGATTTTAGTTTCAGAGAATTAGTTTCAGTCAAAAAATAGGGGGGTGCGAAAGCACATTAGTGCCAGCATATCTACTATACCTAGTGGGCTTATGTAGCTATACATGCAATCAAACATTCCTCAACTAATCAGGTGTAATGAACAGGTGAATCATATTTTTGCAAGGGTAGAGTTTACATGGTGTCAGTATACAAACAGTTGAGCATTCAGTTGAACGACTTACATTGTAACATGTAATAGGGTGTGCAAGTCTATTGACGGTGGTTTAAAACGTCACAGTCTTTACTCACATTGATGACCGGCCTACTCAAGCACCAGCAAATAGGTTCACTTGCGGTGTATGCCAAAAGACATGCCATAGCATGGCAGGCTTAAAGAGTCATTTAAGAACTCATAAATAGCTGGTAAATTTTTTTCCCTAACTTTCATAATTGAAGTCACCATGCTTGTAAAACGAGTATTCAGAAGTAAATCTGTCTAAAACACCCAACATCTTTGAAATATTGATCCAGGGATCTCGGTGGTATGGTCTCTTGGATTTTGCAAATAGCATTTTCTTCGTCATCATGTTGTTATCACATCTGCATATGTGGCCAATATATTTGAGATATTGGGCTCGGACAACATTGTACAAGCAGTTTGTCTTGGTGACCGAGATTATATCTGTATTTCTATATTTAAAACGATACTTTCCTTCCACATTTCCTGCTGGCTGATGGTGTCTTGCCCACCCTCCTTTCACAAGATGTCTTAAGAACTCTATCCATTTGCTTTCCAGCTTCTTGAGGTCTTTTTCATGAACATACAGCGATTGAGTTCCATAAATGAGCCGCGATCTTACACACGCCTCTAGAATCTTACGCCATGTTCCGCATTCCCAAATACAAGATCTATTGCATTGTGGGGCTTTGTTGGTGATATAAATAAGTTGGATTATGGACATATTGGTGAAGAAATGAGTCACGTGTGCATTAAAAATTTCAGATTTGCCAGATTTTGGAATTGGTCTGACCAATCAATATATGGGTAATTGAAGTTGGCAGCAATCAAAACATTTGAGTAATTCTTGTAAAAATTAAACTATTAGGTGATCTATATATTGCTGCTACCAATAGCTTTGAATGATTTGTGTTAATCACACAGCATACCATCTCTTGAGCAGGTTTAGATCCAGAGTATCACGGACAAATATAACTACACCTCGGTGACCGGAGTCATTATCGTGGTTTGAGAAAAGCTTAAGTTGGGGTTAATTTCTAACGTAATTGCCAGTAATGAAAATTAATGAAAATTAACATTTACGTGCGTACTTGAGAAGGAGGAGGACGTATATTGTGCACTCCGTGAAAAGCAGTTTTTGTGTGTTGAAACTTAGATAATTTCATAGTTGGAAGACGCTTGACTGTTTCTTCTACTTGTTCACTGGATATCTCGTTCAGAGTCATTTTTTCACTTATTTTGTTCAATATCATCGTTGTGAGTGGAGTTCCACAAGGATTCGTTTTAGCTGCACTTCTTTTCATCATCTACGTCAATGATATACCCAACATAATTTGTTCTATTGCTGGGCTATTTGCTGATGACACCAAAATCTATTCTATTTTATCCGAAGCCATCTCTCATTATCAATTGCAAAATGATATTAACATCTTAGTGTCATGGGCCAAGGCATGGGGACGAATGTGTTTTAACAAAAAAATGTTCCGTTCTTCATCTTGGAGTCAAAAACACCATAGTTATGCTGTGTACTGAGTCGAAAACGGTTATTCTTAAATCGACAAAATGTGAAAGAGACCTTGGTGTGCACATTTCGCAACACATTACGACTCAAGTCAATAAATCCAATTGAATACTTGGGAGAACCTTTACCTATTTACCTATTTAGATGTTGACTCATTTTTAAACAGCTGTTTAGTTTGGCCTCATCTCGAGTACTGTGGAACAATATGTTTCCCAAAGCTGCTCTAAGACAAACGTCAAATTGAAAATGTGCTATGTTGTGCCTCCAAAATGATTTCGGGGTTAATACAACTGCCATATGAACAACGTCTTTGTCGCTTAAATCTCCCAAGCATGCACTGTTGGTTCTTGAAAGGAGATCTAATTGAAGCTTATAAATGGTTCCATAACTATTATAAATGCATTTTTGGCCTCAAGGGTCCTAATTTTTTAGGGTCATAATTTACAGCTACACCGGCTGCGGATTTATAACCAATGGTTTCACTGGCGCCCTTAGAACGCATAGGCTACCACTGCCCTGTTTTGTATATCAATTACATTACTGCAAAAGTTTGTACAGTAGTAAGAACATAATGGGTGGAGTCGTGCCATTTACAGTGAAATAATAATAATAAGAATTTATCGTTGGTCTTTCGACCTACCTACCGCACAACATATTTTAACATATGATTTATTGCATATAATATGCCTAATATACTGTCCTTCACTGGTATGGAGGTGAATGCCAACAAAACACAAACAAAGCGAGTTTGCATGATTGCTCTTACAGACAGAACTATACCTTAGAACTCAATGTTGCACTCAGAAATGTTATTATTTAAGTTTCAGGTACGGTTTGTGTTATTTAAAAAAATACAATAAGGCCTTGTGTTTTCTTTAAATAAAGCGGGATATAAAAAAATAGACTAAGCAAACAATTTTATAGTAAAAATATCTAACTTCCGTTGGTGAGACTTAATCCTAAAAAATAGTAAACTTTGACTTGAAACCTGTGATTGAAATGATGGCATGTCTCTTTGTACTATTGTTATACCGCATGGGATTTCTCTTTATACAAGTCAGAAAGACCAACAACGAAGATGATGCAGCAGAGACAGATTCAAGATTTTGATATTGTTTGAATTTTGTTTGTATATCATTTGATCATAAAAGCGTTATAAAGGAAGTTATAGTTATAAAAGCAAGGCCTATATGTTATACATCTTCAAAGACTGTGTGACTAGTGAACAATAACTTTTGTTGATGCGTAGATTTTAGGTACCTTGAATATAATAATGCTCACAAATGAACTTAAATTTTCCACACTTATATACAGTTTTTTCATTATTAAACTTGTTTCCTATGCAAAAATATTGTGTACGTAAATATGATTTTTACTGCTCCGCATACATTTTCGCGTAGTAGACATATTTTTATGTTTTGCCCTATTGGAATCATCCGACTTTGTAGAATGCTACAATGTAGTAATGGTTTACCCAAACCTTAAGCCACATGACTGGAATTCTTACCAAAGACAATTTGTTAGTTACCCATGTTAAATATATAACCTGTTTGAAATTGTTTTAATCAAGGTGAAGTGAGAAATACATTTTTGCTTTTCAATTGTTAGTTCTAATTTATACTAATTTATTCCAACATTTATATCTGTTACGCAGAAAAGAAAGATGAAATCATCAACAAAGAATGACTTCTCAACCGATTTCACGTTTGACTTTGGAAAATGTGCTGAGACGCCATCTTGGAGCATAAATGCTTTTGTTACGAAAAGTGCTAAAGGACAAGTATATCCTTTTTTGTTTATATTTTGCTAATTGTTTCGTGTGACACTTTATCCATTTGAATCATCTCAGTTTTTTTAAATCATATATCTATACTGAACCCAGAAACTTCCAATTACATCAACACTATCAACATTTTTATTTCTTCACAGAATTCCTCAGAGGTCATTGAAGAACACATCAGAAAGAAAAGGCAAGAAAGAAAGGTTTTCATTTACTATGATTATGTGAAGTTTTCTATGAAAAAAAAAATAAAAATAAATTTATGACTATTTATACAGGAGTACTTCAGGAATATTTTGCCAGCAAATTTGTCATAAATTCTATAATAGCAAGGAATCTTTCAAAAATAAAATATCAAAAGCAAACTAATAAAATAAATTAGTTAAAATGAGGAGTTAAGATTGTAAACTTTCACACTGAAAAACTAGCAGAAAATTACAAAGTGTGAATGAATTGTAGTGCAACAAAACTATTAAATTCAAACGCATCATTTACTAAAATGTAATTTTAAAGTTCAAGAAATAAGATTTAAGATTCAAATTCCATAAATAACGTAATCTCAACTTTCAAAACCACTATAAGAACACATTGACTAACCAAAATAAATATTGAAATATACGTTCAAACACCTTTTTACTTACTCCTGTTCATGAATTAAATACTTTATTAAAAATAGTTTTGCATGTTACTGACTAAATCCTGTGCAAGTTGCACTCATCTTCTTAAATAGAGAGTAAGTTTGTCTGTTGCTATGTAAACACATAAGTTTGTCTGTTGTTATGTAAACACATAAGTTTGTCTGTTGCTATGTAAATACATATTGTGCGGCTTGTCTATATATATATATATATATATATATTACAACCATGTCAACAGCTAATCATATATTTGTAGCTAGCTATTCTTTTAATCGCTGAAAAGCACCAATTTCCTTACTTCCATGTTTTCACTCATTAAAGTGGTATTTAGCTACGTAAAGAATTTTATAGCAAGAAAATGAATACAAAAATAAAATTTTGTGAAAAGGCACACTTTAGTTTATTCAAACAGAATTTAAAGAGCTTGGATTTTTTTAACATATAGTAAGTGTGATTTTCAAAATATGTATAGATGAATAATACAAAGTTTTCAATAGGACTTTGCAATTTCCGTAATTTTCACTTAAACAGCTTTACAATTTGTGAAGTGGAGAATTCAAACACTGATATTGTGGTGCTAATAGCTGGTACAACCATGGTGATAATAGCTGGCACAATCATGGTGCTAATGGTTGGCACAACCACAGTTGAGGGGTGAATCTGATCCAATAAACATCATCACCTGTGTAATGCCATTACATTTCTTGTTTCATATTACCGTTAGGCTAATGAAGAAAGTTCCATGAAGAGCCTCCTGGCTAACAATGATGATAATGATTCTGAATTAGAAGAGGAAATTAGCGAAAGTGAATGTAGCCGAGAGGTTGGTTCTTAGATTTCATTTCATATGTAGAAATAAACGTTGATGTTATTCAGTCGGAAAATATTTCAACATTTTCAAACAAAATCGAAAGGTGGAACAACATTGTTTTGTTTGCTGTACTCATACGTTTGTTCTTTTCCTAGGAATATGGTGATGATGAAAACGACAAAGAGTTTTTCTCTCAGCCTCCACCACAAGTCAAACATGTGTCATTTTCGCAAATGAACTTATCCAGACCTTTACTAAAGGTATTAGCATGCAAAGACATTTCAATATATATTATATAACAGAATATAAAAAGATGAATTTCAACTGCAGGTAATAAGTCATTATTATCATGTTTTACAGGCAGTTAATGACCTTGGTTTTGAGCATCCAACGAAAATCCAATCTTCAACTATTCCCGTAGCTTTACTTGGTAAAGACGTATGTGCATGTGCCACAACTGGCTCCGGTAAGACAGTTTCCATGTTCACACTTAAGAAAATGATATTTATGAACTGTACAAGAAGCTGTTTTAATAAACAATTCTACAAAATTGCTGGCTAGAATAGATGACCAAAGGGTATCCAAACCTTCTTTGAGTGTTGTGGGGCTTGGTTTGGTTAGGGTGCACTTACTGTAAAACCTGTGTCCCAAAAGTGAAATGGCAGTAATATGTTTTGTAAAGAAAGTAGACAGTTTTTTATTTTTGTTGACATGTTTCGGCTAAGTCCTAGCCATCATCAGAACTAAAGAATTATACAGATCCTGTGGACTTATACTTGAAGAAAAAAAATGCTTTGTAATCACAATGTAGAAAATGTGGAAAATGTAAGTAGTAAGTGTAAGTTTGAGAGAGAAGAGGCCAGATGGTATAATGAGGTTATACAGAAATAGAAACAGAATAGTGTTTGAGTTGATTGACTAGGTTTTTTCCAATTGATGTGTAGGGTCTCTTTTACTTTCAATTCAAAAGGGTTAGAGGCAGTGTCAATAATATTAAATGAATCTTTAGAAAAGGAAGTGAAACAGTTCTCAGTGTTCTTCAACTTGTTGTTTCACCAGGTAAAACTGCTGCGTTTATGTTGCCTATCCTCGAGCGATTGCTGTTCAAACCGAAACAAGTTGCCGTCGTTCGTGTCCTAGTGCTGATCCCAACACGAGAGCTTGCCATACAGGTGATAATAAGCTAACATTACAGTGTATGTCTAGCAAATGCAGAAGCATGTAATAATTTTACAATGTTTTGTGAATGAATGTTAACTTAAGTTGTTGTTTCTCAGGTGCACTCGGTCAGCCAGGCGTTGGCTAAATACTCAAGCATACAAATATGTTTAGCAGCTGGTAAGAACATGTTGTATTGCAAATGTTATTTCTCCATACTTAGGTATTCTTAATCTCAAAAACCTTTGATAAAATGGTTACTGTTTGTAATTATTTATCACGTTTCATCCTTGTTATTAAATACCTAACTTATTATTATTTATCACATTTCAGGCGGACTAGATTCTAAAGCACAAGAGGTCATACTACGGAAAAACCCTGATGTCGTCATAGCAACACCAGGCCGGTTGATCGATCACCTGCATAATACTCCATCGTTTGATTTGCGAACTATTGAGATACTTGTCCTCGATGAAGCTGATAGGTAAGTGATGTCAGAGTAAGTAAATGAAAGTAATCACGTCATTGTGTCACTTGTCCAATATAACGAGTAGATGTTCGAAATTGTTTTTGAAAGGGTAGATGTTCGAAATTGTTTGTAGTGTGCAGGGTTAACAGTTACAGATAGTACGGTTTTATCTTATCTGATTCAAAGAATCTTTTTGGTGGGAAATTTGTTTGTTTAGTTTTTCTTTTTTTCGTCAATTTTAAGAAGGTGCATTGAATAAGAAGAAAAAACTGTAAACGTTAAAGAGCTTTTTCTTTATGAGACTGATGGTGTTATTTTAGAATGTTGGAGGAACACTTTCAAGACCAGATGACGGAAATCGTTCGATTGTGTTCTCGAGGAAGGCAAACAATGCTCTTCTCAGCAACTATGACTGATGAGGTAAAATATGTTTATCTGGTGTGCATATACCATTTTGATATGAAATTTGCATGTTTGGAAAGCATTTTTACTGTCAGTACAGAGGCATTGTTCTTCAGTTAATGGAAAATAAGGTTCTGTCGAAGAATACAAGTATATAATGTATATACCTTTAAATCATGTTTACAATCCTCGCCTGGGATAATTGTTTGTTGTTTGTTTTAGATGAAAATAATTGTTTTGTTTGTTTCCCAGATTCCTCTGACCAATCTTGAAAACAGTTATAACATACATAGTTTACATAGTTCCATTTTTCACAACCAAACCGAGTTAGTTCAAATCCCACCCTTGGTTTCACAACCAAACCGAGTTAGTTCAAATCCCACCCTTGGTTTCACAACCAAATCGAGTTAGTTCAAATCCCACCCTTGGTTTCACAACCAAACCGAGTTAGTTCAAATCCCACCCTTGGTTTCACAACCAAACCGAGTTAGTTCAAATCCCACCCTTGGTTTCACAACCAAACCGAGTTAGTTCAAATCCCACCCTTGGTTTCACAACCAAACCGAGTTAGTTCAAATCCCACCCTTGGTTTCACAACCAAACCGAGTTAGTTCAAATCCCACCCTTGGTTTCACAACCAAATCGAGTTAGTTCAAATCCCACCCTTGGTTTCACAACCAAACCAAGTTAGTTCAAATCCCACCCTTGGTTTCACAACCAAACCAAGTTAGTTCAAATCCCACCCTTGGTTTCACAACCAAACCAAGTTAGTTCAAATCCCACTCTTGGTTTCACAACCAAACCAAGTTAGTTCAAATCCCACCCTTGGTAAAGTTCTTTCCTGCAGTAACAGTTTAGTTTTAAATTGTTAAATATTGAGATTATTAGAAGATCAAGGTAACAATTGCTACATTGAAGGAGATCTATTCACCAAGCTGAAAAAATCTCTTAGTTATTTCATGCAATAAGCATTGTGTTGTTGTTGTTGTCATGGTAACACCCTTAAGCAATCTAACAATACAGCAAATCAGTCTGCTAGCAAATATTTTGTTTAAAATTTATCACTGTTCTACAAGAAATCACATTTAATCTAACAACAAGATAATAACAAGATGTGACATAATAGCACCAAAGAAATCTAAGTCTAAGAAAAGGTGTATTAATGAGCACCCATGGTAAATTCAAGTTGTATATCATAATGTTTGTTTAAAATCCCTAAATATATAAATACTGTTACAGTCCAGCTGATATTTCGTAGGTAGAGGCATTGGCATCCCTATCTCTGAATCGTCCGGTGAAGTTGTTTGTGGATCAGAACACGGATGTGGCTCACAGTTTGCACCAGGAATTCGTGAGGATTCGAGCAGCTAGGGAAGCGGATAGGTTAGCCGTGGTCACAGGTGCTTGTTTAGCTTATAACATGAATCATAAGAGTTACTGGTAAAATTTAAATTTGTTGACATTTTCGATTCTTTGTTGCACTTGGTTCGATAAATTGAGAAATATTTCGATCTCAATGGTTCAGGGTTTTTTTTATGCGTAAATCCACATTATGTTTAAAGAATAGATTGGTTTGATTTCTAGAGTATGTGTAAAAAATATATTTGTATTTTTGTATACAATACAATTGTATTGTTTGTATCTGTTCTTTAATATATGGCAGTAACTTGTCATTATCTTTCCCTTAGCTTTATGTTGTCGTTCATTTCGCGACCACACACTCGTTTTCCTACAAACGAAAGTGCTGGCACATCGCCTGCGCATCATCCTTGGGTTGTTCGGCCTCCGCGTAGGAGAACTTCATGGTAATCTGACGCAACTACAGGTAGCTAGGGGTGGTCTTTACCTCTTTCCTATATAATTACTTTTGAGAGCGCAACATTGTAATGTTTCCACTTCTTTCGTTGTGTTGATTATTCCAGTTTGGTAGGAAGTCACTATCTTCACAAAATCTTTATCACACAAACAATTTGGTTGCCTTGTGATGATGCATGCACGTTGTTTAATAAAATTGATGTCAAAACCACTCTAGATGAGAAGTATTTAATCGTTAAATACTTTTGACCTTTGGACCCTGAGTCGTTAATTTCACGAATTACTTTTCAACGGCTTCCGCATGAACACAGCTTTTTATTACATGTCATGTTTCTTCTTTAGCGTTTGGAGTCGTTGGAAAAGTTCAAAAATAACGAAATTGACATTCTGGTGGCAACGGACCTCGCCGCTAGAGGCCTGGACATTTCTGCTGTTAAAACCGTAAGTTGTACTATTAAATGGGTAAATTCTATTACCCTATTTGTACTAATTTTCGCGCAACGGGCTTTATGTGTAATTTTGCGCATACCTTATTTGCGCGTAATAACTATACTAATTTTCGCGCATTTTTCAGATTTTTGCGCGAATGCACGAAAATTAGTGCAAATAAGGTAATTTCTATGATTTGTCACTGTAGTACATGTTAGCCTATTGGTAAAATTTCATGACTTGCTTCTGTTCTATTTCTCAATAGGTGATATCTTTCAACATGCCGACCACCATCAAAAGTTACATTCACAGAGTTGGTAGAACGGCCCGAGCGGGTAAATCTGGCAGGTAAGTATTTATTCAATTCATCTCCTTTCTTGGCAACGAAGTATGAGACGCACTACACCATTGGCATTTCACCCGGCTTGTTACTACCCTATCGTTCATAAGAGGTCATTCAAATCACAAACCACTTATTTTCCAAATCTCAAAGAAAATGTTATCTGTTATAAATTGTGCATAAAATTTCACGTGTAAATTAGGTATATATGAAGAAACACAGTTGTTAGGGTAACAGTATTTCCATTTTCAAAAACCTTTTAGCTTTACAAAATGGCTGCAGCACAAACTATAGGTACCAATTTTCAAAGTGATCGCGGAAGTCTTTCACAAAATGTAACAAAGTTAAATTTGTCTGGTTACTATGGGGTGACAAAGGGAGTCTTAATTTCGTCTGGTTGCTATGGGGTGACAAAGGGAGTCATAATTTTGACTGGTTACTATGGGGCGGCAAAGGGAGTCATAATTTTGTCTGGTTGCTATGGGGTGACAAAGGGAGTCATAATTTTGTCTGGTTACTATGGGGTGACAAAGGGAGTCATAATTTCGCCTGGTTACTATGGGGCGGCAAAAGGAGACATAATTTTATCTGGTTACTATGGGGTGACAAAAGGAGTCATAATTTTATCTGGTTACTATGGGGTGACAATTTTATTTTATTATTATTTTATTTTATTATACAAATATTTTAACAGGATAAGCTTTCAAAAATATGTACAATATTTACAAAATATCTACACTATTTCTGTTTTCCAAAGTGTCCTGTGTCCAGATGTTGCAGTATAGATAGAAAAAATGATAAAACATAAATGAAAATGTACGAAAAATTGATAGCCATGATTGATTATGGAAATAGATCAACAAGAAAGAGATATTTTAGAAGTGCATAAGGATCATGACTAAACAAAAAGGATAAAACTGATAAGTAGATTAGTGAAAACGTTTATGGTAAGATATAAAATTAGTTGTATAAAAGCATATAATAACATATAAAAATATAAATCTAAGTTTTAAGAAATTCAGTTAATAAAGATTTAAAATTAGATTTTACATCGATTTTACGTATCGAAAGTGGAGCTCATTATAACATTTTGCTCATTATAACATTGTTGGGAGACGAATTAGTTTCTTTTTGTTTCGTGTTTGATTGTCCATTATTTTAAAATAGTTACGGAAATTTGAACAAGTAGTCCCATGGATACAATCAAATACTTGAATATACAACCGTTTCTTAGCCAGGTTCTCGATCTTTGGCACTCTCATAGAGCTGTTTAGGCCGAATATCAGGTTTTTTGCCCTTCTTTCAAAGGAAGAAATTTTTTGGCTCTGAGTTTTGTTCAGATTCAACGTCAGAATAGAACAATATGTGAACAATGGGACGATCATGGTACAATGGATTGCTAAGGCAGCCTGCGTTGTGAGATGAGACCGGATTCTTTTGAGCAAATACATTCTGCTTGATGCTTTCTTGTAGGTTGATAAGAAGTGTTCAGTGAGTGAGAGTGACTGGTCAGGTTTGATTCCAAGGTATTTGTAGGAGCTTATAAGCGACAGTGTTTGTTGACGATATTTAATGTTGAGTGAAGCATGTTTTGTACGTTGTTTTGTCCCAAAAATCATACACTCAGTTTTGCCTTTCTTCATATTGGTAACCAGGTCGTTCTCTTCCATCCAGTTAGCAACTCTTCCGAAGTCTTCAGTTAGATTTTTTTCAATTTCCTCCTGTGATTTAGAAGACGAGTAGACTACAGTATCGTCGGCGTATAAGATGATTTTTGAGTGTTTCAGGACTTCACCAATGTCATTGAAGGCAAGGAGGAACAACAGGGGTCCTAGCACAGATCCCTGAGGTACTCCACAGAATACAGGATGGGTAGTTGATATTGTACGATTGTAGCAAACAATATGTTTCCTGTTGAATAGGTAGTTGGTTATAAGTTCACTTTCCATGCCATAAATACCATAGCTTGGAAGACATTCGATGATCTGGGTGTGGCCGAGGGTGTCGAAGGCCTTACTGAGGTCAATGAATACTGCACCTGTCATTTGACCCTTCTCCATGTTCTTCCTGATAGAATCCATAAACAATGTTGCTGCTAGTTCAGTGTTTCGTTGCCTTCTAAAACCAAATTGAAAATTTGAAAGAAGGTTTTGTTCTTCGAGGTAATCAGTGATCTGTTTGCATAGACATTGTTCAAAAATTTTTGAACATGCCGGGAGAACTGATATAGGTCTGTAATTGTCCATGTTGCTTTTCAAGCCGGATTTAAAAACTGGAGTTATCTTCCCAATCTTCCAGTCATCAGGTATGATTTCGGTATCGAAAGTGAGGTTGATCAGGTAAGCGAGAGGTTCAGCAAGGCAGGGGGCGATATCTTTCAGAAAACGCGGTGGCAGGTCATCTGTTCCACCTGCCTTTTTCTTTTGCAGCCTGCATAGAAGTTTGCATACGTCAGTTGTCGTCACAAATTTGAGTCGAAAGGTGTTGTAGGTTTTCGATGTTCGTTTAGTTGGTTGTGCCCAGATGAAGTTCTTTAGTAAAATCGCTTTTGACTTCACAGTTGAGGCGACATTAGCAAAGAATGTACAGAACCCGTATGCAATGGAACTGGAGTCACACGTCAACTCGCCGTTAATGTAGAAAGTTTTGGCAAGCTTTTCCTTGCCTTTGACAGGAAATATCGATTTCAAAGTCTTCCAAAACTTTTTTGGCTCATCTGCGCATTCATTCAGTTGGTTCTGGAGATACTGGTTTTTTGCTTTTTTGACGAGATTGTTTACTTTGTTGCGTTGGCGTTTGAAGATTTCGTGATGTGAATCCGTTTTGGATTTTCTGAACTTCCGCATTAAAGAGTCACGTTTGTTCATCTCTTTCTTGATATTGATTGTAATCCAAGGAGATATTTTACCTTGGATCCTCTTTTGTAGTTTTGGTGCACACTCATTCAATAAATTTTGTAGGTAGGTTTTTAAATTTTTCTAAACAGCATTTGAGTCAGTTTTATTATGGATGAAGTTTCATGATTCACCCGCAAGTTGTTTTTTTACATTGGCAGCATCATAGTTTTTGTAATTTCTACAATTTATTGTTTCAGGTTCATGCTTGTAAATTCCAATTTTCCGTCTGCAGCAAATAATATCATGGTCACTGATGGTTGAGGGAATAACTTTTACATTAGACAAATGTTCTGGTTTGTTTGATAACAAAAGGTCGATTAATGTTTGAGATGCATTTGGAGGGCGATATATAATCCCAACAATAAACGATTTCGAGTGGTTGATGAAAACTTCGAGCCAGATACCTTCAACATCATGATTTTCGAGGTCTTCTCTTCTTGTATAATCAATATTTTCTCTGATATATACAGCAACACCCCCTCCATTGCCATCACGATCTCTTCTCTCAAAGTTGAATCCATCAACAAAAACAAATGAAGATAGCAACGTTGTTGTTAGTAATGTTTCTGTGACTCCAAAAATATTTACATTGTTTTGATTGATAAAATCAGCAACAACATCTCTCTTAGAAAATAAACCACGTACATTCTGGTGCGCAAAATGTATTCCTTTATTGTTTCTTGGACCAGAACATTGCTCGATATCTCCACAAAGTAAAATGAGTAAAAGGAGTAAAAACTTCAAACTCAGAATCGCGAGAGCACGTCTGAACGCCATTATTAAAAACATTTTTAAACATACAAAAGGAGTCATAACATACACATACACAAAGGGAGTCATAATTTCGTCTGGTTACTCTGGGGTGACAAAGGGAGTCATAATTTCGTCTGGTTACTATGGGGTGACAAAGGGAGTTATAATTTTGTCTGGTTACTATGAGGCGGCAAAGGGAGACATAATTTTGTCTGGTCATTATGGGGCGGCAAAGGGAGACATAATTTCGGGAAGTTGTTACTCGACTACCGCCAATGAATTTCAGAGATTTCTTTGCATGGTCCTTTACGTTAATAAAAAACAATTTTGATAATTTGAGCCAATTGGAAGATGGGCAGTTGACATGGAACAACGTCTTGTGGAATGACCCCAGGAAAATTGTTGAAGTGTGTGCCTTTTAGCTAAAATCTAAAATTCTCTTTATTTTTTTAAATAGAAGAATCGTTCGTCTTTATATTTTAGCCTATCTTGCAAACGAATTGCTGTACTATTTCGTATTTTGCACAATTTTTAACTGTGTATAATATCTGTATATATTTTTTACCATTTATTTTATAACCTTCTATTAGTCTATTTGCCTCAAAGAAGTCTGACTCGTAGAAGTAACTGACTTCATATCGAGTACAAAAACTGTACTGTACTGTAACTGAATTGTTGCACTATTTCGTCCCTTGTAGATCGATAACATTGGTGGGGGAGAAGGAGCGTAAAATGTTGAAAGAAGTCGTGAAAAACGCAAAGGTACCGGTGAAGAATCGAATCGTGCCATCAGGTAAGCTTTCTCCCTTTGATGCATTAGTTCAGCGCTATTCGTTTCTTTTTGTGGTAATACTATATGTACAAGGGTCTACGATTGCAGTTTTCACTGAATAATCGCAAATAAACAACAGGTATAAGCAGTATAAGATACTAGATATTTGGAGCTTGCTCCAGTATCCTTATAATTGACAACCCACCGTTTTCAAATTTTCCTTTTAGATGTCATTGACAAATACAAACTAAAGGTGGATAGCTTTGAGAAGGCCATAAAGGACATTTTGAAACAAGAGGAAACTGATAAAATGGTTAGACGACGCTTATTTGAGAGTTTTTCAAACAAATGTTTATGTGTGCCAGGAATAATATTTCAATAGCAAATTACATCATCATCTTTATTACATCATCATCGTTATTACATCATCATCTTTATTACATCATCATCGTTATTACATCATCATCTTTATTACATCATCATCTTTATTACATCATCATTGTTATTACATCATCATCTTTATTACATCATCATCTTTATTACATCATCATCGTTATTACATCATCATCGTTATTACATCATCATCTTTATTACATCATCATCGTTATTACGTCATCATCAAATTACCGTCATCATCGTTATTACATCATTATCGTTATACACATCTTGCATTCAAGTTTCGTATTGCTGAGATGGAGATGAACAAGGCAAGAAATCTTGTGGTTCATCGAGACGAAATAATGAGCCGACCAGCAAAAACCTTTATAAAACAAAAACAGACAGGTAAGTGCTCTATGTAACAGTCTGTCTAAAAACTTCAAAAGTGGTTTATCCCTCCGGCTACCTTTTATGATTTTGTCATAAATTTCGTTGATTTGCTTACAAACCGCGTGGTGATATTATGTATATCGTTAACTTATATTTCTTTCGAAATCCTTTCTTAATAAATTCTTAAAGAAGTGCACTTTTTCGACACGAAATTATATTCCCGGAAAGAAATTCTTCCTTGAGGAAATTCTGTCCTATTTCACAAGAGGTAAATCTATGTAAATGAACTAACCTTTCTGTTTGGATTTGTTCCAATTTTTCTCAGAGACTATGGGATGCCTTAGGACTGTAAAAGTAACTTGGGCAACGGAAATTTCTACTTTATATAAATAAATTCGGAGTGGTTTAGTATAGGGTTTAGTTTGAAAACAACATTGGTTTTCTGATAAAGATAAAAGTTACGTAGTTGAGTTGTTATTCCTCTGACAATTTCATTGCATAATTTCTAAGTGATTTTACAAATCCCTTGAATATTACTCATGGACAAAGCATTAAAGGAGTTTTGAAATTTTAACTATTTCAGTGAATGCTTTGATAGGAGGTGAGTAAAATATTGTTGTTATGTTGTTTTTTCTGGCGTCATATATATATATCAACACGGGGTATGCGGGTCATGTAACATCTTTGACCTTATGGATATAAGCCCATGCCCTTTATGCACTGCTGTCACGGAGTTTAAAATGCAAAGTTGGTATCTTGCGTGGGTTAACTCACCACTGTTTTCCCTCTCACTGGGGTTGGCGTTAGGAAGGGCATCTAGCTGTAAAAACATCTGCACCAATAAACCATCAGATGATTAAACCTACACAATTGTGGGGAATATCATTTTTTGAAAACGCGCAACCCACTCTGAGTGGAAAAAGTCACGTAAAAACAGATGATGATGATGATGATGAACACAGCGTTTAACCCTTTCCTATCGCATTCTAAAATTGCGAGGATATCTCTGTTTCAGAAAAAAACTGATCTTTTTTATGTTGAATCGTGTGTATGATAGTTAAGATTTGTTTGTTTTGTTGGCCATTATGAGTGTTTTTTACTTCTAGCAACGAAAAGCCAGAAACCTGGAAAAGACAGAAAAAAAGTTTGAATGTTTTTTTGAATAATATAACGACGGAAATATATCAATGAAATAATTTTGAATGTTTTTCGAGGTTGCCTACTATAATGTTTTTTGTGTGTTTGGCGCTTCTCCATCTTGTACATAATGAGCGCTTTGATGATCCAGAAAAATCTTGATGTTCATCTACAGTTGATTTACTGGTTTTAAAAAAGAGAAAAAAACTTTGCGCGCCAAAAAGTCAACTCTAAGATGAGAATTGAACGTTTTCTAAATTTAAACGTTAATTTTATTATTGTTACTTTTGTTATTATTATTATTATATTTACTATTATTATTACTATTATTATTGTTATTATTGTTACTATTTCTTTCATTGTTTTGCTTCATTTTTTCCATTTTCAACCAGATAATAAACGATGAGGAACATAAATGTCAAAAAGAACAAATGTTTCAAGTGCGACAAATGAAGAAGGAACGAAAAACGAAAAGAAGAAGAGCTTGCGACGAGAATAATCATACTCCTGGTCCAAAGAAAGGTTTCCCCAATTTTTCCTTTATCTATAGCTAAAAAAATAATAATTTAATAAAATCTAGGTTTTAACGGTACGTTTTATAAGGGATTCATTTAGTTAAAATGAAATTCATTCGTTATCTTTACAGGCGCAAAAGAAAGTCGTTTGGTGCCTTCCAAGAGAAGCTTCGACAAGGAACTGACAGATACTAGCAGGAAGAGCTTGAAGAGTTTAAGAGCAACGCCAGTCAATAAAAAAGCTAAATCTGTTTCTGGCTTCAAGTCAAAAAGAAGGTTTGGTTTTATTTCATTTATATTCGCATGTGACTGAAAGATTTTCATTGGTTTATATTCGCACGTGACTAAAAGATTTTTATTGGTTTATATTCGCACGTGACTGAAAGATTTTCATTATGTTTTAGGTATAAAAGAAAGTGAAAAGAAAGATTTATTGAATGGATCACTTGTAAGCATGGCCATGAATAATGCACCAATATCGATCAGTGTTTTGCTTTCATAGCATATAGGTAGTTTCTTTCTTCTAGTTCAACCTAAACGCTGATTAAAATGGTAAACGTTTTTACCCTAACCCCCTTGTCACCCGAGAGAGGGGCTGCTACTATTAGGAGGTCTCAGGATATTTCCTAGAGTATGTTTAGGGTTAGATAGAGATTATTGTGATATCTTTAGACGATAGAAAGCTGACTTATCTGAGATAAATGGTTTGGTTCCCATTGTAATATTTTAAGCATTTTCAACACAAAAATCTCTAAAATTGAAACTTTTACAACTATTGCAAAAAAAAATTATCTCTAATGAAGGAGGAGTTAACCGAACGTTTCATAGTTCATCGTTTACGCAATGCTTGATCGGCAGCATTAAATCGAAATGTCGTCTCCGGTTTGTTTACTCCGCGCGATCCACGGATAACATCAGATTGCTGAACGGAGAAGCATATCCGTACGGATGAAATCTGTGAAGACGGCGTATTGTATTTCTATTTCCTTGTACCGCTGAGCGTGTTGGTTGAACACCCTTTCATCTAAAACTAATCGTTGGCCTTGGGTCCAAAAGCTTCGTGCACTTAATGTCAAGTCTCGCTTCGTTTGTCCACTAGGAGGAGTATTTCCGGCAGCTGTCGAATGCTTGGATGTAGATGGGGATGATTTTGAGTCAATCATAACGGTGATGGATTTACAAGAAAACCAAGAACAACGGCCAGCGGGAGAGATCGTTAGCGAAATTAACGAAGGTAGAATGAACGTGAAATAATCACTTTAAAACCTTAAGGGCATTAATTTCTGCGGAAATAATTTTTGCGAATCACTTATGATTTTGGGCAAAATCGCAAAAATTAATATGCCCTTAAGGTAGTTCAAGGCTTCGTGAGCTACCTTGCTGGTTGACGAGTTGTGCTGTCATGTTTATCGAGTTATCATATTCTATCGGTGAACATTCATTCCCTGAAGATCTTGATACTATGACCCCCTAATCGAGGTGGTAAGGCAAGAAGATGGCGCTCACGGAACACTTCATCATTGAGTGACAATATCCCTCCAGACATGTTGTTGGTGATTAGCTAGCTTCATTGCGCCATTATTAATGGCGCAATAAAGGCCCAATTATTAATTCAATATTTCCTCTCTCCATCAATTCTTTGAAACGTTTAGAAATCACATCGATCGTTCTTTTTGTGATTATCTCTTGTAGGGCTTGTGCTTCACTCGACAATTCCGCAAATTCACCTCTTCCCCATGTTTTCAACCTCCTGTTCGACGCTCTAACATGGTCTTGACCTTTCGAGGTTTGGAAGGCTTCTGTAGTAGGAGCGCTGGCATTATGTATATTGTTTTTTATCGCACATTCTTTCAGTGGGCTATTTTCGACCCATGCGTTTAGTAATCTTGTTGTCTCGCGAATGTAGGCTTTGCCAACAGCTCCATTCGGTAGCATGAAGAGATTTGGCCTCCAATACACGATCTTGTTGTAGCAGGTTTCTAGATCTTTCATGACTTTGGTCCCTTTCATCTCACCCCAGTAGAAATGTTCTGTTTGTTCGATTACTTGATCGTTTTCGGCTTGGCGTGTTCGCGTTCATTTTCATCGGGATGGGGTCCATTTTTGTTCACGACTTTATTTGTGTAGGCGACGTGAGATGAATGAGAGTACCAGGTGCATCTCACAAAGAACCAAAATACTTTGTAAATAATGCGGCACTGTACCACAGTAAAGTAACAAAACAAATTAAACAAATTCTTTCGCCCAAATCCAATCAGTTTTCAAATTACATCTAAGAATTCATTCAATTCGTGCGAAGTATTCGCGATGCGGATTCTAAACAATATTTTTTAGACTTGAAATACAGAACTGCATGTTTGTGCAGTCTATGGCGGTAAAAACAAGAATTAATGAAAACATTTTCTAACATTAAGTAAACATTGATTTGGGTGGGATTACTTAATTAAACAAACGGTGAACAGTATGCTGTTGCTGCGTTTGGTGTTCGGTGCTCTAGCTTTCGTGTGTAACTGTTTGGGGTTGTATGTACTGAAAGAAACACGAAACATGGACAAAACTGACCGCATGATCTTGATGGCTATGAGTGCCACCGAGTTATCTTATATTGTCTCCTACGCCACTTTGTTCACTATAAACGATGATAACGAAACCTTCCTGCAAGTGTTGAAGTTGGCCTGCAGTCGATGCTTTATTACCCTGTATTACCTGGTGATGGGGTTGTTAACAGTCAACCGATTTGCAAGGCTGTACTATAACATCAGATACCAGCTACGTTGGCCGGTGTCGTTAACGCCCAAATGTTTAGGAGCGTTATTGGTTACAAGTTTACTGTACGGAGTAACAACGGCAAACTTCGTTAGCTACGGAAAGGGAATTTACAGCTACATCGTTTTATCCATCGTCCTATTGCTTGTAATGGTGGTCACATATTCGTACGCTGTACATAAACTGAAGGTGATGAGGAGGAAAAACAAAGTGGGAGTGGCAACTTCAAAGACCAACATAAACATCTCCAAGGGAATGCTAATGAGCGGCCTGATAACGTGCAGTTTCGTTATTTTCGTGATCTTCCCGAATTGGGTGTTTGCGTACGGTGAAATAGTCAACACCCCTAACAGGTTTTTGGATTACACTCAGACGCTGTGGAGCATCGGGTTCAGTACAGATGCATGCATATACGTCATGGTTTCACCAACGATAAGACATGTCGCATGTAGAAAGTTCTTGAAATGCTTCAAAAGGTGACGAAAAAACTGCGTTCATTTGCGAGATCTATATAATCAACAAGAAAGTGAAAAATCGGCTTTCACATTTTTTATTATCGACTCATCGATAAAAAGTAAATGTAATAAAGCTACTCGGGTTCTAACAAACGTTAAACAGAAAGAACGATATGAAATCTGTCTCTCTTCTAACCAATAAATATATGCATACAAATATAAAAGATTTACTATTTCCTACAAGGCTTGTTACGTCACGCCAATCGACCTCATTATTTCGTTATACTGATCGTCTACGCAACTAAAAACAACCAATCATATTCCATCTTATTTATACACGCACGGTCAATCACATTTAAGCAAAAACACGTAATTGAACGAGCTGAAATTTTATAAATCTTTTAAAACTGATTCGACGCTACTTTTGAAAAATATCATTCTTTTATTAATTTCCCCTATATAAAACACAGGTTAATTTATTATGAAATATCCTTAGAATCATTTTTTTTTACCAGTTTTCATGCTGCATGCGATCTATAAATGATTGTTTGTAGCGGACGATATCACGCAATGAGTTCAAGTCGTTCTCGTATCTCGCACGTATGTTGTTCAACTCGGCTTCTTGTTCGGATATCCTGATAACCAATCAGAGTGAAGGTAACATGAATCGGGCGAGAATTGCCAGTTTAGAATATAATTCAATAAAGTTTTTCTTTTTAAAACGATTTATAAATTTAATAATATAATAATTCTATAGTTCTAATATTGAGAACGTACTTTTCATTGGCTAGGTTTAATTTTTCTTCGCTCGCAGCTTTGAATTCCTGGGAAAACATGAACACAATTGAATGAGGGGCACACTCATTAACATCAGAGTTACATTCATGTACGCTTCCATCTCCTCAACCTTGATGTGATCTTCTTCGACGTTCATGTTCTCAGAAAGAATGGCAGCCAATCGGTCCCTCTCTTTAACGCTGTTTTCGGCCTGAAAATGAAAGATAGCACAACCTTTAGTATGGTCAACTAATCATGACTCGTGAAAATTCGCAGTTAGGCACCATATTCAAAACACAACAATTCAAGGGGTGGAGTTTATGGAGGGTTGTGGTTCTTTTCTCCACAATCTTTTCTTCCTTAAAGGTTTTATACAGTGATTTCGGATTAGTTAATGAAAATGAAAACAAAACGCACAACTTTTACAACTTCAGAGAGCGTTTCTTTCGTGGTGACCTCATGGCGCAATGATTCATCAAGTTCCAGCATGCATTGAGCTAATTGATCCTCGCACTTGCTAAAAATCGTAATCGTAACATTTAATTCCATCTATGTAGATGATATACTGATGTTAAAACTCCAATTTAACCAAAAAAATAAAAATCACCAACATCACATACGCAAAATCTAACGCTTGTCTTGGAGAACCGCTCTCTCTGTCGATATTAAAGAATGAAAAGTCAACAAAACTAAAATATAAAGACCTTACATGGAATGCTTTTCAGTCAGCTGCAACTCCATGTCCAAGCGTAGAATTTCCGCCGTCAAATCTGTAAAAAGAAAAGTTCAAAGGTTGCCCATTAATGTCCATCAAGAAATAACTGTTGCTGAACATGGGCTCGGAAGAAAGAAGTTATTTTAATAACGTTCGTTAAAACTTTATAACTTTCTTCATCACCAAAAAAACTTTCATCATAATGCAATACGAAGATACCTGACACTTGCACTACTAGATTTTCTCTTTCCTTCTGAGATGCCTGCGAAAATAGAAACCTTCAGATAACGACATCAGGAAAACTGTTGTTAAAATATTTACTTCACCTCTATTTCAGTTATTTTATTATTAGTTTAGCAACAAGAAATGTCAAATACAACCGAGATGTTCGTTCATAACCTTGAGCTTTGCCTTGCTGTCATCAATCCGAGATGTCAAAATGGTTGTTTCTTCTCTGTGTCTCCTAAGATCACAAAAACAAGTAAAACATCAACAATGCCTCACATTTGAATGGAACGAATAATATAATGAAAGAAAAAACTTGTAATGAAAAAAAAGAAGATTTAATATGTATGGTGTCTTGTCTAGAATGGTAGAAATTAGAAATACTCTTAGAAATACAACGTGGTACATTGGAAACTTCACCTTTCCAACTCCTTTACTTCTCGTTCATGAATAGTAGCTTCAACCATTGTGTATTGACTTTCGTTGAGTTGTTTGTGGCGACACTTCATAACTTCCAGTTCTTCTTTCACCACGAACAGCTGCTGCTCAAGCAGACAGTGCTTCTTGTTCGATTCCAACAGTTGGGTGTTCAGTGCTTCCACTAAACATGAAACATTTGTTTTCCATCCAAATGCACTTTGTTCAAATAATATTAAAAATCCCAATAAACACTACACTGCAAAACCAATGGAAGAGATGATGGAGAATCTCACTAACTTGAAGTATTTTGATATTAAAATAAATTTAAAATTATAAAAGAGGAGAGTCTACCTTCTCGTTGATGATTTACATTCGATTCAGATAGAGCCTTTTTCCACACTATCTTCTGTTCCATCAAACATTCATTTTCCTCCAAAACAACGTTTGCTTGTTGTTTCAAACGCATCCTATGGCATAAAAACTGAGTTAAGAAATGAAAATAGGGTTCAGAAAGTTAATAAGTATATAGTTCATTAAATAAAAAACAACTGTTGGTTGTTGAAATACCACCGAGGAATATCAATCATTGAAAAGACAACCTCATTACCAGTCCTCTTCCGGCACTTGTGTTTTCTCCAGCTTCTTGTAAGACTTCTAAAAAATGAAACCCAAATCACCGCTCACCTAAGTTTTACAAACTGTAGCGGTGTAAACACAGCATGATTAAAAATTTTGAAACAAGCATTTTCCTTTAAATTTTGTATTGTTGACCTCTTTATATAGCATACCTTAAGAGCTTCAATCGTTTCCTGCTTTTCAAGTATTTGTTGTTCAAAACTTTCCACCAAACCTGTCACATACTGAAAGTCCATCTGAAAACATGACTCATAAAAATGTCATAAAATCATTTGGTTCTCAAAGAGGCTCATGATCAATTAGTCCACATTCCATTATGTATTTGTTTCATCATACCCTCTCACTAAACACACTTAATGAGGAAAACAACTTTTAATAACATAAAATTGAAGCAATAGTACAAACAATTAATTTCATTTAAATTCAACTACTTTTAAATCTAAAATCTTTTACACCCATTCGACTAATAAATCAAATAATTACAGTTTGTGTAAGGTAGCTATGACAACAAACATGGAGACGAAGGAACATACTTGTTTTTCTTGGGCTTCCAATGTTTCTGTTGTTTTAGATCTGGATACTTCTTCATTTAAGCGCCGAATAATAACCCTTAAAGCACGAACCTGCTCCTGTAAATGCTTGTTTTGCTTCAGCAGGTGCCTCTGCTCTTCTGCCTCTTAGAAAAAAGAAGATGATTTAAAAAACAGATACATGCAAAGAAGATGATTTAAAAAACAGATGCATGCAAAGAAGATGATTTAAAAAACAGATGCATGCAAAGAATGAGAAATACTATATCTTGTAATCTTCTAACTTGGAACATTTACGAGGAAGATTGAAATATTGTGTTGTAATTGTGTTATTTACCATATTGTTATTAACATTTGATGTTTGTTTATTTTAGTTGATTTAAAAAGCTTAAATGTTAAATGGTATCTTATGTTGTCTTTTTTATTCATCACATGTGTGTTCGCTAAGCTAGAGTTTAGACAAATCCATTCATGAAAACCAACAACTAGTAGTCTGATTTTCAGTAAAGCATGCCAGATTATGGATATAACCATCGTTATTTTACTCGATTTTTATTGGGGAAAGTATAAAAGAACAGTGCACAAAGGGAAAAAAAGGTTTTATTTGATAAAAACAATTATTTGAAAATCACTTACGTTGATGCGTTTTCAAAAGACCGTATTGTTCTTCTTCATTCTGTAAATTGAAAGTAGTATCAACATCCGGGTACCTAAGATCCAGCGAGGATTTTGGGTCATTCTAAGAAAAGAACAGTTTGGTTGCCATTCCACAAATTGTCCTCTAGTGTCAATAACATGTTACTATAAAAAGAACCATATTTTACAAGGTGCAATTAGCCTGGTGGGTAATTTACTCAAATTCAGGTTCAAAATCACAGTTTTTTTTAGCATTGTGCAATGAAGATTTCAATGAAGATTTTTCCGGCTTCATCTCATCTCATGACAAAGTTTGTAAATTGCTTCAATTCTTCTCTTGCATGCCCAGTAATTGAAGTTAACTTGGTTTAATTTTTTAAAAAGCAGTTCAGTTAGAGATACACATGTTGTAATGTTGTACACATGTTTATTTTAAAATGTTTTCTTTGCAGTTCAAGCGACTTGTTACACCCCTCCTCATGATTTGCAAACAATAAAAATAATACTCATCCAAACTATTCTTACCTTCCTCACCCAATGGAATTAAATGATAAACACAATTTAATTAAACAAAGAAAATGATATTCTTGTTGATTTAATTCTTGTACTATAAATATTCAAAAAGGACCATCGTGTGAATAAAAAGACAAAATTGAACCTTTTCCTTCTGGAAAGTGATTTCTTTCGATGTTTTGTTAGCTTTCTGTTGCTCTAAAAAAAACAAAAGATGTAAAAATGAAAATACATCTACAATAAGAATGATACAATTTGACGAGTAAAATTCATTGGTTTTGTGATTTTAGAATACGTACCGATGACACTGGAGAAAGTATTGAGCATCATTTGTTGGAGCTGATTAGTAAACTGTTGCTGTGTTAATGTGTCGCTTGGGAACAGTTGACGATGGTGATGGGATGGAGTGGAGGTTGTTAGCGGATGATTTAAATTAGCTGTTGAGGTATCACGCACAACCAAATATTCTTGCTCACTTGACTTTCGTTTTGCTGGCTCTTTCAAGATGCTCTTTTGTTTCACATCAACATCCATGCTGACAGATTTGGATCGTATATTCACTCTTTCGAGAATTTTTTCTGGTGTAATAAAGTTGGAGGCTGATATGGTGCTGTTCATTGAATTTTGCAATGGTTGATGAGACTTTGCATGATTAATTATAAGCTCTTCAGAACTGGATGCTAATCCATTAGCCAAATAGTCTTTTTCTAAGCTTTCAGTAGACTGGTAAACTAACTGTGACTGGTTAGGTGTGCGAGCACGTATCGTTATCACTTGGCTGTCAGAACGAACTTTGCTCTCGGAAGAGCTGCAACAAACGTCATCTTTAGACGTAATGTCATTTTGCCAGTATTCCTTACTTGGAACATCTTCTGAAAAATTATTAGTCTGTATATTTTGTTTGCCACTGGTATGATTGATGGCTGTGCTGCTCTCATGTTGATTCAACCCTGAAAACTTTCCATCCTCATTTAATGTTTGTTGTACACCAGCATCCTGTGTCATGTTTGAAGGTTGTAAATCATATTGTGTACCAATCACATCCTCCATTTCACTGACACTTGTTATATCTTCGTACTCTGATTCGTCGTAATTTAAAGGATCCTGCTGAATATAAAACAAACAAAATTGTTTTTGTTCCAACACATTTTTAATATCAGATTTATGAATATGGTGAATAATCACAAACATTTACAAAGCTTTACAAACAAACAAACAAAACGTTTCAAATGATCTGCGAGAAAATCTGCTTTTAAAAGAAAATCATTGATATCATCAATCTTTTGCTGGGACTACATTTAATATTTATGACTTGAGAAGAGCACTCACAGATGCAATTGATGTTGAAATAAGATAAATTTTTAATGAAAAAAGTTGGTAAAGAGTTACACAATTTTTTTTTTATTAGCAACTGCTTTATAATCAACAGTACTCGAGTTCAGCAAAAAACTAAGCAACTCCACTACTGAGCTTTTATTACATTAAGCAACTGGTGAAAAATATTGTTACTAATCATAGCCACTTTCTTCAATAGCAATAACTTTGCCTTGTATGTGTGTATTTTAACTACATATGCGTATACACCAAGTGAGGACATTGCATTGTTATTTTCTTTATTTCGAATGTCTGTCTTGTTGATTGACGTTTTCTCACCTATGAATCGAATTTTGTTTGTAACCTATTTCGAAAAATAAGCAACCAGTTAAGCAACTTGAGTACCAATTTCGGCATAAAATTTAAGCAACATGAGTTCTACCCCAAATCCTAAATTGCTTATAAAAAAAAAATTGTGTAGTTGAGAATGCTAACATATAAAACATATGAAGTAATTATGTGATATTAAAGAGATTAGTTACCTGTTTGTGGTTTTTGTGGACTACTGCATAAAGACCTTCTTCGTCTGGAATGTAAGGCACCACTGGTACAGGGATTCGTGGTCTGCCAGCCATATTGTTGTGGCGTAAACTCGGCCTACCACGTTCCACAGAGCTTTGTTTTTCTTTGTCCTTTTCAACAGTGTTTCTTTGAATGGGAAATGTATCACCAACAATTGATTGACCAATTTTGGAGATAGAAGCTATGGCTCTTGTGAGAGGTGAGGGTGAACGACTCAATCTTATATGCTTGGAGGACTTTGGTACAACTGAAGCAAGTGCAGCTTGTGGTAATAGTGAAGGACTTATGTGTGACTATGAGAAAATTGTTTAATTATTTATAGAATAATATCACTGTTCTTGTAACTTGAATTTATTCATTTTTAACAAGCACACACACAGACCCCGAAGAAAATAGCAGATGAAAAGCAATGAAAAAATCGTGATTTGATTGGTTGAAGGATCGTACGTTTCTCGCAATTCGATTCATGGATTTAAATTATTACAAAAAGTATAAAATATTTCCGGATAAATTATTTAAAATAACTCTCCACTTGTATATATTGAAAGAAAATAACTACCGTGTACTACATGGAAATTATTATTTTTAATTAAATTAATTATCTCCTAATGTTTTTAAAGCTATATTTGAGTTGTTTTTGTTTCTTATTGAGCGAGAATACTAAACTAAATAAAGTTTACTGAAATTTTAACTATGGACATTGATTGATTTGTAATTTTAACACATAAAAAGGGCTAAACAAAAAAATATTTCTTGTGGTAAAGTTTTGTAAAAAAATTAAAGTAAACTGAAAGATTCCAAGGAACATACTTTTGTCATCACTTTGTTGGACATGTTATGAGATTGGCCCGCTGGTAACAATATTTTTTACTCACCTCCTATCAAAGCATTGATTGAAGTGTTTCAGTCATATTTAAGAATTCCTTTAATGCTTTATCCATGAGTAATGTTCAAGACAAGGGACATGCAAAACCCCTTAAAGATAGCTTAGAAATAAATGTTTTGTAATGAAATTGCCAGGGGAATAACTAGGTAGTCATAATAAAATGTAACTTTATCAGAAAATCAATGTTGTTTCCAAACTAAACCACTGCATAAACCCTTTTGATAAAATATTTGTATATTTTTTTAAAAAAAGAAAAGACTCAGTTCCAAACGGCCATTTTCAACACCTTCTAAAAACATTCCTGGGTCCATAATAATTAAAGGGTATATACTTGTAAAACAAAACTTACAAAAGGATCTTTACTTTGCATTTTGGTATTTTTCTTTTTCATTTTGACATTTTTGTCAGAAGAGAAAATTCTGATTTCTCGATTTTTAATCATGTTATTTTGAAAACTGCCACCATTTTAAATTATTCAAAGTGAGTTTATTTACCATATTAAAAGTAACAGTTGCATTTCCGTCATTATCCAATTGAACTTCTTGTTTTATTAGTAACTCGCGTAAACCCCGAAAGCTGTCACCGCCCCCTTACGAATTGGTTTCTTCTTCCTCTTTTTCGAATATATACTGTCTTAGGAAGTATCCATAAAGTGCGTAGGCAGGGGGGAAGGGGTGTCAAAGACAGTGATTACGTACGCAGTTTGACTATCTATCTTTTGTTGTTTTTTTCAAGTCTTTGAAGCTCTATTTTAAAGCGCGAACATTTTTTACAAAAACTTTACGACGAACCTTTATTTTACAAAGAAATTAACTTTCAGTCTTCAGCACGATTACATCCATACCATTCAATCAAGGACGCTTCAATAACAGGGAAAAATTTGGCTCATTTTGGTTTCCATCGCCTAAAACAAGAAAAGGGGGATATTTCGTGATTAATATGCGTACGTAGACAAGGGGTGGTGTAAAAGCGAACAGGGGAAGCGGTTGAGAATGAGGAGTTTTACTGCGTACGTACTTTATGGATGCCCCCTTAGGACACTCCCAGATTCCAAATTATTTTAGCAATGATTCACAGAATTGGCGAGTCTTAGTAACCTTAACCCTAACCCTAACAGGACAAAGTGGTAGAACAGAATTTGCATATAGCTTGTATATATCTTATTTTGAACTTTTTATCCTGTATAAATATTCATAATAAATAAATAAATAGTCAGCAAAGATGCTTTTCACTTCGTTATAAGTTAAAAATCAACTACGCAGTAATTCATCAACCTTGCATACCTTAAGTACGTCATACTAAATTTTATGCAGACCTGAATTCGCGCACCCAAATTGATAAATTCTCGCACCTTTTACGTGATCAGTAGAAGGGAATTCAGAAATAACCAGGACAGAAAGGGGGATCAATCACCAAACAATCGCCAACATTACCTAAGATAAGAGCCTCAAGTCTATTAAGGTACTATTGGTATAATCATAAAAAAATTCTCTTATATTCAAGCGGCATCCATTATTCAAAAGTTTTGCACGAAAAAGATGAGTCATATTATGGACCATTTCAATTTCTCTGACGTTTTGCTTCAATGCATCTGTCTACTGCCCCTTGCAAGAGGAAAGTTTGTTTTCTCTGAAGTCCGTTAATTTATAATACAAATTAGTTGAAAGATATAGTGCTTTATTCTCCTAATCCTAATCCGACGTACTGCGACGATAGTTAAGAACGCTTGAAAAATTTGGTATTGGAACAGAGTTGTTTTTATGAAATGGACGAAAGTACAACCAAAATGTCATCTACGTGGGTGAAAAATAAAAAGAAACTTTCAGCTGCATTGTATCAAACTTCATCATGGCATACAAAAAAGATGCGCAGCTGTGATTACACAGAAGTTAACATTTGCGCATTGATAGATCAACGATTAAAGAGGAAGCACAATTAACAATTGTCTTTTCGGAAAAGGAATGTGGTGAACAAGACTATATACCTTTTTAGGCACAATGTCCGTCCGAAAATTATTGACAGTGAATGCATGTTTGTAAGGAATGAATAGACCACCTGTTGATACGAAACAACTTCATCAACAATTAACTGTGTTTGGTCTTCCCATGTTTGCTATTGGTAAATCCAAACACCCCCGTTGCTTACGAAGGAAAAGCTAGACGGAAAATCAAATTTTAAAGACTGGGTCCGTAAAATCGATTGAAATAGTTCTGATCATTGACAACTGTCCAGCACACTCACATGTTGACTTAACCAACATTCAACTTATCTTCTTGTCTCCAATTACTACGTTAATTCTTCAACCAATGGATCAGGGAGTCATTAGTCATACGTTTATTGCCAAGAGCTCTGATCAAGGTCATCTAAAAATGTCAATTCTGCAAGCATCGAACAAACTAGCTTCTTCTTGAGAGACTGTAACAGCAAAAACTATCGTAAACTGTTTCAAGAAAGCTGGTATCAATTCGAAGACTCAGCCATCTAAGTCGTCCAAGAGAACGTGGATGCTCAAAAAGCTGCATATCCACCCATGGTACCAGAAGATATTTTCGCTGAGAGTAATGTCAAAGTAGACCATAGGGATGCCATAGCAACTGCTCCAATGATTACGGACGATGACAATCTATGGCAACTTCTGTTTTGTTCCAATTTCTGAAAACCTTCTCTAGTCTAGAGAAGAATTTGCATATATGCAACAAAGAGAAAAGGGAAAATGTGTCGGATACATCACGGTGCAAACTTCCCCTTTTTCTAGCAAGAAAACTAAATACGTTGTCAACATTTTAAACAACCAGACAATTCATTCATTGTCAACATTACGATTTTTATAACTTTGCTCTCCTCAGAATCGCCAACCATGGGCTTTTAGTAGTTAATTGTAAAAATTCTACTCAAATCTAAAAGTCCGTAGTGTTTATTTCATATAAATAGCTAATTTTATTTTGATTGAGCTACAAAATAACTTTCACGACAGGCGAATCGACGCGAAAGAGCGAGCTAACTCAAGCGCATGATCGACATCAGCAACTTTGTCACCAGATCCCTGAGCCGAAATCGGTTTCCCGCCACCTTTCCCGCCAATGACGGTCGATATTTCTTTCACCCATTCATTCGCTTTCAACCCTTTACCATCAACAACGCTCTAAATCAGTAGACATTAACCACACATTGAATGAATGAATGGCTAGCATTGAAGCGAGAATGCAATGCCGACATGGACTACAGAAGAAACTTGCTAGAAAGGTTTAAGGAAGACAGGAGTATAGAAAACTAGAAAAATAGAACTTCCAGGGGCTAAACATCTGTATCCTTTAAAACTCTAAGAGTTATTTAAATTTAAAAAGTTTTATTAATATGTAGTGAATAGGAAAAATAATTGAAAACCAACACTCATGAGATAATACAGCTAGTAAGTTGGAGTTAAAACATGTACTATCTAGCGCTAACCTTCGGTACTTGGCACAAGCAAAGAACTTTATTGGCGTCTGTATCAACAGAAAACAACATGGCTGCAAGGTTGGGCGCGTTTTTACTCATACTTTTCAACGCCGCGTCCAAAGCCTAAAGAGAATAACGGATGTACAAGATGTTAGGTACAAAGGAATTGAAAGCTAAGAAGTCGTAAATAATTCAGAATCCTATCCATGTCATAAAAAAACAACAAGCAACTGAAATACCTTAGCATTACACCCATCTTCGACTCTTTCAACGATGAAACTTTTCTTCTGAGATGCTTTCGCCATATCAACCGCTCTTTCAACAACCTGAAAAGCAGAACAATGGATAGCATCACAGTTACAGGCATGTAGACATAGAAAAACAAGATTGCACAAATTTGCAAATAATTAAATTCAGGCGGAGCGTTAGGAAATTGGATATAAACTTTCAAATCGTCAAGTCTTCCCAGAATATTTTAATAAGCGCCTATCCTGTAACTCGTTCATTAAATTCTTTCAAAGAAATACGGCCGTGAATAATTCGTTTCCATCTCACCCGCTGTTGACGTTCAGATTTGCTCGCTCTTTCTGCGTCATCGAGACCTTTCTTTAACGTCTTCAACTTCTCCCTCAGTTCGCTCTTTCGCCAAACTGGGATAAGCGAGTCGGAAATCTCCTAAAGAAGTGAAAATTACAGCCAATTGTTCGAATGTCAAATATAAATCTTTCAAAGTAGAAAATCAAGTTAGTATATAAAATACTTAATAAGTATTCTTTAGAAAGTTTACGTCATTGAGTCCAGTAATCTTTTGAGACAGAAATTGCGAGTTAATAGCCTTGGCATTCTTCTCTTTAGCTACCAATGAAACGAGGTCCTCTAATTTCTGCAATAACTGTTCAGCTTTCTTATGCGCCTGTTAAATAAAACTGTACGGTAAGTAGGCTATCACGCAAGAATATCTCATTTTAATAGAGACCTATTAAAAATACGTCTACTGCAATGATCGATGATTTGGTTTAAGATGTGACGTCAATACCTTGATAGCCTCGTTTCCTGTGAAAGCAACAATTCTTCGTATGCCTTTCGAAATAGCCTCTTCTAAGACAATAGAAAAGTCCACAATATCGCCTGTGGATAGCACGTGTCTAAAACGTGATAAAAACATGCATATATACAATGCAACTGAGAATCAACTAAAGATTGCTGCATCTTCACTTATCATGATATAAAAGATTACGAACTTTGTATTTCACTTGATGTGTTTCCATAGTGATAAGGAATATAATTCAGTGGACTCTCAAGGGGAGTTCGAGTAATATAGAGTTAGTTTTTATGAGAGTTTATTAGGAAATTTCCACTGTGCCAGCAAAATTGTTCGAGTTAAGGAGAGATTCGAGGTATAGAGAGTGCACTGTATAACGATTTTATTTCATTTTGTACTATCATACGAGAACCTACACGTTTAAATCTTATAAACTCACGTGCCGCCGCAAAACTCCACGGACGTTTTGTAGCCAGCTTGTGGGTCATCAACCAGGTCTTTCAGCTGATGACCAATAGACACAACACGAACCGGGTCAGGGTAGACCTAAGAAAAACCTAATTTATTCAACCCATATATATATATATATATATATAATTCTGGTCTTTCGTAATCTATAGAGTAACAATTTAAGTTTTCAAGTTATATATAGTAAACGTAGTAATTGCTAGATATAACTTAGCTTTGAACCTCATCGAATATTGCACGAAGACCCTGAATGTCTTTCGCAACAGCAAGTGAACTAGGGTTACAATACACTCCTTCGTCTTTCTTTATCAACTCTCTTGATATCACTTCTGCATTTTTAACTTGTTCGGTGCTTAAAGCTCCCTAATGAAGGAACAAATAAATGTGGCAAACACTGGAATCAACTTGCTCTACATACAGAAATGGTTGAGGAACTTGAGGAACAATTTTGATGGGAATTTTACAAAAAGCTGCAAACGATGATTCGCGAAAATATATATTTATGGTATTAAGAAAAGGACGGTGCATTTTACTGTTAAGAAGCGCGCATGTCATTTTAATCTTATTTATACATACAGTTGAACCTCAGTTGTCCGAAATCACCGATTATTTGAACCAATTTTTTAGTCCCTTCACCAAAAAAACCTCGCTTATCCGAATTTTGGCTGGCTCAGTACAACGAATCGTAAACGATGATATCGACCATGACATGATAGATACGAAGATAAAGACTACAGGAACTCTATGCTGTTGACGTTCTTGGACGTTACTCCTCCTACCCTTAAGAAGATTCTACTAGAGAATTTCGAAAACTGTCCTCCAATCTAAATAATATCCTGGTGAAGTGTTCCAAAAAAGCAAACATTGCTTGATGGCTATTTTAACAAAGTTTGAAACTGTAATCTACTGTTGTGTAATATTAGCTAGTGGATAGCTATGAAGAAAAAATGAGTTTTTTTTCTTATTTTTCTACAATACTCCTAGGGTTATCTAGTTATTCGAGCTAATCAGCTCGGTCCTGTGAGAGTCCGGATAACTTGGGTTCAACTTAGGTTCAACTGTATATATGTGTATGTGTGTGTCATTTTAATATTAATCACAAAGAACGAAGATTCAACTAGAGAATCGGAAAATTTTTGGTAAATTAAAGGTTGAGTTGTCAATCATTTTATGACATCGTTAAAGGTTGAGTTGTCAATCATTTTATGACATTTCTTTGTTAGGAACATTTGATAATAATGCATGTTTTAATTGCTATCTTGAAGGTAGTAAAACTCTCGAAACCTTGGCGGTGAAATCAAAGCGCAGTTTATCAGGAGCGACCAATGAACCGCGCTGATCGGCATCATCTGGTAAGACGCGACGGAGAGCAAAGTTCAATATGTGCGTGGCTGTGTGATTGTTCATCAGTTTTCTGCGGCGGAACTACAATTGTACGATGATGTAAGTTATGAAAGTTAAAGCGTGTGCAGCAGAGAAAGCAAACATGCCAACATTGCGATACTGGCAATGCTTTCTAGCTCATTAAATGTCCAGCTACACTTTCTAGCTCATTAGAGATGTTGAAAGCAACTAACAATTCTCATATCATGTAGTCAGAAAGATGTCTAATCAACGAAAATAGGTAAAAGATCGGAAGAAAGCGTTAAATAATAATCCTCAGTCTCAAAAGTGAAAGCTTACTTAAGTTTATAGTACCTCATTAATATTGCACACAACCTCGTCTCCAACCTTCAAGTTTCCCTCCAGATTCCCAACATGCAACACGTACCCACCATGCACTTGTACATCATCAACCACAAACTCAACATCCTAAAGTGCAAGAGCATTCTCAGTATTTAATCTACTCCTCCTTTCAGCATTTAGTTACAACAGTTAAAAAACACCACTTTATATTGGGAAGAAAATAACCCAGTGAGTCAAAAATGTACGAAGTGATGTCTGATGCACTGGACAGTGAAAGAAGTTTGGAACATTATATTGAAACCTTTTCATTCATACCAAACTCATTGACATAGCAGATAAAAATCTGTTCATTAAAGAAGTTTGAGGCAAATTTAATAAAACTTTTGAAAAGTGAATCAACACAGACTTTGTACCTCTCCAACATTGATGTATCCCGTATCAAAAAGTTGTCCACCTTGCTCCGCGTAAAAGCATGTGCGATCAAGCAACACTCCGCAACGATTGCCACCCGCCACCTCCTGCACAAACTGCTTGTTTGCACGTAAAGCCATTACAGTGGCGGATGTTGAATAGAAAGCTAAAAGAAAACCATTTTGAATCGTATGCTAAGTTGTTAAGTCGCTTTAAAACAGAACCTCATCCGTTTTTACGTGACCTTTTCAACTCAGATTACACGTTTTCAAATAATATTCCCCACAATTGTGTAGGTTTAATCATCTGATGGTTTATTGAAGCAGATGTTTTTATAGCTGGACGCCCTTCCTAACGCCAACCCCAGTAAGAGGAAAAAAGTGGTGAGTGAACCCACGCAAGATAACAACTTTAAACTCCGTGGCAGCAGTACATAAAAGGAACGGGTGCTTATGTCTATGAATTACAAAGATGTTACATGACTTGCATACGCAACAAAAGCGAAAACGTTTGTTTAAATAATTGTTTTACTGTAAACTTGTAAATTAATTCGCTGATTACAAAAAAAATCCAGGGAACGCACTGTAATTTCCATGTTCGTCTTTATCATAGTTATATTTCGGCAATTCATCGGTCTGTGCAAACCCTTTTGTCTTCAATTCATCCAAAGCGTGAACGTCCAGGGTATATAGGTCTTCAACACCAGTTCCTTTGACCCGTGCTAGCTCCTATGCAGTACAGGATCATACAATGCTGAACTCTCATACTTTTCATTCTCACCTGAGCTTTGGACTTCGCCACCTCGTAAGACTCCATATCAACTTTCAACCCTCTCTCCTCAGCCATCAGCATTGTCAGGTCACTCGGAAAGCCGTATGTGTCGTATAACCTCCATGCCACTTGACCTAATGTTTCCAATGGACATTTTTTCATCAACAATGTGATCGAAATTAGAACATTAATTTGAAATTACTTGCTAAATTTATTATTTCATATATCTCATCGATAACTCAAGTTCATAGGATCATTAAAGAAATCAGATTTAAAGTATACATCTTTTCAATAACAGTTATGTGATTGAAAAATTAGAAGATTAAGAAGGGTTCATCTTCACCCAAACATTTTGCAATACCTTCGATAATGCCATCTTTAGCTTTGTCAGCAGCTCGATTGAACAGGCGCCTTCCACGAGTGAGAGTCTTTAAAAATTGCTCCTCTTCTTCATTGATGATATTTTTAATCTTCGGGAACACGCGCAATACAAGAGCAAAATGGACAACAAACAAAACTTATACTTACCAGTTGAGGGTCCTTACTGATGTTGGGGAAGGCTTCACCTAGCGTTTCCATGACGACATCAACGAGAGAAGCAAACGAGCCTGGTTTACAGTTTAACTTTTCTGCTGCAAAACGAATGCCTCTGCGTAAAATTCGGCGAAGAACGTAACTAACATTGGATGGAATTCAGAAAGTTTAACTTACAAGGGAAATTTACTAAGACAAAAACTCTAACAGTGAATTTTAATTGCATAAGTGCATAACTTCATTGTTTACTATTGAAAACTTTCATTTAAAAACCAAATAATATAAAAAATTGCAAAATATTAAGTTTTATAGTTGAGCAGAATGAAATTTGTACAAGCATTGATCTCAAGAAATACATGGTTAAAAGAATATGGAAAAAGAAAAATCTTTCGTCTGTTATTCTTGCTGTTGTCCAGGTTTAAATGGAAGAAGAACTTTCATTAATACAATGACTTTGCAAGAAAATTTATGATATTTTTGGGCTCAAAATTGAACACAATAATGATTCTTTATTGCTGATTCCAATTTAATTTTCTGTTTTAAATATTCATAATATGTAACAATTTAATGCATATCTTCAAATGATTGAAGGGGTGCACATCATGTATAATAAGAATATTAAGCATACCCACGCCCTATATTGTCAGGTCGACCACCATCTGAGAGAGCAATAGTTAGCGTTCGAATGTGGTCTGCCACAACCCTGTATGCCATATCAATACCATCTTTGTCATCATCGCCAACCAGTCCTGTATACTTCTTGGTACCTGACATCTACGAAAACAATTCATACCATACTCCATACAATTCATACCATTCTTACCATACTTCAAATAAATGTCATGTCTACTAACAGTTTATGTAATTCAACTTGACTGGAACTGCTTTTTTTATTTTGGTATTAAAAAATCATAAAAGCAAAATTATCCATATTAATATATATATAACATTAAAAATGAAACACTCACACCACTTCATGATTTCTTAACTAGTTCAAATACAATTGAAAATGAAAACATAATAATTAGTTAACATTTGGAATCTAACCTGATGTATAGCTTTGAAGTATGGTGTAAACAGATCCGTGTCGTAGTTTGACATTTTATTTTGTAGAACAGAAACAACACGCTCCAGACCAAGACCAGTGTCTACGTGCTGGTTGGGTAGAGGGACTAATGTACCATCCAGCTCTCTGAAACAAATATCACACACACATAATATATATACACCTTAAATTGGTGTTTTCTTATGTAATGACAGGCTAACAGAACTTAGGTTGAGTGGGAACCCTTTCCCTTTTGATTGGGCACTAGCCATGTGCTAGCTTGTACTTCTAGGTTAGAGCTCAGAATCATCTCATCACTTGACTGACTCCTGTTCATGCTAGCTGGATTATATATTTACTCATTGAACCCAATCATATATATATCATCATCATCATCTTTCGACCGCAGTCGATATCGAAGCCACAATATCCCGCCAGGTGTTTCTGTCCTGCATTGCCACCGCTAGGTCTTGAAATCTAATACCTGAGTCCCTTGCAATGACGTCAGGATAGGTTAGCTTTCAGGATTTGGGACCAATTGCCTGCGGTTTCCAGAGGATGAAAGGAGACACAATCTCGTTGGTAGATCGAAAGCAGTGACCAGCGAATCGGACTCTCCTACTGCATACCACCTGAGACACTCTTGGGAGGTCACCATAGATGGTTTGCAGAGTAAAATGGCTTTTCCAGGAAAGATCTTTTACACGCATTAGGAGTCTGGTGTATGTGCCGTCAAGTCGCTTTTGCTGTCTTGCGTTGAGGGTCCAGGTTTCAGAACCATATAACAGTATAGGTTCTATCATTGTTTTGAAGGTGTTTATCTTAGTTTTATTATCAAGACTGGAGGTCCAGACATTATGTAACTTATTACATGCTGACCAGGCCATTCCTTTTCTAGTTTTAAAATCCTTAACAGAGTCTGAGATAAATGAGCCAAGATAATTGTAGTCCTGTACACACTTAAGCTCTCGACCATTTAAGGTTTTCATAGAGAAATCAGAGTCAATGGTCTGGCAGTGGTTCAAGTATTCAGTTTTGGATTCATTCAGGTACAGGCCTACACAGTTGGCTGCCTTCTCTAATGAAGAAAGTAGAGATTGGGCATTTGCGAGGGAACCACTAATTAGGGCAAGATCATCTGCAAAGTCAGCATCAGTAAGATGACGGGCCGAGAAGCGGGAGCTTTGTCTTGTTGTGATGTGGAGATGCTTAATATCAGCTATTTTCCCATTAATGTAATCTGCCTCGGCTTGGAGGTAGGTGTTATCCAGTTCCTTTTTAGAAGTTGTTAGCGCAACTTTTTTGAGTGTCGAGGGTTCGCGTGGTAGGCAAGATGCTGTATCAGAGGCACTAACAAAGGAAATCACGAGAAGAGTGATGGCTCCTGACAATTAGGACTTGTCCTAGCCTACAGGGTTATCCATAAACAAAGGTATTAATAAAGAAAAATTTTCAGTACAGTATACACTCTTTGATGAAGGCACAACTCTGGTAAGAAAACTCAAACAAGGATGCTTAATGAGCAAAATAGATGTAAAGCATGCTTTCAGACTGCTCCCAGTACGACTCCCAGTACAACCATCGCAGTGGATGCTACCATGGATGCCGAAATATACAAGCCAACTAATTCAATTCAACTGATTCATTATTCCAATGATTACTTGTTGGTGAGCAGAAAGTTTATTGATATCACACAACACAAGATGCATTTCAACTCAAATCAGTCTTCAGACATTTGGGCATTTCAATTGCCGAAGCCAAGCTGGGAGGACCTTCAACATGTATCACCTACCTAGGAATAAACATCAACACACTCACTACATCCATCCCACACAACAAGTTCACAAAAATAACACAGAGCTATAATAATCACAGAAATATCACTGGCAACACAAACAAAAATACAAAAACATGAACTATTATCACTGATTGGCAAATTATCATTCGTCTGCAAAGTATTCCGCTCGAACCGCTAAGCCACGCAAAGTAGTGCGGCCCGGTAGAATGTTCTTACGCAGACTAATAGACCACAACAGTTCAAAAACCGCATCACCACATGTCGCCATATCGCTAAATAAATGAGCTGGATTAGACATTACCTGGTGGATGGAAAATTTTGACCACCTAAATCAATGTACCATCATCCGGATGCAAAAACTGTCATATCTATACACCTCAAACATTGGCTCTGGTGCACTATTCAAAAATCAATTGATACAAAGAAAATGGCCAACCTAATTTTTATGATGTATCAATCGATTACAAAGAACATTTTGCAATAGTAGTAGCAGCAATAACATGAGGTCACCGGTGGGCGGGGAGGAGAATTACGTTTCACCCAGATAATATGCCAATAACAGCAATTTGGGACTCCGGAACAACCCTCTCCAAAGAACTTATGTTCATAATGCGTAAACTTTATTATGAACCTGTAAAGTACCAATTTTCTTTACCCCTTCAACACATTCCTGGCATAAATAACCTACCAGCTGATGCTCTTTCACGTGGAACAATTCAACCTACTCAAACCTCATGAAGCCACCTCAGCAACGCCAAGGCTAACCGGAGTGGAAATACTGCTGTTATTGCATCAATCCATAGTACAATCCAGTATCTTATACTACTTAGTTCATGTTTTATCCTCCATTTTCCTTCTTTTTGCTTCCCTGTTTTGGAAATATTTATATATTTTTTGCACAATTTTTAACAATTTTAACTTCGTACTAACGACTATTTATATACGTTTTTCTTTATTATAAATTTTTAACATATTTTAAAAAGGGCTCCATTGACAACAGTTTTAAATCTATTATATATAACTGAAAGGACTATCCTGTAAATAAATATTCGTGAATAATACACTGGATGGGCACGCTGCGATCCAGCCAGCAAGGGGCACAGTGATAGGCATTTATACAGCTTGACATTATTACTTGTCAACGTATATATTTTTGTAAGGGTCTCGTTATTTTAGAAGATTGATGTATTTATATAGGTTTTTTTCTGTCTCACCGGCCGCTAACCTATCTTTCAATACATTTGTTGCTACAAAACATCGAAGGTTAAATAGTGCTGTTTCAAGAATTAAAAATTGAATTATGTAGGAAATTTGAAACATGCGGAATATGAAAGGATGAGTGAATAACTATTGATAAGCTCATGACAGAATTGTAACCTGTTAAATTGCATGAACACTAAATTCCAAATTTCTAAAACATCTGGCACATCCATGTTGACTAAATGGGCGGCATCACGTCCACCGACCCGATCGTAATGAATTTCAGAGCATGGACCACATGGTCCCGTTTCTCCCATCTCCCAGAAGTTGTCCTTCATGCCAAATGGCAGTATGCGCTCAGGAGGTAAACTGGAATAAACAACAATAAGTCAGAACCAACGTTATTAAGAGTAGACAACCTCACTTCTAAATGAAGCAAAAAATTAGTATTTACATTTAACTTCCACATGAAGATGTATGTACATGTCATACATTTAATATAACATCTCGCTAAGAAAAAGTTTAACTAAATATAACATTTTACCCAACACTCAACCAGAATTCTTTCGCAGCGTCATCAGCTGGCACTACATCAGTGCCTCCAAAATATGTTGCATATAACCGATCTTTTTCCAAGCCCCACACATCTGTCAAGAGTTCCCAAGACCAACATATTGCTTCTTTCTGGCAACAACAATTATTTGCATTAGATGCTAGCATGGAAAAAGAATGTTAAGCCAATAGATAGATAGAAAGCGCTAGAATGATAATCTTCAAATGGAATCAGATTTTAAAAGAAAAAAAAATGCACAACATTAAGGTTATAGAAAACACTTGTTGGAGGCAAAAAACACAAGTAATACAACGATATAATAAACACTATAGTGTAGGCCCTTATGTCATGAACATACTTTTGGCTCAAAAACGTGTTACAAGCAAACTTTTTGTTTTAGTTAAACCATCTGAAGAAGAGATTTGGAAAAAAAGAGGGTGCCAAGATTTTAACCCCTGCGGTCATGTGGTATGACGTCATTTTGTATACCAGTTAAAAAAAATATGTTTTTAAATTTTTTAAAATGCTTGGAGTCAATGAATAGAACATCAAAAACTAAGTAGAATAATAATACAACTCTAAAAATTCTAAAAATTTGAATAAAAATCGAATGTTATTGTTTGATGTGGGCAATGTGTTTTAATTGGTTGTAGGAAAAAATTCCCCAGAAAAAATCCCTCTGGAAAATATCCCCCATGAAACCCTCCCCAGAAAGAATGCGTAAAAAAGAAGTCCTTAACAGTTATTGCCGTTTTAGAATTAACGATTCAGGGGGTAAATTTTAAACAATGAAGCCAATTTTCTTTAACTTCTTATCATAAATTTGCAAAGTATGGTTCTTCTTTCTTTCCAAAAACTTTTTATATTATATATAGATGTTCTAATTTCAAAATCTACGTGAAAACGTTTGAAAAAATGCATAAACTAAGAAATATTCTTTATATGATGGCCCCCTGATTTTCTTGAAAATACGCTTTTTCTCATAGAAATAATCTTATCAGGGCATGATTAACGATTAAAATCACTCTAAGAAACAAAGCAATTTTTCTCGACATGTCTTAAACTTTAAAAACTCCTCTAATATGAATTCTTTACAGTTTGGTATTATGATTTCTCTTGATTTTAATTGTTGTCAAAACTCTCTCAAACTACAAATTAAATAAACATCCTATAAAACACAAAAACTGCCTATGTATTATTTAAACGAGAATGTCTTTATACTAATTCATGTTATTGGTACATTGTCCAGAGCATTGGCAAAGCTCCGTGCATCCCAAGTTGGCTTTCTAACATTTACATCGTCCTGTGCAGCCTTTGTTGCAACCGCATCTGATAAGCTCTCGGCATACTGACAATGCTTCAGAAAGGGTTGTCCAAAGAGGTTCCATATTTTCTCCTACGTTTTTCCATCCCCATTGGCAAGGGTTACGAGAATCGTGTTGCTTGAAAAGTGATTGACACCATTTGGAAGATTGCAAGATTGCACTTTCCAGCACCAAATTCAATCCAAAGCTCTGTTAATTCAACCTTGTGGAAAATTGAAGTGGCTAATCTACGTTAACGATGAAAAATGTTCAGAATTTAATTCTCTTTCGAATGATACCAAAGTTGATAGGTTTTGTTGAAATTATTTTTTTTGCCCCTGTTGGACCCTGATGGCGTCATAATGACGTCATACAGGGGTCAACATGTTGGACACCACTTCAAAATCAAAAGCACTCATTCTAAGGAAGAGTTGTTCAAAGTTTTGTGCTTTGGTCACAAAATAAACAATTTCACCCTTAACGACTATACTAGAAGGGGAAGTTTAATGGAAAGTCAAAGAGTGCATGTTGGAAGACTTTCATGAAAGGTGATGAATTTTTAATGCATTTGCATGCCTTGGAAGAATGGAGAACCTTCTCACTTTAACAACCATGGAATGTTTAGAAAGGTTTGTTGTCCAATTATATGGTGGTGATGGTTGCCCTAATCATATTGATACACTGCCGAAACTACGATGGTAACTATATTCCAAATATCAAACAGATGCTGATCGGCTTCCACCAACAATGTCTGCATTAAAATACAAAATCTTAAGATCTCATTTTGTCACTCTCATGTTTAAGTCAATCTCACATTCCAATTCAAAATTTACCTGGTCCAAAAGGTTTCGGCTGGGAAAGAGGAAACAATGCACTAATACCAATAATGACTCACAACTTACAAGCACCGATAGCTATGATAGAATTAAGTGTTTGTGAATGTAAATCAAAGTGTAACAAAAACAGATGCAAGTGTCAAAAACAGATGCTGTTTTTAAGATTTTCCGGGGGTAATTCCAAGGAACATAATTATCAGACAAACTTGAGTAGCCCTAATATATAGAAGATTGACACTAACTTTGATTCTACTATTTCTGTACTAAATTCATTCTATCAAATTAACTAACAGAAATTTCCGTTTCAATCCAGAATTTCGCTCAAAATGCAAATGTATTACCCCCCTGATATTTAAAGATTTTGAACCTCCGTAACTCTTTTGTTTTTCCTTTAGTATTTTAGTAATTTCTACTTAGTTTTTGACGCTTTATTCATTGGCTCCAAGCATTTTAAAAAATTCAAAAGAATTTTTTTTGACTGGTATACAAAAATGACGTCATACCACGTGACCGCAGGAAGTAAAATCTTGGCACCCTATTTTTTTCAAATCTCTTCTTCAGATGGTTTAACTAAAACAAAAAGTTTGCTTGTAACACGTCTTATTGAGCCAAGTTACACAAGGGCCTACACTACTATACACCTCTATACACATAGGAATCACTTATCTGGACATCTATTTTATTTGAAAGTATTCTGGAACACCAGGGGACCATAATTCTTCAGAAATTATATGTAAAAGAATTATATGACTGCAGTACAAGGGGTGATAAATAAAGATCACCAATCATTACAAGGATCTCCAAGGATTCTTTTTATACAAGTTTGCTTTACATCGATCCAGTGTTATATTCTTCTATTTTATCACTTTTGTGGTTTTTGTAGTTCATTTTCGATTTGTTTAGTTCAATTTTTCTTTCAGAAATGCAATGAACACTTCTTCAGAATTGTATTTGAAAAGTAATTAGACCATACTTAAGAAAACAAATGTAATTTCTGAATGTCTCCATGAAAAAGCTAACAATACTTTTCATTCTGCTTTTCAAAGACAAATCTTTTGAATTCTTTCTAGATGAAGTATGAGATAATAATTCTTAATTCTTCACAGATAGTTATTTGTTAATATGAAACTTAAATTCTTGCTTAATTAAACTCTTATTATTACTTATACTTAAATTAAACATTCAAAACATTTTCTTTAAAAATTTGTTTAATTTCTTTTGATTATGATAACTTGAACTGAAAATTCAATCAAGATTTGAATATCAAACTTACAAATACCTGCTAAAAACATACCTTAAAAAAGTCACCAAACGACCAGTTTCCCATCATCTCAAAAAACGTATGATGGTAGACATCTTTCCCAACATCGTCCAGGTCATTATGTTTTCCTCCAGCTCGGATGCATTTCTGAGAATTGACGGCACGTTTCAATTTCGACAAATCACTATTCGGGTCCACTGTGCCAAGGAAGATGGATTTAAACTAAAGAAATATTAAATAATAAGATGAGAAAAGGTTATCACAATATTTCATTTAATAATAAGTTGTCAAATTAACCCTAATGTTGGTAACAGGTGTAAACGAGAGTGTCTATCCCCTTTTCGTTAGCGCAAAACATTGGGTGTAACTGTTGAGGCGGGCGCCACTCCTACCACCAACACCCGTACTTTACCGCATCGAAATGCTACTCATTCGCTGAGTTGGCGAGGCCGGGAGGATTTGCAACCTCAGAAACTGAAATTGCAAGCGCTCTACCAACTGAGCTATCCCGACCTAAAATTTCATTTAATTTCATTTAATTGAGATAAAATAATGAGTTTGAGTTTTTATACAAAAACTAATAAATGGTTTCCATTATCTTTATGTCTTTCTTAGTCGCCACACAAGTTTCTTTAATATTTGCTGATGTTACGAAGTCCATTATTATATGCACCCTCATTTTATGTATAGTAGGTCTCTTATGCATTTTATTCTATAAAATCTTTAACATCCATTTACTTGTGGTTCACGATTACGAATGCCGTAAAAGAGACAAAGGGAAATTATAAACGCCTGGAATTAAAAGAATGACCAGGCGTACACAGATGAAAAGCTAGAAAGATACTTTTAAGACATCACTAATAGGAATCTTTAAATGAGAAAGGCTGGTAACAGATATTTCAGAGTACTATCAAAAATAAACTTGAAGGGAAACACAACAGAGGAGGAAGAAGAAGTGTTTGTCTCCAAAATTATTGGTATGTTTGTATGTGGCTTTCCGCTTGATATGTTTGATCTAAGAAATCATTCTTAACAAAGCATAAAGGGAGAGTGCCTCGTTTCTATATATATTATTAATTCTAAAAATTTTATTAGGGTTATTTGGACCTCTTTTCAACTTTGTTTATCCATACTTTTTGTTCCTGCAGCTTTTTATTATGATTTTTTCTTTAATAGATGGAAAAGTACTTTGTGACAAAATGAGTTTGCAAACTGGAGATTTGCCAAATTTTCCTTATTTAACAAAACTTTGCTGGTCCAAGTAACCACGGCTCGCGGTAACTTTGACCACATAACAAATTCTCTCAATTTCTGTAACTTCTTAGTTTTTAAAAAGCAACAAAAACAAGGGAAGAATTTGAAAAGTAAGACAGCACCATAATGATTAATGGCGTCATTTACAACAATAAAAAGAGTTTTCAACAAAAATATCAACTAATGTATGCCAGTCCAGAATCAGGGGGTAATACAGGATTTGAATTTGGGCGGCGCAAGCCGTCCACAGTGAGCCTCGTGAGGCAAAAAATTCAGTCAGGGGGTCTGGGGGGCGCTGTAAGCCCACCCAGCGGGGTGTGGGACAAAGCCCCAAAATTTTTTCCATTTTCAGGTCTATATAGGTCTAAAATGCCTTAAATCTGAACATAATTAAACACTTTGACGTTCTTTTTCTTCTTGGAAACTTTCACATTTATGTAACAAGGAAGATTGGTTATCAAATTCGAAATATTTTCTTCAATATTCAACACGTGACGCGATTTCATCAGATTTTGTGTTTACATGTCCGTCTCGCTCCGACATGTTTTAATTTTTGATTGTGGTTAAATTACAGAACGCTATATAAAGATGTCCAATTTTATTCTGCAAAATAAATCTCTAGCCTTAAAAAAAAGTTCGGATTTTTGCAGACTAAAGAATGCGTCGACAAGTTAATTATATGACGGTGGTGTTGGGAATACCACGTTGAACTACCAACCTCGTTACCAGCGCTTCTTTTTTTCTTCAGATTTGTCCGTTTTAGCATTTTTATTATGACTTGTGCCTGTTGTTCTTATTCTTCCACACACCGTGACTCTTGTTCAGTAGAAATATCAACAAAATGTATATAACTTAACTTTACTCGCAAAGCACTTTTAAACAGATCACAACAAACTAATTTTTTCATTCGTTGCACAGCAAATGTCGTTTACTCGGGAATACATTAACATAAAAGTTTTTTAAGTTTTTAGGTGCGTCGTCAATCGATTATTTTTTCTCAGACGCGCGATCGGTAATTTTGTTAAAACCTAGCTGTCATGTTTATTTTCTTCAGACTCTACTGCATGTTTATTGGTTTTGTGAAAGTGTATTTTTTGTTGTAAACAAAACTGATTGTTTCTTTGTGTATTGATCTTTTTTTTCTTCCATCGAAAGCAGCATAGTTCTTCTGCATTTATCTGTCTCTAAGGAGGTGTTCATATGAGAAAAATCAGCCCGGCAAACCGGGCTATCTCGGTTGGCTGAGATCTCGGCTCTCTTATCAAATCCTTATAAAAATCTACAAGCTGTCATATGAAACACGAGCCAGCCCGGTTAACCGGGTTCTCGCTTTGTTCAGCCGAGATCTCGGCAAGACGGGCTGATTTTTTAACATATGACAGCTCCAGCCCTGTTTGCCGGGCTGAAAAGCTATCAACTGCGCATGCTTGTCAAGAAACGCGCATTACAAAACAAACATTGTCACGTGTTTACTCTGCGAAAAAGTCGGGCTGAAAATTTCATATGACAGCTTGGAGATTTCAGGAAATATCAGCCCGGCAAACCGAGCTAGCCCGGTCTGCCGGGATCATATGAACAGCCCCTAAGTTGAATGGAACTTTTAAACAACCTGTAACATCGCACGTAAACATGTCTGTCGGTTTTCTTCCAAACTTCTATGATTGACGTCAAACTTTTTGAAACGGTTAATAATTGGTAACGTTAAATTTCTTTAAACAAACTAAATTTCTTAATAAAGCTATACATTGATATATTTAAAGAACGATGAATCGATTATAATTTGAAACGAAAAAATATATTTACATGACTAAATAAATTACTTTAAAGTAAGTTCTTTAAGATTTCATTTACAAGAGATATATTTAAGACGCGTGATTATTATTAGTAAAATAACACAGTTCGGAGCGCGGTGGAGAGCGCACCTTAAATTATTATAATTATCGCGCACCTCTAAATGCCAGGCCTGTAAGTTATGATTGTTTTTAAACTTTTTTGAACCCGCCCAATCAACAACCATTCAAAACATGATGAGTACTTACTTGTTCAGATTTACTGGAGGGTATTATATAGATATATATTGAATACCATGATGGAGATACAAGATTTCCCCGCGTTATAGATGCAAGCATATTGTCTCGATCACTCGTTTTTCAAAACTAAAATGCTGTGATCAGTAAAGGCAACAATAACAAACTTCGCAGTATTTTCATGATCACAGGTCAGAAGGCAGGTCTATCAATAGAGGTGGATAAACAACACATGTTTTAAACAGATTGACACATTTTCTTTTTAATTAATACTCTCTGGTTTCAGTGATAAAGTTAAAAACAAAATTCATTGCTTTGCGCTATGATATTTGACCTGTATTACCCCCAGAGAATCCTCTAGAAGGTTACTGCCTCTCTTCAGAAATATTAACAAAGTCACAAGTATCAACATCATCACAATTTCAGCATTTATATTGGGCACATTTGTAATATTCTGACAAACGTGATCCTAAACACAGTATCTGAGATAACTTCTACTAACTGACCAGCAAAATATTGAATTGAACTTCTGAATTTTGATTGGCTATGTCATACTTCACTACTACCCAGTCAGAAACTTTGAGTGAACCCTTCACAGGAGCCTTGCAACTTTGTTGATCGCAATCCTCTGATTCAATATCCATATCTGATTCATCTTCTGATTGACTTGCTTGCCTTTCAATGTGGTTTTAGGGAAACCAAATACTTTCTCAGCTTCTCTTGTTGACATGCCTTCTTGAATGGCTGTAATTGCAGCCTTCACAGTTTCTTCCGGAAAATCCATGAATATATCTTCTTGAATCAGGTCTTCTTTTATGAAAGCATGGCATTCTTATTTTTTATAGACTGAAAAAAGCAAGTGAAAATCAAAATAAAATTATCTCCATACATGATCACTTATTTTTATCGTGCATTTAACACAAAATCAAATTCTCATGTTCTCACCCACTCTTTTTTTGCACCCACAGCCACCCCCTTTTTTCTTAAAAAGAGGGGGAAAGATATGGTTTTAAAAGGCATAAACTTTATGCAAAATTGAAAATTAGATCTTTTTCATATTTCCATTCTGTACTGTAAAAGGTTATATTTTACTGTATATGGTATCAATTTTGATATATTTTAAAACATAGAATATAATGCAAGGTATTGTGATTTACAATTATGTGTTGTGTCGCATTACACAGGATGGTCCAAGTTACCCCATTTTCGGTGAAATGGCACTAGCAGAAATAAAAACTTAATTTGTGGAAACCACCATCAATCTTCCTACTTTCTAACTTGATACTTTGAAAATTGATGTAATTATCATCCATATTGCATAAGAATCAATGAACTACCAAAGACACTGTAATCGGTAGGATACCCATTTTGAACAATGAACAACAGAAGTAACAAATTCACAAACTTTCATACAACTAGAAACCTCAACCAAAAATAAAACATCTAGTGTATGGTTTTTATAACTGCCAACACTTTTAAACACTCAATTCTTTTTTGTACCTAGATAGTTACCGGTCCAAGTAACCCCAATTTACGGTACCTACCAATAACTTGTTTAAATTAGACCTGTTCCTGCAGATGGGACTACGACTGCTATATATTTATTAATAATAGGTTTACCTGGTTCATTCCAGCATTTGTAAACAACAAGGTAGGGTCATCGTGAGGTATCGTCGAAGAAGAAGGAACAAATTTATGTTCGTATTTATTTGCAAAAAACTCAATAAACTCTCTTCGAACATCTTTTGCAGATTTACCCGACGTCATCTTACTTTTTTGATTGAAGTATCTGATAGAACTTATGGCAAAAGCAGACGCCTTTTTAGAAAAAATGTTGTTTATTAAAAACTTCGTTGAAAGATTTGTTTTTACGCCGATTTTACAAAACATTCAACATTTTTGTTGTCTGATGAAATCGAAAGTGTGGTGCCATATAACGTGGGCTTATAAAATAGAAATTGAAGAATGATATAGAGCAAAAGAGATATTTTTCCTCGAGGTTTTGTTCTGGTGTGCTGTGCTTTTGTTTTTAAACATTGATTTTCAATGTTTATGCCATTCATTAAAATTTTTATTGTTTATTTCTGCGGAATTTTAAAAATATTTTATCCACAAAAGATAAATAATGTGCGGGAAAAAAGATTTTTCAAAAATGCCAAATTTACACCAAATCATTAGGAAAATGTTATTGGCCATAAGCGATTGCGCCCTACGTCTTAAGACACGTGACTAAAGTTTGACAAAATTAATCCTCGCGAAAATTAATCCACTTAAGGTAAATACAATAGTGTTATATCGGAAGAAAAGCATTATTAAAAAACAATTATAAACAAACAATTTATTTCAAAGAAATATCAAGCTTATTTTAGAGGTGCTTTACGGGCATTGCGGCTTCCAAATGGATCTATAATATTTTGAAAATCGAGAGTCTTAGCTTAAGGGGGCTTCAACTGCAAGGATCCCTAAACTTACTTGTTAGTCTTCTTTGACACATGGTCGATCTCAACACATTTTTTACCAGTGTAAATGTGCTGATTGTGCAACTGTGAAGGTAACGTTAGAAATATTCTGAGAAAGACACAGACATTTGGGAACAAATTACTGAGTTTTAAAGGGAAAATTTTGCAATAGTTCCCATAGAGATATATCCGTGTTCCGAGATTTGCACTGTGGATATGCTTTAGGCTAAAAAAATTAGTATGACATATTGTAAGTTTGTTATGCCTTAATAAAGACACGCTCAACGTAGGTACATAGTTAATTACTGTCTGTTCTTCCGGCCGTAAACGTAGAAAAAAACAACTGCGCTTAAAACAGTCAGTATATTACATCTAATTATTTCGCCGCCTGCTGTGGACTTTGGTCCGACTGATTCTCGTCGGGTTTGGAGCAAAGATCGCTCAATTGTGAAATTTGTATCGCAATGTTGAACTTTACTGCGCCATTGAACCTTTTTGCTGTAACTATCTCCTATCCTTTTCTTCTGTTTATCTAATAATTTGTTTAGTTGCCTTTTCATATATCATTCCAATCTGTGAGGACATTGATTGTAGCCTACTCATCTGCAAACGTTATATGTAATAAATTGGCTGTTTAAAGCGCAGTAGGTTTCGTTTAACCTTAGTCACCGGAAGAACAGGTAGGCTAAGCTTTTAGTTAGGCCATGGGTCCAGGTGAACAACTCTACTCCGTATTTAGGTACTTAGTTCACATTTTACAACTGATTAGGCCTAACTTATTTACTTTCCATGTTTAATTGTGATTAAGTACATAACCGAATACAAAAGTATGATTAAGACTTCCACAACCTTACTTCTGCTCTGCAGATCAGTTAAAATTACTCTAAACTTCTGTAGTGCTCGCAGTTGCTGGAAAAACTAATAGGAGCAACGCTGGTTAAGCAGCCAAACGTTGCAAATGTTGACAGAAACTCAGCAGTTTTTATTAGCGGAGACCTTCTTTGTTTTGAATTTTTGATGGTAACATGAATTTTCCTAAAGCTTTTTTCCTAATCATTTTTAAAAATGTGTTTATTGTTAATAGTTTTATTATTATCACCAAGATCTTTCCAGCGGGTGCCTAAAACATTCCAGCCCCCTGGCTCCCGGCTGTCTACGGGCCCCGGTGTTATATAAATGTATTTGTATGATATAATAAACATATTTAAATTCTTTATCCGATCTTTATTTTATTTTATTTAGATCTTTAAGCATTATGGTGATGCTATGTTTAATAAAGTTGAAAAGGATTATCAATAAGCTTGAAAAACCATATCAATAAGGTCGTAAAACCCTCTCGGATGACGCAAAATAAACACACAAAATAAATATGAGACTGTAATGCTTTAGCGATTTACTGACGTGTGTTTTAATTTAACTGTTTAGAAAATAATATTAAGTTAACAATAAAACTGTTTTACTCTCACCAGTTGGAAATGAGGACGTTTTTAAGGCTAAAGGTTAGGCAGGTTAGGCCATGTCAAATCAATTCCAAAAAATAAATTAAAAAACGCCGAGCCCCACTTTTGGTCCAGGCCCCTGGGCAGTGTACCCCCCTGCCCCCCCCCCCCCCCCCCTCTCGTCGGGCCTGACAACACCCAGCTATCCACTCTTGATCACTTTCTTTCTGCTCTTGATGTCATCATCATTATCATCATCATCATCACAGCATTCCATTGTAACAGCAGCGATTTTATTTTATTGGATTAAAAGGACCATAATTGAAAAAAATAATTGTGCCACATACAACCCCCCCCCCCTCCCTCCCTCGCACCCAATTGGTTGCTACGCTTCTGGAATATATGAAAAATTATGTTTGTATATATTTATTATTTCATTGGGAGTATTTTATATTCAAGTTGACAACTTTGCAATTGTAACTGCTTTTCAATGAATAACTTATGGCTTATTGCTTCCAAACTTCCAAGCAATGTCTTCTCGTTAATAATAGCAATCAGCTTGAATTCAACTTCATAAAACGGAAATGATAATCATGAAAAATGAATAATACATTCCAACATGTCAGAAAATGTCAAAGGTGTCAAACCCGTATCAACTACCTGTTATTCGGCTGTCCTTCTCGACGTTAATACAACTATATTTAATTAAAATTTCAATGGCATTTGAACATCCACCCAAGATCAAACACAGTTTAGTTGTAGTAGGTGGAAGATAGAAAAAGGAATGAAGCTGTTTTATCTTTTATGGAACTCTTTGTTGGTAATTTCTTTCTTTCAATGAAGTAGTATTGTTCGTCAAATTATTGTTCAAATCGATCTAGCGAGTAATATTTATTGTTCAAATCGATCTAGCGAGTAATATTTATTGTTCAAATCGATCTAGCGAGTAATATTTATTGTTCAAACCGATCTAGCGAGTAATATTTATTGTTCAAATCGATCTAGCGAGTAATATTTATTGTTCAAATCGATCTAGCGAGTAATATTTATTGTTCAAACCGATCTAGCGAGTAATATTTATTGTTCAAATCGATCTAGCGAGTAATATTTATTGTTCAAATCGATCTAGCGAGTAATATTTATTGTTCAAACCGATCTAGCGAGTAATATTTATTGTTCAAATCGATCTAGCGAGTAATATTTATTGTTCAAATCGATCTAGCGAGTAATATTTATTGTTCAAATCGATCTAGCGAGTAATATTTATTGTTCAAATCGATCTAGCGAGTAATATTTATTGTTCAAATTGATCTAGCGAGTAATATTTATTCGGTAATTTCTGTCCTTTTGGTGCCCTTGCGTTTAAAAGATAAAGCAAATAGATAAACTAAAAATACAAAACAAACAATCCAATAAATACGTTGGAACAACTTAACTACCATTAAATTGGTAATAATAAAATAGAATACAGTCCACAGTATACAATATAGAATACAGAACTTTTGTGTTCACTTAGCAAACAAAAAGCACATTGAATGTATGATACTTTGAGAAAAGGAGTTGACATTGGTAGGGATATGTTGAGAAGCATTCTGCAAATTAATTCCATAAATGTTGTCAACGAAGGATATCATGGATACATATATAGAGCAAGAGGCAGTGATATGTTGTTTCAGGCTCGTGTAGTCCACAGTTACAAATGGACACAGGTGTATCAGCTGGATTATGATGAAATTCATGCTCTTTCAAGTCACTAAAACCAAATCTTAGCCTCTATCCTATAGAGTCACAGGCACGTAACCAGCATTTCTAAAGGGGGGGGGGGGGGGGGGGGTCGATTTTTTATGAAAAGGGCAGAAACATAACTTTGATGTGGTGTAATGAAGAGTTACATATATTTTATTAATACATAATAGGTAATGGGTTTTAGTAAATGAAATAATATGTCTAAACACAAACTATAAATAAACTACTCTGAAAAGATTAAATTTGATAGTTCTACTTTTCTTGGGTGGAGGTTAAAAAAGTCTCTAACAACTTCATCATAATCTACAGGATAGTTTCTGTGAATGTTCATTATCTCTAACGACGTTAAACTTCATCGACGCCCTTAACCATGTGCGCAATGTACGCTTAGTAGAAAAACTACGCTCGAACTCACATGAAGTTACTGGCAATACACAGCCGATTTTTAAGAGAGCAAACAAGTTTGCATAGCGGCTCTCATCACACTCTTTAATGGAAGATGCCAAAGATGATGCGCGCTCGTCTTTCGGTACATTTTCCCATCTTCTTTTCCATAAACGAATCTCCTGGTCAAGAACTTCATTATTTGTTAGATCGTCCTTGTAAATTTCACTTACTTCATTAAATATTTCTTGTGCATCTATTGTGCACCACAACGTTTCAGGAACAAACTTCAAAAGTGTAAGAGCTTTACATGAAAACATGTTGAAGCGAAACTGTAGCTCTGATATGAACTATCAACCATAGGAATTGCAATAACTCTCCGATGGTATTCTTCTGGCGTGTCAGCTTGAACATTATTCCTATGAAGTTGTTGTTTCGCAGTACGTGGGAGTGACGGCTCGATATCAAGTTTTTGTGCTATTATTTCTGCTTGTTGGTATATAATGGGAAATTCTTTCTCGATATTCTCTCTGATATTCTTCTAGGTCGTCCTCAGACGAGCCGAATTGGCTTTACAATGCTAATTAAGGACTGTGGGGCGCAAGCAACTCCTCGCAGTCTCAAATCACCTCCCCAGATTCGACCATTAGTCTGCCAAATTTCAAAGGCTTTGGTTAACCCGTGGTAAGTTTTCAGGCACTTCCCAAAGGTGCCGCGCGCTCAGGTGATTCTCGATTTGAACAATTTTTTTTGCATCTAGCGAGAATCGAACCTGGGCCATTGCGGCCAGAAATATAAGTTTCGATCACTAGACCACGCACGCCTTTGATATACTTAACGTCATTAATCGTTGACTCAATGTCACAGTATGCTTTTACGATATTTACTGTCTAATGGTTTCATCAAACGGTATAAAGATATGCCAACAATAAACTCAAAGTTAACTAGAGCTTTTAATAATACAACTGCTTCTTTCTTTATGTTGCTATTCCATCCTTTAGTGTAAATTTCATCAAAGGTTTCAATATCAGGATGCGTACCACAAATAACTTCTAATGCCTCGACCATGTGGAGAATAGCTAAGTAGAAATGTTCAAAGGAAACATCACGTTCTGACCATCTTGTTTTACACATTCCTATGAGAACCTTTCTTCCACTGACATTAGTACAGCAGCGCTTCTTAACAATACGACTTAACAGCTTTTCTCGCTTCGGTGATGAATTGAAAAAGATTTGAATCAACTTATACTGCTCCAAAACGTTGTTGACAACTGGTATTTTAGTAGACTTTGTCATTTACAGATTTAAGTTATGTGAGAAGCAGTGCGTAACGACGGCATGTGGAGGTCGTGCTTGGATTACTGCCGCTACCCCTTTCTTCTCCGATTGCATATTTGGTGCCCCATCATGGCATTGGCCACGGCATTGTCTGACATCTAACTCTGATTTACGAAAGATTACAAACTTTTTCGTCTGTCTTTTGTCAGGAATAGTGAACAAAATATACAGAAAACAGCAACCTCTTTTTTGCTATAAACATACGCCTCTGGGAGATCTTCAAAGTTTGCAACTTCTGTAACAACTATGTGAGAATGTTTTCGGAAAGCAATAATCAGCATCTGGCTTGAAATGATTTTTAAAAAGAAGATACTTATCGTGATCGCTGAGTTCAGTAATGTCAGATTTCTGGATGATTTCACCGATAACAGTCATTTTAAAAACAGTTTCTTGAACGCATATTTTAGCCTTTAGTGTCTTTTTCTGACAGATATTCCACTTTTCTTTTTTTATTTTTTTTTTTTTTTTTGAAAGGACACTTTTAACAAAAGGGGGGGGGGGTCGTTCGCACCCAACAAACCCTCCCCCCTGGTTACGTGCCTGAGTCAAATTATATACTGGAATTACCATTTAATTGAATAATGCGACTTTCTACTTGGAACTCCATGCAGATTATGAATATGTAGTTAATTCCTTCGTTCAGACAGGGGAGATTGAAATCACTATATTGAATAAAAAAACGTTTTGTCTTCTCTAACTTCCCTTTCAATTTTTACCATAAACATTTTAAAACATCTAAATCAAGTGATTTTATTTAGTTCAAAATTACTTCAAGCTAAATTTCTCACAGTCGATCCAGTGACCTCTTGATTCTGAGCACAACCCTTAGACCACTCTGCCACTGCTGCTTGCTGCGTCACGGCTGCTGCTGAAAAATGCTGTAGTACTTCCGTTAAAAAACAGGATCAATTCGCAAATTTTAATTTCATATACTTTTGTCTCGCAAACTTTTTTTTCGCAATCTTTAGTACGGTAAATAAGTACTAAGGAGCATTTCTACGGACTATATTTAAGAACACCTAGGAAAATATTTCCAATTAATACAACTTTGTTTAATAACGGACATGTTTTTTTAACTTGTATGTTTTTCTTTTGAATTGCTTTACAAATTGTAAATCTCGAGGGTTTATAAAACAAAAAATTTGCTGCTAAAAATACATGATGTATAGATTTTTAGTCAAACAAAACGATTTAATATAAAATATATAAAAAACCACAAAAAACCATATACATTTCTCAAATTTATTATAATAATACCCTCATAGTACCCCATAAGTACCCCATAGTACCCCATAGTACCCCATAATACCCCCCATAGTATAATAATACCCCCGTTTTTGACGTTTTCAGAAATTGTATCAACGAAGGAGACCTCGTTTCAAAATATGAAAACACGTGTTTTTTGTGTTTTTTTAAAAGCATTTCTATGAAATTTTAGGGCTTGAAAAATGCCCAAAAAAAGTGCCATAGAGTGATAATTCTAAAGTTTTTTTTGTGATTTTTGACGGTTGTAGAGGTTAAATGACCCTTAAAACATGTAAAATAAGTTTTGGCCTATTAGGAAAATTTTGAAACCTTATTATAGACGTTTCTGTCTGAATTTGGTCCAAAGACAAAGTGGCTTAGGATTATGCACAAAACCCTTATGCACGATATTTTGGTTTCTAATATTCGTCTCCATGAAAAGGTGTTTAACATTGACTTAAACATCAACCTTTTGGGAGTCCAAGTTATCTTTAACATTAAAAATATATGCAAAACAGTTTTATAATTTCATAAACCTCTAGAAGTGGCACTTAACATTTTTAAGTCCAAGCTTGCCCAAATAAACAAAGGAGTGTCACAATTATGATACATAATAGTATTGCATCTAAAAGTAAAGTTTTGAGTGTTTCAGGAATTTTGTAAACTTCCTCGGTGAATGAGTGACTTTATAAATTTACTGAAGTTTTAGGTAGTTTGATGAATTCACTGTACAGTAACATATATACAAATAAGTTTTAATTTCAGATTTGGCAATTTGATATTCAATGTTCCGCTTCTGAAGTTGATTCTACTATTAATAAAAGAAGTTAGTTATGTTTATACATTCCATAAACTGTTTTTTTCTGATTGCAGTTGTTCTAGAAAAAAATATACTTTCTTTCAAAAACATGTATTTTGCATTTTATTTCTGACATTTTAAGGTTCATATAACATTTAAGAATATATATATTTATATAAAATAGTGTAAACAACATTGATCAACATAAAAATAATGATTAAATTGATGTATATACAATCCATTTTAGGCGGTGGAATGTTAATGGTAGTATATCATGTTGTCACAGGTATATAGAAGTAAATTTGTATTTAGATTCAAACAGTCATCTGATTGGCACAATCTTAACTTCTTCGAGTTCAATCAATTCTGATAATGTCTTTACTCTTGACCCAAGCTACAATTATGCTTCCATAAACAATGCACCCATAGCTTGGTATCAGGTCAAATTTTCCCACAGAGTCTACATCCATGCATTGATGTTTTTTTCAACTACATCCTTTAATGGACCTATTACACTGGCATATAGATATTCATCAGAGAGAGAATTCACAGTATATAAAGAACAAGGAACAATAAAAGTAATTATACATTTTACAGTGTCTGTGGTATTTTCATTCGATGATTCATTAATTATAAGGAATTTTACAGAGATATTGTTCTCGGAGATTAAATTGAAAGACTCTAATTTGTGTTATGATATTAGGAGTTTGACAAAAATGCTCTACCACATATATGGGAAGTATACGAGTTAAAAAGACCATTTATGGCCAATGAAGTTCGCATACATGTCGGTTATGATCTCCCTGGAAGAAATATAAAGTTACGTTTCTACTCTTGGTATGCGGTTAAAAGTTTTGTTACAGGTTTGTTTTCTTGAAACCTATTAATTTCTCAAACATTTTTGCTTACAATATGTTTTCTTTGGAATTGAGTTTTTTTGCTGATTATTTTCCTCAGTGTAACACACTAATTCACAATTATTCCCATTATGTATAACTTAATAATTCAATAATCTGTCACAGAATGAATTGTTATATGTAATCTACATAAGCAAAGCTAAGAAAATATATGTAACTGAATGGTTGGCCTGTCAATATAGATGCATTGTTTACATATATGCTATCAATTGGGACTGAAATTATGCAATATACGTAATTATATATTATATAACTCAATTCTCAATTTCTTAGATAGTAAATTGGATTAATAAAGAAATTATTGTTGTCATCAATTAAACTCTGATTCAGGCAAAACTTCTCTGAAGTTTTTTCACCTTGTATGTGATTAAAATGCATTAAGCAACTTTATATGACACCTAGCTGGTATTGGAGATGCAGTCCAGTCTACAGATGATCACATTGAAGTTTTATTGGAACAACCATCTATCATCTCCAGTTTTATTATATACAACGGGGAAGAGTTGGAAAGTTTTTGCATTCGCTATGAAAGTGTCAACGGCGATGAAAAGTCATACAAAGATCAGGTCACCATAAATGGTTTAACGGTAGGTTGTCTTAAGGGAGGTTTTCAAATCTTGTTTATCTTTGGCTTATCCTTTTTCGTTGTTTTAACATTTAATTAGAATTTCCCTGAGCCTTCTTACAGCATTGTTTCTTTTGTATAAAATGAAATATTGTTATTATTAATATTATTATTGAAATATACAACGAACTGCTAACTTGCAGGTTTTCCATCCATCTCTAAACACAGCATCGGTGCGTCCATTTCTGGCCAACAAAGTGATTTTCACTTGTTTTAAAACCAAGTACATTAAGCCACTATATTCTATTGCTGTGACATTGTTTGGGAAAAAGGCCAGTGAACGTAAGTTATGTGTTATTGAAGAGATCTTTCCATTATTTTGTTTCAGCTGCAATTTGATGATTTCTTTTAATCGTTATACTGTAAAATTGGAAATTTAGCCTCATGAAATATTCACTACATGTTAATTCTCAGTTCCCATCAACTTTATTATGTCTTTACTCATTTTCAGCGGAGCATTATTGGTCTGCTGCTGTAGTGGAGCAACGTGATGATTTAATATTTTACTTCAAAGACCTATCTGGTGATACACCAATGATTTATGGCAATATCAATGCCATGACAAAGAAAGGGGTTTCTGAATATTTGATGTCAAATGCATTTGGTGCTGAATGTTACACAAGACCAGATTATTGCAATGATGGCTTTTCGGTGGAGTTTACAACAAAAGGTAATAAGACCTGTCTTTGTTTAATCATTATGTCATAACTGAACTACAGTTCACTTTCTGGTCACTGGTCATTTTACTAAGTCATAAACTAACTGGAGAACATTTTTGATGATGATGTAAAAAATGCAAAAGGTGTACAATAGCAAATAAATATGTTTTTTAGACGCATTGTCACAGTTGGAGTACCAGTACCCGTCACAAGGTTACACTAGATATTATGGCTATAATCCTAACCTTCATGATAGTGGCACCATTGAAATACATTTTGACTCCCAAAGGAGGGTATTTGGTTTAAAATTATATAAAACAACTTTATTCGCCTATTCAAAGATTTTGCGTTTTAAACTGCAATTCCCGGCATTATCCCAAAATGGAGATAGTTTTAGCGCAAAAATCTACCTGATGGCAATTTCCAAGCTCCAAGATGTGACCACAGAAGCATTCTATGAAGAATTTATGAACAAGATATCTAATGATGAACTTCCGTTTGTTTCTCACTATTTCAAAGCTGATATGGGATATTCTAACAATATTGACCTTGCTGAGTCCTGTCAAACATTGCTGGATTCAACTTTTGCCCCACGATTGATGGTTTTCATTATGACAGAGATATCAAATGAGAATGTACAACGTCTTCAATTCATATCCGAAGATATAGTTGTGGATTTAGCCCTAAGAGGTCGAGGTAATGATAAATTTGTTTAAATGAAATGGAAAGCATCCTTCCTAATGTCACCCCCAGTGAATCCTCCTGAGATGTTAACCAATATCTCATGAATTTTATTTACAAAATAATTCAAAGTTATTTTCGTAAAAATTAGCAATATTTCTCATAAGAATATTTGTTAGCAAATTTGTTGAGTTTCCTTTTTATCCCATTTTATGAGAATGTCTTGTGGTTTATGTAACTTATGTTGTGAGTCACCAAAATGAAGACGAAAACCAGATTGAATTAAAAGATTTTGATATTCCATCTCAATAAAGATATTAACAATTGAAAAGGATTGTGAGAAGCTGAAACATTAAAGAGAAAGAAAAACTGTAAAAGTTAATATTTTGACCCACATCGATAAGTCATCTTCAGAGTCATTACAAAGTCTAATTTACAACATATATATATACTCAAAAAACAGACAGGCATAAAAAAACATAATAGGATAATACAGGTAGTCATAAAATACAAAAGGAAAATTAGAAATATTTAGTGTGTATGAGATTCGGAAGTAGAGGAATTGTGGGATGTCATTTGAGAAGTAAAAGGGTCACCCTTTTTATTGTATGATTTTATGTGTTTTTATAAAGCAGTGCTTCTTCAGTTTTCTAAATACTACAAAAGTTATGAGCGATGATCTTTTTTGCAAAGAAATGACGGGATGTCCTATTTCAATTGCGTGTTTTGTTTGATCTTGTGGCTATTGTTGTTTGTGGAGTTTGTTTGTAGTTTGTGGAGTTTCTTCCTATGTGTTTTAAATATCGATTTTGCTTATGAATTTACGTTGATGATGTAATGCAATGCGATTTTAGTAGTGATTTACATTTTCCGTTTGTGTTTCGTCTGTTGTATAGTTGACTTGATAAGACTAATTTTGACACTTTATCATTGAACATTTTTTGTTTTTTGTGTTTGAATTGCTATTTTTACAATGATGAATTTTGGTGCTAGACCGTCCTGTTGACATCTGTTTGTGAATTTGATATCAAGTTGTAGTTTGTCTCTGTGTTTGTTCAAACATTTGAGTTCTCTTATTGTTCGAAGTAGGTCTTGCCCATGTTTCTGTTTGGTAAAGTTGAAAATGTTAGACTTTGTAACCATTCTAAAGATGACCTCCAGATGTAGTTTGAAATATCAGTACTGATTAACTTGTACAGTTTTTCTTTCTTTCAAAATATTTTGGATTCTTCATCGTTAAACTCTATGCCCAACCCCACATTCAAGAAATTTATTTTTTCATATTAGTTGTATTTTATCGTCTTGTTTGTTGTTGTTGTTTTTATCACTTCTTAGTATCATCAGTGCAATCTACAATTTATGTTAACGTATCTTTTTTGTTTTAGTTTATAGCCATGATACACATCTTTCCTCCTACACGAAAACTGCTGAGTACAACATTAACATTCATTTTGATAGTGTTACATGTATAACAAGAATAAAGTTTATGACCTTCGAAAGTAGCGCATTTAACAGCATGGTCATAACTCCGTTTGTCATTTTCCCACCAAATTACCAGGAGAAGATTTTCATTGCTGATGGGGTATTTAAAATTTCATTACAGTAAAAACTTTCTTTAATTCAAAACACCATAATTTGTATTCTTTTGTACTATCATTTGTCTATTATTGCGCAGACCCTTGGAATTGCACAAGTTTAATCTTAAAAGTCAGTCAGCCAAACAAATCAGCACTTTCTCAAGATAGCATTATGTAGAGATATTTAATAAATTTTTAACAATACCTTTAGACAACAGAAATAAATCTAGTGAATCAAGGTGATGAGAAAATGGTTTGGCTTTACATGACATACTGTTTAACTCATATGCGGATGACAACACCCGATAACAGTTACCAGAACTTAAAGTTTGCTTTGTATGGTTTAACTGGCGAAGGTAAAGAAAATCTATGAGAAGATATAAAACCTAAGTAATGATGAATAGAATGAATTGATTAGAAACATTTATAATAACCAGTGGGAAAAGTTAAAGAATATTTAAGTTTTGTTTTACTGGTAGTTGAAATGTTTTTTTAAAAAATATATAAGAAACTGAACCATGAAACTATCTTACTATCTTGTGGAAAGTTAGTACACAATAATAATCTGAAAACTATCAGCATGAATGTTATTAATAAATTCTAAAATGCTTTTCAATACATTTTATTTTTAATTTTCGAAATTGCATTTTATCGTTACTTTTAAAAATGTAATAGAGACCAGGACTCAATATGTGTTTTGTTGTATTATAGAATTAAAACAACAACCTGAGGTATTCCCACTAGTATCAGCTGGTCTCTTAGCCAACGATGAATCTTCCAGCGGAACTGGTTTCAGCATCTTTTATAACAAAGAAGCCATGTTTTTTGTTGTGCAGACAAGCAACAAAAAATATATTATTAAACAAACTGTGAGAAACTCAGCTTCTACAAAGTTTACAATGACTTGGAACAAATCTGGTTTGAAATTGTACACCAACAACACATTAATTTCTACAAACGTTGGTATTTCAAGCGATGGCAGTCCAATTGCAAGTCAAGAATATTTGATGCTGTTACATTCCTACCATTCTTCCTTCAGTTACACAAAGGCTTCGCTTCACTATTTGAAGTTATTTAAACAGGCCTTAAATGTTGAAGAGCAACAAACAGAAGGTATTTAGTTCAGAAATAAAACATTCTATTTGGAAAACTGCTTCCATTTAAGTAAAGTTTTTCATTTCTAGTTCAGAAAAGATGTTTATGATGTGAATTTTTCTTGTGAAATGAAACACTTCTGTTCTAGTCTTTCTTTTAGAGATGGAATTTAATGTTGAAAATGAAGCTATATTTAATGGGTTTTCATTGGCACCTGACTGTGTTAGTATGAATTTAATACCAGCATGTGAGGTGGAAAATGGTAAGTTCGTAAAATTATCGTTGACAGAATAGTATTGATAAAATATTAAATATAGTTTGATGATTTAAAGCTCGTTTTTATTTTATTTTCTTTCATCAAACGTATGGTATTTATCTAATAACGAATGACATAAGTACCGACATACAACAATACTCTGCACAAGAAAATGTCAAAATAACCTATATCTTTCTTGTTTTGTGGAATAATTGAGAAAAATTTGATTTACATTTAAATTGGTCAAGTAGTAGTTTCTTTGTCTCATTGTTATTGTGTGCAATATCTAATCCAGCAAAATTTCCAAAACAAAGGCATGCATATTCTACACTAAACATACATGGTTGGCTTCACAATTTCGCGATCTGTACAATGTTCCAGGTTCCGAGTCATTTATATAGAAAAAGTCAAGTGGAGTCAGACATAATGGATATTAACAAAACGATCAACACAACTTGCTACCACCCTTCTTCATCATTCGCTAAGATCTTGATACAAGGTCACTAGTTGGTACAGTTTTTATTGATTTGCGGAAGGCATAAGGCTATTTGATCCAATATTGCACAGTTTCTTGTTAAACAAACTGTCCTCGTTCGGCGAAAACTACTTTCTGAAAGTGGTTTATCAAGATTTCTCCAGAAATTTCACTGAAAGTTATCATTACCTTGGCTGCCTTGAACCAGTTCTATCAAAGCTCCTTCAAAATGTGAATACTATAGACTGTATATATCAAAGATAAGAAGTAATTTAACAAGGGATGCAGCTTTGAAAGTTATACCACAATGATAATACCACAATTACCTCATTTAACAGTTTGCGTGTTTCACTTGACAATGCACAACAAAACAACGAATATACACGTAACAACAATAAATACATGGTTCATAACAAATTTAAAATATGTATTTTTTTATTTTTCAATAATGTATTTTACTTTTATGCGGGACATACATTGATAGTTAATTTTTTCTGAAGTGGACGAGTATATATCCTGTGTCAAGTTGACACTTAAGAGCCATTTTTTGTAATAATCAGACAGTTTTTGAAAATTTCTTTAGTGTCTATCTCATTTTCTTTATTTTCATGTATTATGTTTATTTTATAGGTAAAAGAACAAATGCAAAATTTGAGTAGCTAATTCCCAGTAGTTTCTGAGAAATCGTACCTCAAAGATTAGCCATATTTCAACTGAAATAGGTAAACAAAGCAAAAATTAGTTTAGATAGTTTAGATTTTTTGACTAAGGCTACATTTCTCCATAATGTTTCTTTATGAGAACTTATTTTATGACCTAAACAATAAAAAGAAAAAAAATTGTGGACAGATGATCTTTAATCTCTAAAAATCATTGTCTAAAACCATTACAAAATCAAACTCTGAGCGTTTTTAGACACCAAAATCTTGGCAAGGCTTCTTTTCTCCACAAAATCTTTTTCATATTCTGAAAGCGGCAGATGCTTAGATGCTTATGGAAGATGCTTATAGAAAACTGATTAAACAAAATTATTCTACCAAACAGCCATGTATGTTCTTACCATCTTAGATTAAATCACAGGTTTCATTTCCTGTATAGAAACAAAAAATGATCATTTATTCTGAACTAAAACTATTTAGTTCAGAAATGCTCATCTTTTTAGCTTAAAAATAGAAAATTTGTCTAAGCTTTAAATATGATAAACCCTAGATATTGAATGTGAGTTTTAAAGCCTCAATTAGTATATTCCACAGGTTTTTTTCAAAAATGTGTTAGACTAACTTCTTATCTTTAGAATGTTAAAAAGGTTTTTTTTCAGAAATTGAGGGCGAAACCAGTTTTTCGCAATTTTGTATTACTGAAAATGCAAAATAATTTAACTTTGACTTTTGTTTTCAAGAGACAGCAATGTTTTTCCATGAGATATTTTGTATTTTGTTCAAGTACTCTCATGCCACTTTCAGAATATGGAAAAAAAATTGTGGAGAAATGAAGCCATGCCAAGGTTTTGGTGTCTAAAAACGCTCGGAATTTGATTTTGTAGTATTTTCAGACAATGATTTTTAGCGATGGCATCATCTGTCCACAATTTTTTTTCCATATTCTGAAAGTGGCATGAGAGTTTCAGCTGAAATATGGCTAATCTTTGAGGTATGATTTGAGGTATGAAACTACTACTCAAATTTTGCATTTGTTCTTTTAACTATAAAATGAACACAATACATGAAAATAAAGAAAATGAGATAGTCACTAAAGTAAGCTGTCTGATTCTTACAGAATATGGCTCTTAAATAATAATTGCTATATGTGATCTTTATTAAACGCAAAAGTAAATTTTTTTATTTTTGGAAATTCACTTTTTTCATAGATGCTACCAGTTATTCTATTGAAATTCAAAGTGAATATTTCATACTTGAAACGAATGATGAAAGTCCATCAACACGAAGAGTGCCCAAATTTTCTGATGACAGCAATGATGCTGTGATTGTATTTCCGCTCAAACTACAAATGGATACAATGCATGTTGTCAATGTAAAAGTGAAAATAAAGTTGACTGAAGCTCTAGCACAGGGATGTAATTCTTCTAAATTTGCAGTTGGTATCAACAACCATGAACCTAAATATGGTAGTGACAGAACATGCAAAGATATCAAAGAAAACACTTATGTATTTAACATTTATCCAGCATTTTTAGAAGCTGTGCAAACAGTCTCAGAAAAACCAACAAAATTAATTTTCCGATTGGTCAGTTCTCTGAGTACCAGTCAACTTATTCAAGATGGGATTGCAAATCTGGAGTTTATATATAACAAAGCAGAAGGTGAAATGGTCGTTTTTCAATACACACATTTTATTTTATTTTTGTGCTTTTTAGTCTTTCTTTTTGCTGATGCCATCTTGAAATCAATGGAAGATTTGTACAATGTGCTAGATGTTAGAGTTGACACTAAGATGTTATGCCTTAAATGTGAACTAAAATTTGCGGGTAGTGGTTATACACGTGTCATGGTACATGGCTACAGTAACCTATTGTATGGAAAGCTAATATCTACTTACTACCGCAGTAACTACATTGTGGGTACTTGGAGTTCGATTGAAGTTCCATTAAGTAAATTTCAAAAGGTTAAATTCTTTTATCTCCGATGTTATCTGTAATGTTGTACGGACGTTTGGAAATTAGCTGTTTCAAAATTGACTATTCGAAATCAACGATTTGAAACAATTTTGTTACTGTTTGATAAAATGTTTTAAAATACATTTGATAAAATTCAAATGTTTTTACATGTTTTCCGCTATAGTTGCCTTTAGGTGGCCATGTGATATATGTAAATGCATTTGATATGTTTCCCCACGTTCCTAGAAAATGGTTTCGTGCACAGACGCTAAGTAAAAAGATAAACTAGGAAAATTCCACTGTTGATGAGCATATTTAATGGAAAGTGAAAGGCATATAACTATTTACCTTTAAATAACAACATCTCTATAGGCAAAATTTAAAAAAAGTTGGATTCTTATCTTTAATAAAATATCTTTTAATATGGTTTTGAATCATTGGTTTCGAATTGTCAATTTTGAAAGAGCTAGTTTCAATCTGCAATCGGTTTCAAATATGTTGAAATAGGCTAGAAGATTAGAAGATTTAATGGTTGTAATTTAGGTCACAGTTAGGACACATTAAGGTCACAACGAACACAAGGGTTTTAAAAATAATAATATTGTTGGTCATAGGTTTTACAACAAAGAGTAAGTCTCAGTTTCTTTTGGTTGTTTAGTTCTTCATGTAAGAATGAGTCAGGTCAAGAATAATAATTGGAACATGTTATTTTATTTCTTGGAAAATATTAATTTTGAGGTTTAAAAAGAATATTTTTATATGCAATGGATTGGTTGTTTTCTTTTCATAGTTGCTCTACTTGATTTACTTTAGGTGAAGTTTGTTGCCGTGAAAAGTCTATCTAATGAAGGTTATATTGGACTGAAAAGCTTTTACTTCAATTATGCAAGTTGCAGAAATGCCATTGAAAGCAACCATCCTGGTAAATGTGTAATTATTTACTGTAGATGTATGACAAATAACTTTGAATATAGTTTCAGTTGAAGAAACTGTGAAAGTGTTGGAAAAAGTTGGTTTCCCTGTTTTTGATGCTTATTTGCGAGACACTGCTGAGTTGCCAATAACCCCTCAAACGAGATTCACCATGACGACTTCTTGTAGCAGGAACATGAACAACACTTGTGAACCCGCACAACTAAAGTTGTTTTTGAATGGATTTCCGTACAATGAACACGATTCACTTACTTTCAATTTTAATGGACAAACAGATTTCCACACTCTGACACTATCTTTCTGGTGTTTGGCAATTGATTTCACCTATTGTGTTACTGTACACACTCATGGTTATTATCTTGCCGTGCATTGGCATTTGTCTGCGTATGTTTTTCATGTCACCATTCATTTATTATTATTAATATTGTTAATGAAATTTCAGTTTGTATTTATATTATAATTTCCGTACAATAAACAGAATACACTTTTTAATACTTTTTTTTACGATTTTAATGGACAAACAGATTTCAGTACTTTTACATTATCTTTCTGGTGTTTTCCAATCACAAACATTAATTCTGTTTAATAGTGGTTATTATATTCTGGCCAATATCGAATTATGTTTATTCTATTGCTAAAAATAATGACACTATGAAATTTCATTTCAGTTTATCTTTGTCACAAAATTCTCAAATGTATGCAATTCATTTCGATGGTGGTAATATACAATTTAATGAATGGCATCACTTTGTTATGCAGTGTAATGACTCCACTAACAAATGGACAGTTTACATAGATTTAAAAGTTAGTAGTATGTTTGTTGATTTACTTCATCTATACTTTTATTTATGGAAGAGTCTTTCTTTAAATAGAGTCCTTACTATCCTTTTTTCTGTGCAAGAATATTCCTATGTATGTAGAAATTTATTTTGTGATTTTTTTATTTTGCTTTAAATACCAAATTATTTCATTGAAAATATCTTTTTATTATCCTCTGTTGCATCTAATTTCAGTTAAATTATGATTTCAGTTGAGAAGAAAGTTTGATTTTTTTTAGCCGGTAACTTATTGGTTGAATTGCTACCATTATTTAACACAACTGGCATTTGGTAAAAATATTGTAAACTTTCAACTGTATTTGCAACCACTGACTGCCATGCAGATTCGACAAACGGTACTTTTCCCGATTGAATTTTGTAAGTTTTGTTTCACTTGTTTTTCAACAAAACAACAAGAGCACTAAATGTTGTAATTTTGGTTTAGCTGAAAGTGCTTGCCCACAGTCAACTAACTGCTCGCAATGCGATCAAATTGATGGAGAGAATTTCTATTCTTCATACATCGTTCGATTTAAAGATCCATTCTGCAGTAGAGGTACAAATTTTGAACGTTTCAGATACAGAACATTTTGTAGAAATTCTTTTTTACATTATATATAAACCTGTTATGTTAATTTTGGTGCTCGGTAATTTTGCCACCGTATATTTCGAAAACCCCGAACACTTTTTGGCCTACGATAATGGTCCCAGCTCAGATTGCAGACTTATTATCTACGCTACAGACGAACATTTATGACGGCTCTGCAATGCTACTTCATGGTGGATGGACGAAAATTTTGATATGGCGCCAGCAAGATTTATGAAGCTTTACATTATACATATTCCTGTTGGAAATACCACTGCGCCAGTTGTGTATGCCTTTTTGGAAAGAAAAACACAAGCTATTTACGAGGAAATGCTTCATGAAATTGAAAGGAAATGTGGAACACTAAGGCAGCAACCATGTCCAGACAAGATAACGATTGATTTCGAAACTGCAGTAATGAACACGATATCTGCTGTTTTAGGAGATGGTATTGAAGTGAAAGGATGCTTTTATCATCTCACTCAGTCAACATAGCGAAAAATACAGGAATTAGGTACTTTTGTATTTTATATATCTCCATATTTATGTGTTGTCAAGAAGTGTGAGAGTTTCCAACTCAGGTGAAGATCTAGATCTAACTCTAAATTGTGGTGGAGTGCTCCATCTACTAACGATTTTGTTATAAGTATTACATCTTTTGTTTATTGCAAAGGTAGCTAAAATAAAATACGTGCATGTGCAAGTTCCGTTCAAATATGGTTCAAACAATTTCTAATGTGTAGTACTCCACCTCACATGTTAGATCCCTCTGTAACTTGAAGTCTAAGCGTGACTGTTTAATTTTCGGCACGGTTAACAAACAGATACAGAAACAAACCCGAGTTCAAGTTGTTTTGTGGTCAGCTGGATGGTTTTGCCTTTCTTCCTGTTGGGCAAGTATTTCAAGGGTTCCGCGATCTTTAGGAAATTTCTCCAGAGGGAAGCCAGGAATTGTTGAACTACTTCAATGAAATTGATACCAGTACCTGATACCGGGAGGTGCAGCAGAATGTCAGTGATCTTGCTGTACGCATCAGAAGAATTCCACCTTGATTTCCACCAGAGAAGATGGAATGTACACCAAGCCATGATCCAAAATGACGGCCGAACAAACAACATTTGCGAAGGGTGGTTTAATCACCCTTCAATTTGGAAAGCTATTAAAACACTCCAAGAGGAAGAAGCAGTTGTTTCAACAAAAATTGCTCAATTACAGATTGGAAACGAACAAAACGAACAAAAACAATCTACGTGCAACAACAAGAGCGTCTGAAAACTATTTGCTTCCGATACGACGATAACCAACTTGAAATGGCAGAATTTCTGAGAGCAATAGACACTGCTGTCGATCTTTTGACTACCCTAAGAGTTTTGATGACTACCGTAGTTTCTCTAATTTAACGCGTCTTCTAATTAACGTGCATAGGACATTTTTAGCAAAAATTGTAATTTATTTTCCTCTAATTTTACTTGCGTGCCTAAAATGTCTTGTAAGTTACCAGTGGCAAAATTACCAAGTGGCAAAATTACCGGGTGGCAAAACTACTGGTGGCAAAATTACCTACAACCATTAATTTTGTTCTGATTTCTTGTTTGTTTCTTTTTCCTTGGTGTTTTTATTTTTATTTCTTCTAGCTATATATTTCATTTATCCATAATGTAGTTTTCAATTCAGTTCATGATGATTGCAAAAATAGTTAGTTTAGAGATCCTAAACTTAATATTGATCAAGTTTTCACAAGATTTCATCATTGATGTGACTTTCATTTATATTATACCTATACAAATTCATAGAAAAAATATTCAAAAGAAGGAACATACCAAACCTTTTGATGTGCCTAGATTTGTCAATGTCAAGATTTACAAGTTATTATACACTGGATTCCGAAACACACCTCACTGATGTAAATGGAATTAATGGTATTGTTTTGGGAACTACCGCGATCTACCCTTATGCCGTGGTAAACAAAGGCTTGTGTTTTCTAAATTCGGAAAAAATTGTGTTAGTTGATTCTATGCAACTTTGTGGTGAATGTTACTTTGGTGTTTGGTTAAAACATCATTGCAATAAAAAAAACTTGAATGAAATTCTCATTGGTACGGAGTTCATAATTAAATGTAATAATGATGATGAAAGCAATCAAGAATATCCTGTTGGTGTAACTATTAAAAACAATAATTGGTTGGTGCCTGGAAGATCAGGATTATGGTATCACATTGCATTAAATGTTGCATCGAACGATATCTATGTCAATGGTATAAAGGTTGAGAGTGAAACTTCATCATGGAATCAATCTGCTTCTTGTTTGGCAAGCCTTTGTTTGGGCAAGTCAAAAATGCCAATTTCTATGGACGAGATGTATATTGGAGAAAACCTAAAGATCACTGAGCTGTTTGATCATCAATTATATGGTGAAGATTTATATTGATTCATTCCGTTTACAATGGAAATTTTAACTTTGTCACACTTTTATATCTATATATGTTTTGCTCCACATATTTTTCATAGGAGAAGTCAAGTCTCTAAATAATGCCCGTGAGATGTTTGCGCAAGTGCTTATAGAGATGTTTGTTGATATTCCATACACAACTGAATTTGATCCACACGAACTTCAAACAATTAAGAAGAACATACAACAGGTATATCAATGATCGAATGATTAGGTGACTTGTACACCCTAAACTTAATCTAATTATAGTTTTCACGAAGCTATTTCCTGATAATACACAATATTCGAAAGTCAGAAAATACTATGAAATCTCATGAATGCTGTTACGTTAGAAATGCATGAAAAAGAAGATATATTTTAATGATATGAGCTTCAGGGGATTGTAAACGTCATTTCTTAGACAAAAGAAATCTATAGGAGGTAATTAATTGTAACAAAACATTTAATATACACGAATTACGATTCCACAGCGTTATCTGACTTTCAAATATCGTGTATTAGCAGCGCAAAAATTTACATCACAGCAAGATACATGGCTCAGTATTTCTCTGGCAAAAAGTTAAATCCCAATCCTACAACATTGGGAAATAATTTTTTGACTCCATATTGAAATTAATTAAAGTCTTAAAAAATATTGCAACTTGATTAAAAACGGTTTGTTATTTTTTTCTCTGTTTTTCGTGGTTTAGCAAGTAAAGAACCTGAAAATTGATTGCCAATATGAACAAAAGAAGTTTCAGCAGATATCAAGGTATATAACGTTGTGCAATGTCCATGTTATTAGAGTTTATTTTTTATTTTTAAAAACGGTTAGATACTATTTACTTTTTAAAATTAAACTTAATTGTTATTTTCACATCCGTAAATACAAATAAATTTGCAACATCACCAGCACTTGGTGAAGACACCCAATGCATTCAACCATATACCTGAAATTTTCAGAGCATCAAAAATAAATAATATTAAACTAGGATATTAAATTCTCCAGAATAGCGCAAAAAAATATTGGGGAATAATGAGGGAAATTGTGGGTAATATAAGATTATCTTCTTCTGTTCCACAAAAGCTAACTACAGACAACCGTACTCTCTCAGACAAAGCTTCTATGATGAATTTAATAATTTTGTTACAAATATAGGTCCAAAACTCGCATACTCAATATGTCACAAAAACAAATTTTCAAGACAATTTAAATGAAACTGAAAAAACCTTAAAAAACAATTTGGATTCTGCACTTCCTTTTCTACAGAACACGCCATCGTGGGATTGGTAAGTGGCGTGAAACAAGTGAAAAAACCTATATTAATCACTCATCCAACCTTACTTACACTATACAAACATTGTGTGGGCAACCAAGAGTTCCTCAAACAAAATTAAGACTTTTATCCAGTAAACAAAATGCATGTAGATAGAGCAAACACCCAAGACCTTTATGAATTCCTTAAACATTTCAAATATTTTACATTTTAGATTACTCCAGAATATTACATTTTATTCATAATTGTGACCTGCAGTTTTTAAAAATAAATTTGAAGTTATTAACCATATGTACCCAAGGAAACATTTTGTTTAACTGATTTAACATCAGTTACCAAGTTTTTTTTCGTAAAAAGGAGTATATAAATATAATATATAAATATAATTAATGGAATAAATTCTTAAATGAATGTCACAAATAATAATGAATAATATTATTGTTTATTATATATATTATATTATGATTATTATATATATATTGGTTCATTTTGTAAACTGTTGAAAGTGGACGTGTTGGAAAATTGGGTAAAATCTTCTTGAAATGTTGGTTTTTAGTGAATATTTCTATTTTTTCTCATATTATCTTTGGCAGATGGCATTTGTTGAAATATTTGTATGTCAAAGCAAACCTTTGCAATTCTTAAAGTTAAAATATTTGTAAGTGAAAAGGGCTTTGCAATTCTTAAATATCTTTACAGTGGTACATCAATTACTGTTGGAATATATGTGCGACAAGTTACTGATGACATATTGGAAAAGCTAAAATTGCACAAATCTGTCTATGAACCAAGTAAGTGACCCCTCTTAATGAAGACTGCTTGTAAAATATTGCATTATTTAGTGAACATTGCTGTGAAATCCTCTTACGTTATTAATAAAATGGAAAACCGAGTTGTGTCCTTGAGATGGATAGAGCATGAACACGAGCATAATGGTAGTGTCATCGGGCATAGTGTAATGGGTTTGGGTATACAAATCAAAGATTCACACGGAGAAATTGCTTACGAGAACAAAGACGTTTTGAATGCTGATAACATTATCATTCCAGATTTGATACCATTCTCCACATTTGTCCCATGCTTTGCTTGCTACACAGCCAGAGAAAAACTGCAGAATTCCTTTCATTGCCTTGAAAACTCATTCAAAACTCCTGAATCAAGTACCTTTCTTTTGAAACTATATTTTCTTTCTATTTTACTAACTTCTTGTTTACTACAGTTGAGTCATTGCAATATGTGATATAAGTCACATAAATTATTATAAGAAAATATTTTCATTAAACCACCATTCCCATACACTTTAGCTCCAATAAGTGGTCCACAAATAACTTGCTCTGCACAGACGAACGTTAATGTGTGTAAAATGATTTGCCAATTCTCCGCAATTGATGCATCTTCATGGCATGGTGTACCTTATGATTATAAACTGTACTGGAAGCAAAGCTCCAACCGTCCAAAGAACCTCAATCAAAAAATGTTTAATCTGACAAGGTAAGTAGTGTTCTTAATAACTTTAATATACTTATAGGATAGACATGTTTGTTTATGTTTAGTGGTCCGAAATTGGTTTTGAACAGTCTTGAATTTTTGCACTTTCACTAAATGAAATGAACTAAATGTATGAATGTATGAATGAATGTATTACTTTTTACTAATTGCTGAGAGTAGTTGTGTTTTGAGAAGCTCTTCAACATTTTGCTGTTTCTTTGCTGTTAGCCGTTGCTTTGGATTTGGATTTTCGTTCGAATTGGAGTGTATTAATTGATTACTGTGGAGTCGGTTTGGTGTAGAGGGGGAAGTTATTTTTGTTGTAAAATTCCTTGAAACGTGGTTTAAAACAGTTGGTATTTTCTGTTTTTGCTGATCAAAGTTTACATTCTCTCAACTGTTCTAAAGTCTTAAGTACTTTTAGTTCCTGTGTTTCACACAGAAATCCTTTAAACATAATTGCCCCATTTGCAACATAATTACTAACAATTGTTAGTACAAAATATTTTTAATTGATCGTTTTAATTGTTTATTAACTTATCGTTACACGCCTGTTGAGTCAATCAAATTGCTTAACAATCCTTTTTTCCTTTCTTACTTTTAAATTACTGTATATAAAATTTTTATCTTTGCCTTAAACTGTACTCCATTCATTTCATTTATCATGTCATCTAACAAGTCATCATTCGGTCGAATTTTGAAAAAACCTGTCCAATCTGAGTGTCCATTGTTTCAACGAAAATTGCACCAGTGTTGACAGCATTATTTTAGGCACTGCACACGTTGTTCCAAATACTATTGCAGTGAGTGTTGTGAGTTCAGTAGGGACATCATTGAGCTTCTTAATGAGAAAGTTGATAACTTTTGATTCTGTCCTGACTGCACTAAACCTGCTCTAAATGCAATCTTTGTAGAAAAAGATATTGAATCCAGATGCGCATCCTACTTTGAAAAAAATGAATCTCGCCTTTTTTCTCTCGAAGTGTCTCATTCTTTATATAAATCTTCATTGTCCAGCATCAAAGACAGCATTGGGACAAACGCCTCATTAATTCAAAAATTAGTTGATGACAACTTGAATCTAAACACTCTAATTTCCAATTTAAAAAATAGTGTCAAGGTTGATTGTTTAGACTCCAAACATACTCTAACTAAAGAAATTTTTAAAAATATTGAAGATCACAACTGGCGCAAAAATAATTTGATAATCTATGATTTGAAAGAGACTGAATCGGTTAGTAACTCATTGCAGGTATTGGGTCTCATTAAAAATCAGCTTAGACTTAATATTTGCATTGACGATGTTAAAATTTGTGAAAGACTCAGTCCTTTGCAATCTGCTAAAATTTGATTGTTGCGAGTTACTCTGCGTGATTATGACACAAAAAATTCCATCTTAAATCACAAATGGATTTTGAAAGAAGCTGATGGAAATATCTTTATTAATCCAGACAGGAGCAAGGAGGAAAGGGATATATTCAACAAACTTCGAGTTGAAGCTAAACAGAGGGAGGCTGGTGATAGTTTGGGGGAATGGGTCTACCGAGTAAGAGGTCCTCCATGGAATTTGTTTGTAAAACAAATAAAGAAAAACCCCTCTTTAAATCAAAACGCAACAACAAAGCCAAAATAAAGTTGAATACTCATCCTCCTTTCTCCTTAGCTTTTAGCAACATTCGTGGTTTTCGTACCAATTATTCGGATGTGGAGGCTTTTTTGATAAAAAATAATCCGGATTTATTAGCACTTTGCGAATCTAACCTAAATGCTGGTATATCTTCTAATGATTTCCTTGTTCCTAGATACCTACCTCTGTTTAGATTGGACTCCTCTATTCATATGCATGGTCTAGCAGTTTATGTCAAGGAAACTTTACCAATATTTCGTGAAATTGACCTGGAAGACCCCAATCATCCTTTCATGTGTTTTCGCTTGTCTCTTCTACATTCAACTAGTTTTTTGTTCTTTCTCTATCGCTCTCCATCTTCGCAAGACTGCTCTGTTATCAAATCAGTTTCAAAGTCTGCTGACTTAGCTCTTCTTAATCATCGCTCAACCAACATCTTTGTATTTGGTGACTTTAACATTCACCATAAACAATGGCTAAGATTCTCGAATGGAACAAGTAGCTCTGGTGTCGAAACCTATAACTTTGCAGTATCTCAGTCTCTCTCGCAATTGGTTGATTTTCCAACCCGCATTCCTGATCACTCAAGTCAATCGCCCTCCTTGTTGGATTTATTTTTGACCTCTAACCCTGAAATTTGTAAGATATCTCATAGCGCTCCACTGGGTCGTTCTGACCATGTTGTTTTGGAGGTCAAAATTAATTTCAATAGACAAGTTTCCCATGAACATCCCATGCATAGATCCTTTTTTAGATATGATCTCGCGGATTAGTTAAAATTTCAAGAACACATTCAGTCTGTCCCTTGGAAAAAATTCTTTCCAACTCAGTTGATGATTGTGTTCTACTTCAATAATATCTGAAGCAATACGATTATTTGTTCCGTCAGGGAAATATCAGTTAAAACCTCATTCTTTGTCATGGTTTTCTCCAGCTTGTGCTGCAGCCATAGCTCATTGCAATCATTTCTTTCATCGCTACCGTCGTGATGCGACTGATCATAACAGACAACTGTTTATTGCCTCGCGCAATAATTGTAAATATGTTGTTTGTAAAGCTAAAACTGTTTTTGCTGAAAGGACTAAAGATCTTATCAAATCCAAAGAAATAGGTTCTTGCAAATTTTGGCGTATTATTAAAAACGTCCGGGGTGTGTGTGCTCTTTTCAAAAAGTGTTTGGATGAATCCTGTTTTCCTTCATCTTGGAAGTTTGCCTCTGTTATTCCAATTTTTAAAAATTGTGGTGAGAGATCTAATTCTTCTAATTATAGACCAATCAGCCTCATTTCCATCTTAAGCAAAGTTTTCGAGACTTTAATTAACCTGAACTTAGTTGAATTTATTGAAAAAAATAATTTGTTTTACGACTCCCAGTATGGGTTTCGTTCTGGGCGTTCCACTGCTGACGTTTTGACAGTTATAAGTGAACGTTTTTATCGTGCCCTTGATGTCTCTGGTGAAGCGCGAGCAGTTGCCCTTGACATCTCCAAGGCATTTGATAAAGTCTGGCATCAGGGGCTACTGCACAAACTTAAGGCATATGGTTTAAAAGGTCATTTTTAAATATTATCTTCTCCTTCCTTTCCAATCGTAAACTCAAGGTGGTTCTTAACGGTCATTCTTCTTCCATTTTTTCCATCAATGCTGGTGTTCCTCAAGGTTCAGTTCTCGGTCCGACTCTGTTCCTACTGTACATTAACGATCTCCCAGACAATTTATCATCCAAAACCGTTATTTATGCTGATGATTCAACATTGTATTCTTGCCTTAATAAATCAGATGATTGTGATAAAGTTAGAATGGCCTCTGATCTGGAAAAAGATATCAATACAGTAGTTGAATGGGGTAAGAATTGGCTTGTTAATTTTAATCCATCTAAAACTAATCTTCTTTCCATTAATCATCTCAATCATGCTTACTTACCTCGAATTTTGATGAATGGTTCTCATTTGCCTGAAAGCAATTTATTTTGTCTTCTTGGTCTCATATTTACCAGCGACCTCTCATGGCGATCTTATATTGAAAATATAGCTAAATCAACTGCCATGAAGGTTGGTTCTCTTTTACAAGAAATGAATTACCTCACTCCTGAATGCGTCCTTACCTATACAAATCATCAATTCGTCCATGTATGGAATACAGCTGCCACATATGGGCAGGTGTACCAAAAGATTGCTTGAATTTGTTAGACCGTGTTCAACGGCGTGTTTGCAACGCAATTGGCGAAAACCTTTCTTTGAAATTGGACTCCCTTTCACACCGGCGGAATGTAGCGTCTCTTTGTCTCTTCTACAAGTTTTTTTATGGTCGTTGTTCAAGCGAACTATCATCTCTTACACCTCTCAAAATTTTTCTCCGTTCTACTAGGTTGTCTTCTTCGTCTCACCAATGGACTGTTTGTGTTCCAAATTGTTGTAGGGATTTTTATAAAAACAGTTTTTTTCCGCGTACGTCCAGACTTTGGAACTCCCTTCCATCTACATGCTTTCCTCCTGAATTTAACCTTCAACTGTTCAAATCTAATGTTCATCGCTACCTTAAATCTGCTTAACTTCTCCTGTAGCCTTTACTCGCAAGTGGCCTTTTAAATTCAAAATTCAAATTGTTTTTTATTCACCATATAATAAAAATACAAAAATTCATAGAAAAACAAATTACAAAAATATATGGTTGGTGTCACTCGATAGCATAAAGCTGAACAATGTAGTGACACCACAGTAGAAATATACGTAAAAAAATATATATCTAGAAAAAATATATATTATCTAATTGGCAAAGATACATACAACATAAAATACAAACCACCAAGCAAAACATATATTTGTTTAATAACACTAAGCTAAACAAGGTTTACCCCTGATGCTAAGTTTGACTAAATTAGAAAATTGTTTACTGTTTAAATCAAAAATATAATTTAACCAATGCATGTTTTTATATTTTACATCAAAAATATTTTTAATGTCTCTAATTGATTTGTTCCATTCAATGATGCTTTGGTGTTTAATTGAGTATTTTCCATAAAAAATTGTATTATATGAACAAATTTTAAGTTCATTAGCTAAGGCATTGCGAGATGGATAAAGATGAAAATGACAAAGTTTAGTGAAGAAATTGCCAATCGAAGGGGGGATATTTTGGTTTAAAGAATCAAAAACAAACATAATGTTGAGGAGTTTAATAGTAGACGAAAATGGAAAGATATTAAATTTAGTAAATGCAGCAGTTGCATTTGATCTAAAAGGTTGAAAATTTATAATTCTTAGTGCTGATCGTTGAATAGAACATAATTTATTTAGATTTATGCTTCTTTTTTGTCCCCAAATTTGACAACAATAAGTTAAATGTGACGAGAAAATTGAAAAATACAAACTTTTCAAAATTTTTGTATTAACGTGGTATCTAATTTTTGAAAGCATGCTATTTGATTGGCTCAATTTTTTACAAAGTTTGCTTAAGTGGGGTTTCCAAGTTAAGTTTTCATCAATTAAAACTCCCAGATAATTAATGCAAGTTGATTGTTTTAAACGTGATCCATTTAACATGATTTTAATTTCAGAATCATTTTTTTTATGATGCTTCTTAAAAATGATAAATTCGGTTTTATTAGCATTTAAAGCGATAAGATTTGCATTAAGCCAATCATTAACTCTTTGTAAATCATAATTTACTTTTTTACATAAGGTTTTTATTGACTTGTTGATGTATAACAAATTAGTGTCATCTGCAAAATGATGCACTGTTGAAAACTTTATACAATTATGAAAATCATTAATATAAACTAAAAATAACAAAGGGCCCAACACAGAACCTTGAGGAACGCCACATCTGATTGACTTTAACGATGATGAAAACCCGTTAATCGTTACATATTGTTGCCGATCTTGGAAATACGAAGCAAACCATTCATTAACAATGCCTCTTGCACCCATGTGATCAAGTTTTTCGAGAAGAATTTTGTGATGGACTGTATCAAATGCCTTCTTCAGATCAACAAAAATACCACATGCAAAAAGATCAGAGTCAATAGCTTCTCTCACTCTCTCTGTTATACTTAATAAGGCATGAGCTGTTGAATACTTCGATCGAAACCCAAATTGTGATTTGTTTAGGCAATTAAATTTATGTAGGAAATTGTAAATTCGAGAATACATAAGTCTTTCCAAGAGTTTACTGATGTTTGAAAGCAAATATATTGGTCTATAATTTGAACATTCTAATTTAGAACCTTTTTTGAAAAGCGGCAAAACTGAAGATGTTTCAAGAATGTTTGGAAAAACACCAGTCATAAAAGATAGGTTAAATAACTTTGAAAGAACGACAGAAATTGAATTACCTAATTCTTTTAGGATCACAATAGGTATACTATTTGGTCCAGTAGCTTTTCTATTACTTAGATTATGTATTAATGAGGAAATCTCTATTTCATCAGTTGGAGATATAAAAATACTGTTGAGGTTCGGATTATTTAGGTATTTTTTAAAATTTGTATGAGATGAATGAATTTTAGATTGGATGTTATGTGCGACTGTCATAAAATATGAGTTAAATTTGTCAGCAATTTTCACAGGATCGGTCAGCGAAACACCATTTAGAATAACAGTTGGAACAGAATCTTTTTTACTTTTTAGATTTATTAAACGTTGTATACCGATCCAGATTTTTTATGGTTCTTTGAGTTATCAATGAAGTATTTCTTTAAATGGTTTTGTTTGCTGCATCTTAATAGTTTAGTCAATAAGTTTCTGTATGGATTATACCGAGATTTTAACCTGATTTTGTTATTAATATCTTTAGTTCGAATATATTTGCGATAAATTTTATTCCTTATTTTTATTGATGTCAAAATACCTTTTGTTATCCACGGTTTGAAAGAGAGCTTGAAGCTTTTAATACTGACCTTTTTGAGTGGCATATACTTGTTTGATAATCCGTTAAAAACCTCAAAAAATAAATTAAAACTGTTGTCAGTGTTAAGTTTATCAAATTCAAGAATTTCATCCCAAATTACGTTATTAAATTCAGAAAGAAAACCTTTTTTATCAAAATATGTGGTATTTCTACGAAAGATATTGTGTTTACAAGGAACAAATGTTGCATAAAAGTTAGGTTGAATGAAAAACTGAGGTAAGTGATCAGAAATTGTTGATGTTAAGTTACCAGACAACATATTTTTATTACAACAGTTAGAATATATGTTATCAATAATTGTTTTAGATTTCTCAGTAATTCTTGTTGGTAAGGTAATATGCGGAAGAAAGTTATTAGAAGTTATAAAGTTGAAAAAATCAGAAGTTTCATTATCAGAATTAACTTTAATTAAATCTATATTGAAATCTCCAAGTAAAAAAATACTTTTGTTTTCAGAATTTAACTTTGAAAAAAGAGGAAGAATAAAATCATTTGTAAAAACATTAATAGACATACATGGATGACGATAAATACACCCAACAATAATGTTTACTTTTTTTGGACGAATTATTTCAATAAAAATCGATTCTAAGTGTAATTTTTTATACATCAACAAGTCATTTCTTGGTTTGTAATTTAATTTTGTAGAAATATAAATAAGTGCACCACCACAAGATGATTCAGTAGGAGTGTGTTCAATATTATAACCTTCTAATAATATTGGAATTGGTGGTTGAACGTCACATTTTAGTTTAGTTTCGGTTAAACCAATAATACTAAAATCAAAGTTAAGTAAACGTAACATGATACAAAATTCATCAAAATGTTTGTTGAGTGAAGATATATTTAAATGAAAACTTGAAAAAGAGTTATTGCTGTCAAATTTGGAGGAGACAAAGTCATCAATATTGAAATACTTACACTTTATAAAATTTGAATATAAGTCATTTCCTTCTTTTGAATTATCAACGCAATTTGTGGTAAAAAAGTCATTGAACTTAGAAAAGAGTTTGTTACGGTCATAAGAAGGAAGAAATTTCATATTAGCAGGAATTTCATTTGAGTCTATAATAATATTAGAGTTGAGGACTTGGAAAAGTTCATTATCCGAAATGTGACTGAATGGAAAAATTTCACTAGTGCATAAAATACAAAACCAATTAGAGACGTTTGATTGTAATAAACGGTAATCAATGTCATTTAATCCATTGCATTTTTTATGTATCCAATAGTTACAAATATCACATTGTATTGCATGGTGGTTGTTTTTAACAGTTTTTTTGCACACTTTGCAAAAACATCTTTCCATGAAAAGAGAAGAACTAAAACTGGTTTTGTTAATTAGCAGAAATAAAAACGAACTTTGGAATAACAAAAAACATTAATCAAGCTAGGAGGGTTATTAAATATCAAAACTGAAAATCAGGATATAAATTGACCAATGTATTGACATGGTCAATTAAAATTCTGTTCTCGTTTGTGGTACGTTTAATAAAAACTTTGCCATTGAGAGAAAATGTTTCAGAGATGAGATTTGCCCGCTTTAACATACGGCAAAAAAAGGAAAGCTTTTCAGAATAAGGACAAAGATTTTCTCTTATAAAAATCTTTGTCACTTTGCGGCCTAGAGTACGCGATTTGAAGTCTTTTAGTTTTTTCCTGTTCTGAAAGGCTTGCACACAGGCCTTCCTGTTGACAAATCTCACGATCGTTTTCTTTGGTGTTGATCTTCCAATGCGATGACACGCCTCTATATCGCAGCCATCAATCGATATGTCCATCGCGTCAAAAATTTCAATAATGGCTCCCTCGAGATGTTGATCTTCCACGGAGTTAGGAATTCCGTCAACCACAACATTATTTCTCCGGTTGTAATTTTCTAGATTATGAATGTCCTTCTCCAAACAAACCTGGCTTTCTTCCAAAGCATCAACCTTTGCTCTTAATCGACGGTTTTCTTCGACAAGATTTTTTATTACGACATCTTTTATATGTAATACGCTTTCACTAATCTCATTTACTTTGCTTGTCATGAAATTCTCGATATTGTCAACCTTTTTTGACATAACAAGAAGATGTTTTTCAAAGTTAACGAGTTGGTCCTTAATGTCGTTCATCCTGGTCATTGATGCCAAAACAAGAAGGAGTAAATATGTGGGTAATGGTGATAATGATAAAGGTAATGTCAATGATTAATGTTTTAAGATAAAAATCTGCTACAAAACCAGCTTTGTGGAGTTACATAATTTTATGGAGAGCAGAAATATAATAATAAAATATAATAACGTAGCTAGTGGTATGAGAGTTGATAGATATGAAAGTTATGATAATATGTTTCCTTGCGTGGAGATACTCCGCCCGGTGGCAAGCAGTCAGGCGTTGAAATCCACACAAAGGAAACAAATATATGAGGATATATGAGCACTGCAACGAAGAACTTCAAGTGATTTTAATGAGATGATATTATGTAATTACTTTTAAATGAGAGGGAGTTAATGTTGAAAAAGTGAGTTAGGAGAGTTTAAAATTCAATCAGTGAAAAAAAAATGTTTCTTTCCTCACAAATTCCACCAAAATCTGCCAATCGAAGTCAAAAAAACACCCAGCAAACACCAAACAATATCCCAAAAGTAACCACTGACAATTAAAAGGAAATAAAACAAATTTCCACTTCTATACTATAAAATTAAACCACAGAATATCCACTCAAAAAACAACGTCTTACATGTATCAATTTCAAGTCTTAATTTGAGCAATCTCCAATAAAAAAAAAAAAAAAAAAAAAACTCTAAATTTAATTATAGGTTGTGGGTATTTTACTTACAGAATCCTCGTATTTTTCTCCAATATTTTCTTAAAATGTTTGAATTTCCTGCTTCGATTTCTTGTAAATTGTAAATCCAACAAAAATTTATTTAATTCATTACTGTGTCATATACACGGCTCACATACAATTGGTTGCCATCTTTTTAAACAACTATTAAACATTCCTCAGTATCTTTCTAAGTTGATTTTTATTTTGAAACGGTTTTTGTTGCTGCACTAGTTACACTTTGATCAACGTGACCTACTTCGAAGGTGGACAAAATTACGAAGTTGACTTTAATGCTGATTTCTCTTACACACAATATTGTGTTATTGGTTATGCTTCCACAATGAATGGTACAGGTTACGGAGTAAGAACTTCTACTTGTGCCAGGTCATGTGAAGGAGGTAAACAAAATACTATTTCAGTAGAATGAGTTGTAATTTAAACTTTTTTTATGTTCCAGCACCAGAAGCTGTTCCTAATGGGTTGATAATCTCACAGGAAAATTTGGAAGTCGTGTTAAAATGGAATTCTTTAACAGATGATGTTGATATATGGAATATCGAGGATATATCAAGATCGTTCTATCGAATTCAAAGCGGTAAAATCCTAGGAATGATATCCTTCTCTAACAAATCAATAAAGTTGAATGAAACAAGTATTGAAATAATGACCACATCGGAACTGGTATATAAAATTGACAGTGTAGCTGGCGATGGAAATGTCATGTGGTATTTCTCACTGGCCGCAGTTTCGGTAGCAGCAGGGAATGAAACAGAGTTTAATTGCAAGTTACTTAATTTAGAAGGTGAATTTCCTTGTGTTCTTTAATTAACATTAATTCATAAGGTTCTTTATAACTTCCAAGTTTATCAATTGTTTAAAGTTGTGTGTTAATGTAAATATTTATTTAGTTCCTTCCATCACACCTATCATCCTTCAAACATTATCCAATACATCAAGCACAATCCACATTTTGATTGAAAAAGTAAATATGTTAAAATGGCGTGGGGAATTAAAATACTTCAAGATGCTTATAAACAGTACTGATATGGTAGTACCCAACGCATTTCAAAAGATCAGAATCAAAAGGCTTACTGAGACTCATGAAATTGAAAGCTATGTTGAGTCGAAACCATGCAACAAAAGTCAAATACTACAATATCTTTCCGAAAACAATAAGAATTTTGACTTGACATGGTCGGATTTTGCACCATTTAGCTTGTACAACTTTACGATATTTTTTTGTAATGAAGTTGGTTGTGGAGCTCCGTCACGTAAAGTTTCTGTTCAAACTCGCGAGGGTGTACCAACCTGTGGCCCAAATGTTTCTTTGATTGCAAATTCTACTACAAAGATGTATTTTGTCTGGACAATGCCTCCGATGAGTTGCACCTACGGAGATGTACTGAGCTTCAGTGTCTCACTGAATGCAGTTAGATTGAATCAAACCACTCTGTTTTCCTTTGAGTCTTGGAATTCCCATTTCGTATTCGAGAGATTAGATTATTTTGGAAACTATTGCGTGGCAATAAACGTTGTAACGATGGCTGGATCTGGTCCTTTAATCACTATTTGTAACCGAACAATGCCATATAGTAAGTAGAACTTATAACACAGGTTTTATGACACTATTTTATGTTTCTTTTTATTCAGGGCCCTTTTTACAACCTAATGTATCAGGTATTTCCACCTCAAACAGTTCGGCAATAGTTCGGCTATCCTCACCTACCGATTCTCATAAACTAAATGGTCTGCTAACAGGTGTTAACGCATACTGTTTACCAATAAACATCATAAATCCTGTTCCAGTCAATGTAACATTTCCCATTGACCATGATGATTTCCTACTGAATGGTGCCAATATAACTATTGTTGTTTTGCAACCTTTTACACAGTATTTTGTCATTTTTTGTTACCAAAATGACGTTGGTATAGGAAACATGACAGGGATGTTAAATTTCACTACGAAAGAAGGAGGTATATTTTGAATTGTGTTTACTTTTAAAGACTGTTTTATTATCATATTAGAAACTTGTTGTTTGGAAATTATATTTTTAGTACCATCACATCCACCTGCGAATATCACCACTGATTCTTTCTCTGTGACATCTGTTCAAGTACACGTCAAAGACATCCCTGAACTATTCAGAAATGGGATAATCATCAGCTACATCATCTGTTATACAACTACAATTGATAAAATCACAAGTAGTGAAGAACAGTGCAGAAATTTTCCAATTTCAAATATCAGTCACTACACAATAGATGAGTTACATCGAGATGACATTTTGTCAATCCGAGTGGCAGGAATGACAAATACGGGTATTGGCCCGTTTACTGATCCAGTGTTTGCTGAAACTATGTCGTATGGTGAGAATGTACTAATACTGATATTATTAATACTTTTTAAATGTTTAAAAGAGCAAAAGAGAAAATTTTGATATAAATAAGTAAAATATATAAAACTGCACGAAAATAAAATAAATCTGGTCGTTTAGAAGTAAGCGAGTAAAAACGGATTATAATTTCTTCTTATGATACCCACTTTGACATTCTTGTTTCAGTCAACGGAAACTGGAGTGAATGGAGCAACTGGCGGCATTGCAGTAAAAGTTGTGGCGTTGGTTATAACCTGAGAAAGCGAGTGTGCTCCAATCCACCCCCAAGCATCGGTGGAAGCAACTGTACTGGTAGTTCGAGAAGCACCAGACCCTGCATGTTAATGACGTGCCCTGGTAAGAATCAGGTTATTAAGATAGCTCAAAGCTACCTTGATGGCATTATCAGTTTCTGCTTTATATCTGCATTATATAGTATTTTTGGTTAGAAAATGCTCTAAATTGAAGTTCTGTATTTTTACAGTTTTGCTCATTGAATTTAGTAACCTGAGTGAGACATTTAAACTACATAGACCATGTTTAGTTATAGCTGTTACAAATGAAGGGGAAGTTGATTGCAAAAGAACTTGTGCTACTAACGATTTTCGTTGCTCTCAATTCACCCAAATGAGAAACTTTGATCTAAAACTTGTGAACTGTACAAAATCGATTTCAATCAGTGATGAGAAATGGGCGAAGGAGTACCATCCTATCATCCATGTGAAAAGTAATGAATGTCGAGGCTATATACAAATTCCCCCGCACACCTCTTGCGAATCTTCAGTACCCCTTCCACCTGGCTTTGCAAGGGTCTGCAACTGTGTAAACAAGTGTAAGTTTTCCATATTCTGTCATTATCATTTTAAACTTCGTTATATGTTCCGTGTAACATTGTTAAGACTACCTGGCACATTAAATGTCCTACAGTTTGGTTTCGTAAAATTTAAGTGCAAATAAATCGAAATTGATAAACATGTATACTGTCTTTATCCATATATTATAATGCGTTTTTTAGTTGATGAAGGATATCTTGAGTGGGGCAGTTGGAGTCCCTGCACCACAACATGCGATGAATCTGAACGCAAACGAATGAGAAAGTGCGCTGTTGGATCATGTATAGGCAATGCGGAACAACTGGAGACGTGCAATGTACCGCTATGTCCTGGTAAGTATCTATTTAACAATTAAATTCTTTCATTTTTAGAGAAAACCTTGTTAAGAGAAAGCCAATTTTTCGGTTGTGGTTCTGTTGAGGTTCTATTTTTTTTAGTGGACGGTGGATGGGGCAGCTGGTCAGATTTTTCAGAATGCAACAAAACTTGTGGTTCGGGTTTTCAAAATCGAACACGGGAATGCGTTAATCCGCCAAGATTGCAAGTGGGTGATGAGGGATTAGATTGCCCAGGCCCGGCCATGGACTTCAGAGGGAAATGCAACACCGACATATGTCCACGTAATTTACCGAATGTCTATTTCTTTCAATAAGCTTAGCGGATCTTTTTTCTTTCAGAGCATGGTAAACCTGGAGAATGGGATGAATGGTCGAACTGCAGTCGGCCATGTGGCAATGATTCGTTCATGTATAGAAGACGTCATTGTGACAATCCGAAACCAAAATATCGCGGGAAGTTTTGTGAGGAGCACTTAATCGAAAAGAAACCCTGTCTTGATCTACAACCTTGCTCTAGTAAATTACAAATACTCATTTGAGATATGTAAAAATGTGGTTTCAATTGCTGATTTTTAAATGTTTAGATTAATTTCTGACGGAACAGTTATGAGAACAAATGAAATTAGTGAAATATTCTTCAATTCTAATATTTTACATTTGCTTTTGGGGTTTATTACCAATTTCAAGTATTTGTTACCAAACAAAAACCTATAGAAAAAGTATGTTACCTAATACTTACTTCAAAGTTGACTAAACTCTTTAACCCTTTATCGACATATTTATCGCTTGTTCATCTTTGTAGGTGTGGATATTCATTACACAATAAGTTTTTCACAGTGGATTTGGAATTGGAGGTACTATAACAAAGAAGCTCCAGAATGCGTTGCTGTTATGAAAAATGCTACTGAAATTGTGAGAGTGCAAATTAAGCTAGGATTAAAAGTGTATAGTATTATCAATTTTTTCTCGTAATTAAAAATAGTGACATTGATTGAAATATACACAACAGGATTATTCTCTTCGATTAATAGGAATTAAACAAATCCCTTAATTAACATTTCGAAAGCCCATAATAGAGAAGTGGATTGTTTCTTATAAGCTTGCGTTTAGATTGAAGAGGCATTGAGTCAGTTCCCTCACATAAAAACTATTGGAGTCACTGATTTAACGTAAGTATTTGTTTCTTACTGGTTGTACTTGGATACTACTTTTCTTTGTTATTGCTAAAATATTGAGTTTTCTACACATTTGTCATTCCTTCACAATGATTGTGCACCGGAAAACTACTTGTAAGTTGGTGATTTAACGTACGTATTTGTCTCTTTCTGTGTTATGTCATAGTTGGCTGTCTTTTCTTTGTCAGTGGTCAGGAAAATGAACACAAAAATAATTATTTTTTTATTTGCAGAAAGGGAAGCATTGTTGTCCATTACAAGGTCATGTACTCCTCCATTCACGATCAATCGGTCATCGAGTTTGTAGATTCGATCTACGAAAACAGAAACTTACTGGGTCACCCTGTTAGCGTTGTGCACGTATACTCTCATGCAAGTACGAATATTTATAAATTGCCGTTTTGACATATTTTTTAAAATTCCTTAATACTCCTTAATATATATATATATATATATATATTCTGTTAAATTGTATCACTATAATAAACTATGTGTAACAACAAATGCATGAAAGTTACATTACATCTTAAATAAAGTTCGTTCGAGTGCTTAAATACGTTATCTTAAAATGTCGAAGAGAATAAAATTAGCATCCTACTAATAGTATTATGGTTTATTTAATTCAAAATTTGATATATAATAAATAACACTAATTTTCTCAGTTGCTTGCACACCTATTACCCACATTAACGTTCTTCCGCATGACATCACATCCGTCAATGTGAGTTGGTCGCCCAGTGTTTGCAACGATACGCGGGTAATTTGGAACTACATGTTTTACATTGAAGATAAGTCCATCAATGCTGAATGGAACACGCGAAGCATTCCCGATACTCTTAGTTGGGCTGTCGTTAGGGATTTGAAGCCGTCAACAATGTATAGAGCTTACTTACAACCTGCTGTTGATTATGGTAATGGGGTTCCTAGCGACCTGTTTTACATAAACGTACCGGGCTTAGGTAATTCCACATGGCAATTTTCATTTAATCTAAATTTTCACAATACTTTATGTGACACTGAGTAAATTAAACAGTGAACGAAATTGTCCAAAGAAGCACGTATAGTAATATTTTCTCTGGTATTTGTGAATTAAAATTAACTGAATAAGATACTCAATCTTTACCCCGAAGCTCCGGACGGAGAGCCAATGAACGTTCATTCAGTCTCTACCGCATCTACTCGAGTGTACGTGAGCTGGGACGCCATTCCTCCAAATAAAACTAACGGCGACCTGTCAGGTTACAAGATTTACTACAAGCCGTACTTCGCTTCGACGTTCAAAGTCACTAATGTAGGCCGACAGTTTCACTACGTAACGTTGAAAGATTTAAAACCGTTTACATTTTATCGAATTGAAGTGACGGGTTTTAATTCGGCGGGAGAGGGTCCACCGGAATACTCGCTCGTCGAAACACTGGAAGGAGGTATTTGCGTTTAGCGTCATTTTGAGTAATTTTAAATGCTGAGATTTTTACTAGTTCCATCGATACTGGTGCCTGACATAGAAATCACGGACATGCAGTCAATTGATTGGTGGGCGATTAGTTGGGGTCGAATTAGTGACGAGTACTCTAACGGCGTGTTACTTGGCTATCGACTAATTTACTACAAGAGTTATCGTTCCGATGTGGAAGTAGGCGGAGAGAAAGAGCTGGTCGATTATTTGTTTGATAACAACACGTTCTTTTTTAAAGCCAAGGGCATGGTAAACTACGCTGTATACAACGTTAGCGTTATGGGTTTCACAGCAGCTGGAGATGGACCATCTATTGAATATGTTGCACGTAAGAAATCCGTATGTTACCAATAAATAACAGTTTTTCAATAACGGTGTCGCATATTCACAGGCACTTGCCGCTGTAAGGAAGAATTATACGCAAACTGGTACCGGAAAGAACCCTTTACAGTAATTTTAGAGGACGATTCGTTGGGTGGACTCTTTCCTGGGCTGCTACAGAGGATGGTGAAAGCTGCTTGCGGCGAATGCAAACGTTATACGCATTCATCACTGAATTTCAATGTATCAAGGACAGGTGAGCCAAACGACAAAGAAACTGAGCATGGTTTAAGGAAAAGCATATCATCTCTTGCGGATTTCTCCTTTCCTATATACGCCGGTAATATGCAGCAGATAGCGCCTAAAAGTTTGTTCGTGCCTTTGATACCATCACCGGGATGCATTTTCCTGGTTCGCACCAAATCAGACATGACCGTGGTGTTAGAGAAGATGATTTTCAACTTATTGAAAGTGTGGCCTCTCCTTGTTGTGAGCTACTTGATCGCGACTATATTTGGTTTTGCTGTTTGGTTTTTGGTGTGTGACCAATGTCATTAAGTTACTTTTCATTACATAACTGATACATGTGATATAATTAACGTTAATTAAGATAATAATAGCTAGCTAACCTTAATTAGCAACTGTCAACAATTTTTCATAGCATTAATAATTATTCGCAGGATCAATTTACCAATCCTGATGAATTTACCTTGGGCAGTTCGCTTAAAGGACCAGCCATTGGTTTTTGGTTTAGTTTTGTTACGATGACTACCATTGGGTGAGTTTGTAAATTGGTGCACTCTAATGTGATTGGTTACGATGAATTCCCCCATAACATAGCTAAATTTTCACTTAGATATGGTGATCTGACACCTCGATCAGTTGCTGCCAAGTGCTTTGCTATGGCATGGTTCCTTGTTGGTCTGATTCTTAACGGTATCATTGTAGGGTTTATCATAACCGCCTTGACAACATTAAATGAAGTCCAAAGTGACACGTTGTATAACACCAAGGTACCTCCTGTTGTTTTGTTTTGTTATTTGAAAAATGGTTTATGAGTGCAGTAAAAATGGACGAACGGATAGTTTGGTGTCAGGTGTCTAATTAGTTTAACATGCCATATAATTATTATAAAACGATTCAAAGATATAGATATAAGAAATCCGTTTTCTCGTAGACCGCTGCTTTGAACAACTCATTTGCGTACAGATTTGCTGTTCTCAGGAATGCAGATATCAATTCAAGTAAAGCTCTCTAAATTGTTAATAGTATAAGTATATCTATAATGTCTTCACTTTCTTGCGAGCATTTCTATTACTTTCAGATGTGCAATATACTTCTGTGGAATCGATGTTAGAAGCTCTAGAAAGTAGGTTGGTCGACGTCGTGTTTTTGGATGTCTTTCAGAGTCTTCCATACAATTCCCTCATTAAAGAAAAAGGCTTTAGAATCAGCAGTTTTATCGACACAAAGTCTTCGTATGGTTTCGTTGTATCGGGTATGAGTAAAGCCTTAGAGACGGATATTTTTGGCGCCGTAAAAGAGGTTGAACCGGAGATAGCTGTATTTGTCGAGGGATTGAAACAAGAAATGCCGGTAAAAGATTCCACACAGATACTGATTTTAAAATCTTCTTGTAAAAAATTAAAAAGACCAAATCTTTCTTTGCACGTCGTATATGAAATGTATAGTGCTGTCTTTTTCTCAAAATAGCATTATTTGTTAATCTGAGAGTTTTTTAAAAGATGGTTTTCCCCCACAGGATTTCATACCTGCCACTTTGAATGGAGCAACAGCTGATATATTTTCATCGAAATCTCCTGGCTTTCGTCTCGCTTTGACGTACTTATGTTACTCAATTCTCGTGTGCTCGATACTTGGAATTTTCTTTGATATTGGGAGACGGTGCAGAAAGAAAAAAGTGCAACCAAAGGGTGGGCATATCAAGCTTTCACCTGTTTTTATTTCATTGTTGACTACTAGCTTTTATTTCTCTAAATTCTTGTTAGTAACATTGTAACGTGTTAAATTTAATGTTAATATTAGGTTATAATAAAACTCGTTTTTATCCAATTGGAATTTTTAGACCAACCAATCGAAATCGTCCAGGAACTTACCACTGATTTACTTGTATTCTTCACGCGTTTTAATGCGGACATGGAAGAAAAGACGCGCACATATGATAAAGAGCGCGTAGAGTTGTTTCGTATGAAAGAAGCTTATAACACAAAAGTGAAGCATTTGGGACGCATGGCAGTGGACTACCAAATAGCTGAGTCGTTTGGAAAGGTTGCTGGTAAAAAAAAAGAGTTTACAAGTAACTGACACAGCTAATCAATTTATGAAGAGCTACAGCACATGTAATTAGATTTTATTTAGATTTTACACAATGCATGAATGAATGCATGGTAAATAGAAACTTACTACAAATGTTAAGAGTAATTGTACTGCATGGACAGAGCATTAGAGAAAAAATATTCATCAAACTGCTTTGAAAATTGTGCTATTTTATGTTGGTGATTAGATTATTCCAGGATCTAACGATATTTTTAAACAATTCGCACAAAAGGTTCCATCGCCATATTTCTGTTTGCAAATGATTGTATCTATATAATTTTAGTCATGGTTGAATAACAGTCAAATTTTTGTTTTCTTATCAACTGTATTATTAATTTGACTATTACAAACACAAAAGGCGGGCAAGCATGCTCTCCTTAAGAAGTGTTGCGAGCAAATTGAAATCATAAGTATAACACACCGCAACAGGTGATATGATAGTGCTATGATAAGCAGTATACACCGCAACAGGTGATATGATAGTGCTATGATAAGCAGTATACACCGCAACAGGTGATATGATAGTGCTATGATAAGCAGTATACACCGCAACAGGTGATATGATAGTGCTATGATAAGCAGTATACACCGCAACGACATATAAATATATATAAAATTGATAAAGGCTGGCTTACGCAGTTATTCTTTGTCACAGAAGAAATGAGTGGAATTTGTACGACTTATAGCGAGTAGAATATCTCAATTCCAACGAAAGAAAAAATCATGGGCAAATACTGATTTCTCTATATTTAAATAGGTTTATACTTTTGTTCATACAGTTTCGGACGTCATTATACAGTTCAGGACGTTATTATGCTACATGCAAAATGTGATCAGATTACTCGAGATATATTATTGTTCAGCGCCAGTTACTTAAAATAAACTCCTCTTCTTTTACCAGCAAACTTGCCAAACGACTCAGCTACTTGGTAGTCCACTGCCATGCGTCCCAAATTCTTCACTTTTGTGTTATAAGCTTCTTTCATACGAAACAACTCTACGCGCTCTTTATCATATGTGCGCGTCTTTTCTTCCACGTCCGCATTAAAACGCGTGAAGAATACAAGTAAATCAGTGGTAAGTTCCTGGACGATTTCGATTGGTTGGTCTAAAAATTCCAATTGGATAAAAACAATGAGTTTTATTATAACCTAATTTTACCATTAAATTTAACACGTTACAATGTTTCTAACAAGAATTTAGAGAAATAAAAGCTAGTGGTCAACAATGAAATAAAAACAGGTGAAAGCTTAATGTGCGCACCCTTTGGTTGCACTTTTTTCTTTCTGCACCGTCTCCCAATATCAACGAAAATTCCAAGTATCGAGCACACGAGAATTGAGTAACATAAGTACGTCAAAGCGAGACGAAAGCCAGGAGATTTCGATGAAAATATATCAGCTGTTGCTCCATTCAAAGTGGCAGGTATGAAATCCTGTGGCGAAAACCATCTTTTAAAAAACTCAGATTAACAAATAATGCTATTTTGAGAAAAAGACAGCACTATACAGTTCAATACCATATACGTCGCGCAAAGAAAGATTTGGTCTTTTTAATTTTTTGCAACAAGATTTTAAAATTAGTATCTGTGTGGAATCTTTTACCGGCATTTCTTGTTTCAATCCCTCGACAAATACAGCTATCTCCGGTTCAACCTCTTTTACGGCGCCAAAAATATCCGTCTCTAAGGCTTTACTCACACCCGATACAACGAAACCATACGAAGACTTTGTGTCGATAAAACTGCTGATTTTAAAGCCTTTTTCTTTAATGAGGGAATTGTATGGAAGACTCTGAAAGACATCCAAAAACACGACGTCGACCAACCTACTTTCTAGCGCTTCTAACATCGATTCCACCGAAGTATATTGCACATCTGAAAGTAATAGAAATGCTCGCAAGAAAGTGAAGACATTATAGATATATTTATACTATAAACAATTTAGAGAGCTTTACTTGAATTGATATCTGCATTCCTGAGAACAGCAAATCTGTACGCAAATGAGTTGTTCAAAGCAGCGGTCTACGAGAAAACGAATTTCTTATATCTATATCTTTGAATCGTTTTATAATAATTATATGGCATGTTAAACTAATTAGACACCTGACACCAAACTATCCGTTCGTCCATTTTTACTGCACTCATAAACCATTTTTCAAATAACAAAACAAAACAACAGGAGGTACCTTGGTGTTATACAACGTGTCACTTTGGACTTCATTTAATGTTGTCAAGGCGGTTATGATAAACCCTACAATGATACCGTTAAGAATCAGACCAACAAGGAACCATGCCATAGCAAAGCACTTGGCAGCAACTGATCGAGGTGTCAGATCACCATATCTAAGTGAAAATTTAGCTATGTTATGGGGGAATTCATCGTAACCAATCACATTGGAGTGCACCAATTTACAAACTCACCCAATGGTAGTCATCGTAACAAAACTAAACCAAAAACCAATGGCTGGTCCTTTAAGCGAACTGCCCAAGGTAAATTCATCAGGATTGGTAAATTGATCCTGCGAATAATTATTAATGCTATGAAAAATTGTTGACAGTTGCTAATTAAGGTTAGCTAGCTATTATTATCTTAATTAACGTTAATTATATCACATGTATCAGTTATGTAATGAAAAGTAACTTAATGACATTGGTCACACACCAAAAACCAAACAGCAAAACCAAATATAGTCGCGATCAAGTAGCTCACAACAAGGAGAGGCCACACTTTCAATAAGTTGAAAATCATCTTCTCTAACACCACGGTCATGTCTGATTTGGTGCGAACCAGGAAAATGCATCCCGGTGATGGTATCAAAGGCACGAACAAACTTTTAGGCGCTATCTGCTGCATATTACCGGCGTATATAGGAAAGGAGAAATCCGCAAGAGATGATATGCTTTTCCTTAAACCATGCTCAGTTTCTTTGTCGTTTGGCTCACCTGTCCTTGATACATTGAAATTCAGTGATGAATGCGTATAACGTTTGCATTCGCCGCAAGCAGCTTTCACCATCCTCTGTAGCAGCCCAGGAAAGAGTCCACCCAACGAATCGTCCTCTAAAATTACTGTAAAGGGTTCTTTCCGGTACCAGTTTGCGTATAATTCTTCCTTACAGCGGCAAGTGCCTGTGAATATGCGACACCGTTATTGAAAAACTGTTATTTATTGGTAACATACGGATTTCTTACGTGCAACATATTCAATAGATGGTCCATCTCCAGCTGCTGTGAAACCCATAACGCTAACGTTGTATACAGCGTAGTTTACCATGCCCTTGGCTTTAAAAAAGAACGTGTTGTTATCAAACAAATAATCGACCAGCTCTTTCTCTCCGCCTACTTCCACATCGGAACGATAACTCTTGTAGTAAATTAGTCGATAGCCAAGTAACACGCCGTTAGAGTACTCGTCACTAATTCGACCCCAACTAATCGCCCACCAATCAATTGACTGCATGTCCGTGATTTCTATGTCAGGCACCAGTATCGATGGAACTAGAAAAATCTCAGCATTTAAAATTACTCAAAATGACGCTAAACGCAAATACCTCCTTCCAGTGTTTCGACGAGCGAGTATTCCGGTGGACCCTCTCCCGCCGAATTAAAACCCGTCACTTCAATTCGATAAAATGTAAACGGTTTTAAATCTTTCAACGTTACGTAGTGAAACTGTCGGCCGACTTCAGTGACTTTGAACGCGGAAGCGAAGTACGGCTTGTAGTAAATCTTGTAACCTGACAACTCACCGTTAGTTTTATTTGGAGGAATGACGTCCCAGCTCACGTACACTCGAGTAGATGCGGTAGAGACTGAATGAACGTTCAATGGCTCTCCGTCCGGAGCTTTGAGGTAAAGATTGAGTATCTTATTCATTTCATTTTTATTTTTTGTCAAACAAATTATTGTAAAAATTTTAGATTAACTGAAATTACCTGAGCCCGGTATGTGTATGTAAAACCGGTCGCTAGGAACCCCATTACCATATTCAACAGCAGGTTGTAAGTAAGCTCTATACATTGTTGACGGCTTCAAATCCCCAACGACTGCCCAACTAAGAGTATCGGGAATGCTTCGCGTGTTCCATTCAGCATTGATGGCCTTATCTTCCATGTAAAACATGTAGTTCCAGATCACCCGCGTATCGTTGCAAACACTGGGCGACCAACTCACATTGGCGGATGTGATGTCGTACGGAAAAACGTTAATGTGGGTAATAGGTGTGCAAACAACTGAGAAATAGTAAAGCAGTGTTACACTCATGGATGGGTTTATTTTGAAGAATGTTAAATTAAGAAGACCATAATACTAATATGATATTAAATTTATTATATAAGAATTTATAACAACAATTATTTGGTAAGAAATAAACCTTTTTTGGTAAATAACTTTTTATTTGAGTAGGGTTAAAAGCAGCTGTTTGGTCACAATGAAAACAAAACCTTCATTATAAACTAATATTTCTATCATCACCAGAGTCATCATTTATAAAATTTTCACGCACCACGAAAGCAATCCTTCAAATTGAATAATGTAACTTTCATGCCTTTGTTAATTTTTTATTATTGTATAGCTTAACAGACAAAACAATATTTTCATGTATTCAGTCAAGCTGTTGCCTTAATTAAGCAATATTTAATAAAGTACAAGGATTTCTAAGAGGATATCAAAGCGACAAACAACAATGCCCGTACTTGCATGAGAATATACATGCACAACGCTAACAGGGTGACCCAGTAAGCTTCTGTTTTCGTAGATCGAATCTACAAACTCGATGACCGATTGATCGTTAATGTAGGAGTACAAGACCTTGTAATGGACAACAATGCTTCCTTTTCTGTGAATAAAAAAATATTTATTTGTATATTTCTGTTTTCCGGTGCACAATCATTGTAAAGGAATGACAAATGTGTAGAAAACTCAATATTTTAGCAATAACAAAGAAAAGTAGTATCCAAGTACAACCAGTAAGAAACAAATACTTACGTTAAATCAGTGACTCCAATAGTTTTTATGTGAGGGAACTGACTCAATGCCTCTTCAATCTAAACGCAAGCTTATAAGAAACAATCCACTTCTCTATTATGGGCTTTCGAAATGTTAATTAAGGGATTTGTTTAATTCCTATTAATCGAAGAGAATAATCCTGTTGTGTATATTTCAATCAATGTCACTATTTTTAATTACGAGAAAAAATTGATAATACTATACACTTTTAATCCTAGCTTAATTTGCACTCTCACAATTTCAGTAGCATTTTTCATAACAGCAACGCATTCTGGAGCTTCTTTGTTATAGTACCTCCAATTCCAAATCCATTGTGAGAAACTTATTGTGTAATGAATATCCACACCTACAAAGATGAACAAGCGATAAATATGTCGATAAAGGGTTAAAGAGTTTAGTCAACTTTGAAGTAAGTATTAGGTAACATACTTTTTCTATAGGTTTTTGTTTGTTAACAAATACTTGAAATTGGTAATAAACCCCAAAAGCAAATGTAAAATATTAGAATTGAAGAATATTTCACTAATTTCATTTGTTCTCATAACTGTTCCGTCAGAAATTAATCTAAACATTTAAAAATCAGCAATTGAAACAACATTTTTACATATCTCAAATGGGTATTTGTAATTTACTAGAGCAAGGTTGTAGATCAAGACAGGGTTTCTTTTCGATTAAGTGCTCCTCACAAAACTTCCCGCGATATTTTGGTTTCGGATTGTCACAATGACGTCTTCTATACATGAACGAATCATTGCCACATGGCCGACTGCAGTTCGACCATTCATCCCATTCTCCAGGTTTACCATGCTCTGAAAGAAAAAAGATCCGCTAAGCTTATTGAAAGAAATAGACATTCGGTAAATTACGTGGACATATGTCGGTGTTGCATTTCCCTCTGAAGTCCATGGCCGGGCCTGGGCAATCTAATCCCTCATCACCCACTTGCAATCTTGGCGGATTAACGCATTCCCGCGTTCGATTTTGAAAACCCGAACCACAAGTTTTGTTGCATTCTGAAAAATCTGACCAGCTGCCCCATCCACCGTCCACTAAAAAAAATAGAACCTCAACAGAACCACAACCGAAAAATTGGCTTTCTCTTAACAAGGTTTTCTCTAAAAATGAAAGAATTTAATTGTTAAATAGATACTTACCAGGACATAGCGGTACATTGCACGTCTCCAGTTGTTCCGCATTGCCTATACATGATCCAACAGCGCACTTTCTCATTCGTTTGCGTTCAGATTCATCGCATGTTGTGGTGCAGGGACTCCAACTGCCCCACTCAAGATATCCTTCATCAACTAAAAAACGCATTATAATATATGGATAAAGACAGTATACATGTTTATCAATTTCGATTTATTTGCACTTAAATTTTACGACACCAAACTGTAGGACATTTAATGTGCCAGGTAGTCTTAACAATGTTACACGGAACATATAACGAAGTTTAAAATGATAATGACAGAATATGGAAAACTTACACTTGTTTACACAGTTGCAGACCCTTGCAAAGCCAGGTGGAAGGGGTACTGAAGATTCGCAAGAGGTGTGCGGGGGAATTTGTATATAGCCTCGACATTCATTACTTTTCACATGGATGATAGGATGGTACTCCTTCGCCCATTTCTCATCACTGATTGATATCGATTTTGTACAGTTCACAAGTTTTGGATCAAAGTTTCTCATTTGGGTGAATTGAGAGCAACGGAAATCGTTAGTAGCACAAATTCTATTGCAATCAACTTCTCCCTCATTTGCGAAAGCTATAACTAAAAATTAAATTATGTAGCTTAAATTTATCATTCAGGTTACTAAATTACTAATTATTTTGATTCTTACCAGGGCATCCAACTACCATGCAGGGTCTGGTGCTTCTCGAACTACCAGTACAGTTGCTTCCACCGATGCTCGGGGGTGGATTGGAGCACACTCGCTTTCTCAGGTTATAACCAACGCCACAACTTTTACTGCAATGCTGCCAGTTGCTCCATTCACTCCAGTTTCCGTTGGCTGTCCAATGAAAACAAGAATGTCAAAGTGCGTACAACAAGAAGGAAGTCTTCTTTTCTCAGAATTCATTTTAGTTGTTATATGTTTTATATATTATAAGGACTTAAAAAATAAATTTGAATGTGAATTGCTCTTTTTGAATTTTCTTTTATCAAAGATATAGATATATCTTTATTTTCAATGTATTAGAATACGCGTTCTCACCATACGACATAGTTTCAGCAAACACTGGATTAGTAAACGGGCCAATACCCGCATTTGTCATTCCTGCCACTCGGATTGACAAAATGTCATCTCGATGTAACCCATCTATTGTGTAGTGACTGATATTTGAAATTGGAAAATTTCTGCACTGTTCTTCACTACTTGTGATTTTATCAATTGTAGTTGTATAACAGATGATGTAGCTGACGATTATCCCATTTCTGAATAGTTCAGGGATGTCTTTGACGTGTACTTGAACAGATGTCACAGAGAAAGAATCAGTGCTGATATTCGCAGGTGGATGTGATGGTACTAAAAATATAATTTCCAAACAACAAGTTTCTAATACGATAATAAAACAGTCTTTAAAAGTAAACACAATTCAAAATGTACCTCCTTCTTTCGTAGTGAAATTTAACATCCCTGTCATGTTCCCTATACCAGCGTCATTTTGGTACCAAAAGATGACAACATACTGCGTAAAAGGTTGCAAAACAACAATAGTTATATTGGCACCATTCAGTAGAAAATCATCATGGTCAATGGGAAATGTTACATTGACTGGAACGGCATTTATGTTGTTTATTGGTAAACAGTATGCGTTAACACCTGTTAGCAGACCATTTAGTTTATGAGAATCGGTAGGTGAGGATAGCCGAACTACTGCCGAAATGTTTGAGGTAGAAATACCTGATACATTAGGTTGTAAAAAGGGCCCTGAATAAAAAGAAACATAAAAGAGTGTTATAAAACCTGTGTTATAAGTTCTACTTACTATATGGCATTGTTCGGTTACAAATAGTGATTAAAGGACCAGATCCAGCCATCGTTACAACGTTTATTGCCACGCAATAGTTTCCAAAATAATCTAATCTCTCGAATACGAAATGGGAATTCCAAGACTCAAAGGAAAACAGAGTGGTTTGATTCATTCTAACTGCATTCATTGAGACACTGAAGTTCAGTACAACTCCGTAGGTGCAACTTGTGGGAGGCATTGTCCAGGCAAAATACATCTTTGTAGTAGAATTTGCAATCAAAGAAACATTTGGGCCACAGGTTGGTACACCCTCGCGAGTTTGAACAGAAACTTCACGTGACGGAGCTCCACAACCAACTTCATTACAAAAAGATATTGTAAAGTTGTACCACCTAAATGGTACAAAATTCGACCATGTCAAGTTGAAATTCTTATTGTTTTCGGAAAGATATTGTAGTATTTGACTTTTGTTGCATGGTTTCGACACAACATAGCTTTCAATTTCATGAGTCTCAGTAAGGTTTTTGATTCTGATCTTTTGAAATGAGTTGGGTACTACCATATCAGTACTGTTTATAAGCATTTCAAAGTATTTTAATTCCCCACGCCATTTTAACATATTTACTTTTTCGATCAAAATGTGGATTGTGCTTGATGTATTGGATAGTGTTTCAAGGATGACAGGTGTGATGGAAGGAACTAAATAAAACAATTTATAAGTGTACATTGGATTTCAAAGGTTCCCCAAAATATGAGAAAGTAAATTGAGACACATATTCACCAAATATTTGAAAATATCAAGGTTAGAGAAAAGTAAATATTTAATGCAATTTAATGGGAGTAATTAGCAAACTCATTAAAATTAGGAATCAATCATTCACCTTCTAAATTGAGTAACTTGCAATAAACCTCTGTTTCATTCCCTGCTGTTACCGAAACTGCGGCCAGTGAAAAATACCATATAACATTTCCATCACCAGCTACACTGTCAATTTTATATACCAGTTCCGATGTGTTCATTATTTTAATATGTGTTTCATTCAACTTTATTGATTTGTTAGAAAAAGATATCATTCCTATGATTTTGCCACTTTGAATTCGATAGAAAGATCTTGATATATTCTCAATATTCCATATATCAACATCATCTGTTAAAGAATTCCATTTTAACACAACTTCCAAATTTTCCTGTGAGATTATCAACCCATTAGGAACAGCTTCTGGTGCTGGAACATAAAAAAAGTTTAAATTACAACTCATTCTACTGAAATAGTATTTTGTTTACCTCCTTCACATGACCTGGCACAAGTAGAAGTTCTTACTCCGTAACCTGTACCATTCATTGTGGAAGCATAACCAATAACACAATATTGTGTGTAAGAGAAATCAGCATTAAAGTCAACTTCGTAATTTTGTCCACCTTCGAAGTAGGTCACGTTGATCAAAGTGTAACTAGAGCAGCAACAAAAACCGTTTCAAAATAAAAATCAACTTAGAAAGATACTGAGGAATGTTTAATAGTTGTTTAAAAAGATGGCAACCAATTGTATGTGAGCCGTGTATATGACACAGTAATGAATTAAATAAATTTTTGTTGGATTTACAATTTACAAGAAATCGAAGCAGGAAATTCAAACATTTTAAGAAAATATTGGAGAAAAATACGAGGATTCTGTAAGTAAAATACCCACAACCTATAATTAAATTTAGAGTTCACTCCATTTAGTGAAAGTGCAAAAATTGAAAACTGTTCTAAAACCAGTTTCAGACCATTATAAATAAACATTCCTATCCTATAAGTATATATATTAAAGTTTTTAAGATCCTTTTTAAGACCTTTTTTTAATTTTAAAAATAACCGTTATAAGACAAACAATAAAACACAACCACAGGGAATATATATACTACGCAAAAACTGAAGTCTGCTTAAAAGCCAATTTGAGGCCATTTCTAAATGAAATGAAAGGGAGTTTTTAGAAAATCTTAGAAAAAATAAGCATCACAAAGTTATTAAGAAAACTACTTACCTTGTCAGATTAAATGTGCTGAGGTTCTTTGGCGGGTTGGAGCTTTGCTTCCAGTATAGTTTATAATCATACGGTTCACCGCGCCATGAAGATGTTTCAATTGCAGGGAATTGGCAAATCATTTTACACACACTAACATTCTTCTGTGCAGAGCAATTTAATTGTGGACCATTAATTGGAGCTAAAGTGTATACAAATGGTCATTTCATAAAAAGTTGGAACAACTTTATCTGTAGTAAACAAGAAGTTAGTAAAATAGAAAGAAAATATAGTTTCAAAAGAAAGGTACTTGATTCAGGAGTTCTGAATGAGTTTTCAAGGCAATGGAAGGAATTCTGCAATTTTTCTCTGGCTGTATAGCAAGCAAAACACGGCACAAATGTGGAGAATGGTATTAAATCTGGAATGAGAATGTTATCAGCATTCAACAAGTCTTTGTTCTCGTAAGCAATTTCGCCGAGTGAATCTTTGATTTGTATACCCAAACCCATTACACTATGCCCGATGACACTACCATTATGCTCGTGTTCATGCTCTATCCATCTCAAGGACACAACTCGATTTTCCATTTTATTAATAACGTAAGAGGATTTCACAGCAATGTTCACTAAATAATGCAATATTTTACAAGAAGTCTTCATTAAGAGGGGTCACTTACTTGGTTCATAGACAGATTTGTGCAACTGTAGCTTTTCCAATATGTCATCAGTAACTTGTCGCACATATATTCCAACAGTAAAGTTCGTACCACTGTAAAGGTATCACAGAAAATCATTAATAATTTTTCTATTCATGTCAGCTATCAAACTAAATGCAAAAACTCATCTAATTAAAGTCACGTTAGTTATGATAGTAGAATTTCTTAAATGTCAAAAACAAGACAGATTTACATAAAAAATAATATTGAAAATAACAAGGAAAAGTTATCAAAAGACTAAAAATTGAATTCAAATTAGAGAACAATAAAACTAATAGCAATGTACAACATTTTGAGATGAGCCTTACTTTGTTACTTGCTGAAAGTTCTTGTGTTCATATTGGCAATCAATTTGCAGTTTTTCTACTTGCTAAAACAAAGAACATCAAACTGAATTTCCAAATCAACAGATGTATTAAGCTTTGCCAATCAACTTGATTTCAATATTCAGACAAAAAAATTGTATTCTTAAATTACGACAACAAAATCTTGGACTTTTCTTGTCAAAAAATTGTTATATATTATGGTGAGATGTGGAACATGTTTGTGTGAATAATTCCAGGGAGAAAGCCTACCTTCATACAAAAAAACCTTTTTACTAAGAAGATCTTTTCCCACCATTTTTTGAATGGAATTACAACTTAAAACACCATTTATTTATGAATTTACAAATATTAATTTACTTAGTCAAACTATCCAGGATATAATTGAAGTCAACTTTTAATTTTTTTTCTAACCACTAGAAACTTCCCTTTCATTAAATAGACCTTGCGTTATAATCTACTACTATGTCTACTGAAGTCTACTGATGTCTACTGATTTCTATAGTCTAACCCGTGCTAGCATGGAAAATAGACGTTAAATGTATAGAGAGAGAGAGTGCTAGATATCTTACTGATCATTCGATCATTGCAATACCTGTTGTATGTTCTTCTTAATTGTTTGAAGTTCGTGTGGATTAAATTCAGTCGTGTATGGAATATCAACAAACATCTCGATAAGCACTTGCGCAAACATCTCACGGGCATTATTTAGAGACTTGACTTCTCCTATGAAAAATATGTGGAGCAAAACATATATAGATATAAAAGTGTGACAAAGATAAAATTTCCATTGTAAACGGAATGAATCAATATAAATCTTCACCATATAATTGATGATCAAACAGCTCAGTGATATTTAGGTTTTCTCCAATATACATCTCGTCCATAGAAATTGGCATTTTTGACTTGCCCAAACAAAGGCTTGCCAAACAAGAAGCAGATTGATTCCATGATGAAGTTTCACTCTCAACCTTTATACCATTGACATAAATATCGTTCGATGCAACATTTAATGCAATGTGATACCATAATCCTGATCTTCCAGGCACCAACCAATTATTGTTTTTAATGGTTACACCAACAGGATATTCTTGATTGCTTTCATCATAATTATTACATTTAATTATGAACTCCGTACCAATGAGAATTTCATTCAAGTTTTTTTTATTGCAATGATGTTTTAACCAAACACCAAAGTAACATTCACCACAAAGTTGCATAGAATCAACTAACACAATTTTTTCCGAATTTAGAAAACACAAGCCTTTGTTTACCACGGCATAAGGGTAGATCGCGGTAGTTCCCAAAACAATACCATTAATTCCATTTACATCAGTGAGGTGTGTTTCGGAATCCAGTGTATAATAACTTGTAAATCTTGACATTGACAAATCTAGGCACATCAAAAGGTTTGGTATGTTCCTTCTTTTGAATATTTTTTCTATGAATTTGTATAGGTATAATATAAATGAAAGTCACATGAATGATTTCTTGTGAAAACTTGATCAATATTAAGTTTAGGATCTCTAAACTAACTATTTTTGCAATCATCATGAACTGAATTGAAAACTACATTATGGATAAATAAAATATATAGCTAGAAGAAATAAAAATAAAAACACCAAGGAAAAAGAAACAAACAAGAAATTAGAACAAAATTAATGGTTGGAGGTAATTTTGCCACTTGAAAAATAAAAAATAAACTCGTAAAAAATTCTTAGGCTACCGTAGTTCCTCTAATTTAACGTGCGGGTAAAAATAATTATTTTCGTTGATCCGCATAGAAAGTTGGAAGAAATTATATTATAAAATTTTTAGAAACTGTATGCGCGTTAATAATTAAGGAAAAAAATATGCGCAGAAAATTAGAAAAATTATTGATGTGTTTTTTTTGTTTAGTTCAATTTTCTTTGGGAAAATAATTATATGTACATAAAAGATAAACTATTTCTTTTTCTTAATCTTGATAAGGAGATGACAATGATGATCCTTTTTCGTTGATTTAATTTTATTTTTTTTTGATAGTCTAGATTTGTTGAAAATAAGAATCTGACAGAAAATAATAACGATTGTGTTGTTGTTTTTCTAGACCTTCTATTGTAAATTTTGGATTGCGTGTTGATAATTAGAGGAAAATAAATTACAATTTTTGCTAAAAATGTCCTATGCACGTTAATTAGAAGATGCGTTAAATTAGAAACTACAGTAGTCATCAAAACTCTTAGGCTAGTCAAAAGATCGACAGCAGTGTCTACAGCGCCACCGAAGATGAGAGACCATGATGAAAATTATGCCCTAAGTCGACACGGTTTTGATAATGATGATGAGGCTAGTCAACATTAAGCCTAATGCCTATAGACATCGTAGTTAATCGTTAATAAAAATTTTTTAGTTTGTTAGCTATTACAAACCAATTAAGAAATTGTTCATGGTATTTGCCATCGTACCATTTGACTGCCAATCATCAGATATTTTTTGAACTGCCTTTATTCAAAACTCAACTCTATTTTATGCAAAAACACAACAAATTAAGACTAATCGGTGAAGCAAACTCGTTTTAGTTGTTTCCCAAATGAATATTGTTCCCTATTGCTCTCAGAAATTCTGCCATTTCAAGTTGGTTATCGTATCGCAAGCAAATATTTTTCAGACGCTCTTGTTGTTGCACGTAGATTGTGTTTGTTCGTTTTGCTGGTGGGTTTCCAATCTGTAATTGAGCTAATTTTGTTGAAACAACTGCTTCTTCCTCTTGGAGTGTTTTAATAGCTTTCCAAATTGAAGGGTGATTAAAATCAACCAACTTGGGAAATATGGAGTTCCATCCTTCGCAAATGTTGTTTGTTCGGCCGTCATTTTGGATCATGGCTTGGTGTACATTCTAACTCTCTGGTGGAAATCTAGGTGGAATTCTTCTGATGCGTACAGCAAGATCACTGACATTCTGCTGCACCTCCCGGTATCTCCCTTCCACATAGGTTTCATTGAAGTAGTTCAACAACTCCTGGCTTCTCTCTGGATAAATTTCCTGAAGATGGCCGAACCCTTGAAATACTTGCTCAACAGGAAGAAAGGCGAGACCGTCCAGCTGACCACAAAACAACTTGAACTCGGGTTCATTTCTGCATCTGTTTGTAAACCCTGCCGAAAATTAAACAGTCACGCTTAAACTTCAAGTTACAGAGGGATCTAACATGTGAGGTGGAGTACTACACATTAGAAATTGTTTGAACCATATTTGAACGGAACTTGCACGTGCACGTATTTTATTTTAGCTACCTTTGCAATAAACAAAAGATGTAATACTTATAACAAAATCGTTAGTAGATGGAGCACTCCACCACAATTTAGAGTTAGATCTAGATCTTCACCTGAGTTGGAAACTCTCACACTTCTTGACAACACATAAATATGGAGATATATAAAATACAAAAGTACCTAATTCCTGTATTTTTCGCTATGTTGACTGAGTGAGATGATAAAAGCATCCTTTCACTTCAATACCATCTCCTAAAACAGCAGATATCGTGTTCATTACTGCAGTTTCGAAATCAATCGTTATCTTGTCTGAACATGGTTGCTGCCCTAGTGTTCCATATTTCCTTTCAATTTCACGAAGCATTTCCTCGTAAATAGCTTTTGTTTTTCTTTCCAAAAAGGCATACACAACTGGCGCAGTGGTATTTCCAACAGGAATATGTATAACGTAAAGCTTCATAAATCTTGCCGGCACCATATTAAAATTTTCGTCCATCCACCATGAAGTAGCATTGCAGAGCCGTCATCAATGTTCGTCTGTAGCGTAGATAATAAGTCTGCAATCTGAGCTGGGACCATTATCGTAAGCCAAAAAGTTTTCGGGATTTTCGAAACTTCCTGATTTACCCCATGCGCTATTCACATCGTAGGACGTCCTAAAGCTGCCTTTGCATCCATTTGCTCGTTTAATACAAGTCCACATTATGAGGTTCGATGTGGGTTTTTTTTAGTATACATGCATAGCCGTTTAAACAAACTTTAATTCCTCCTCTCGTGGTGGTGATCAGCTCCATTTTAGTGTAGATAACGAAAATGCTTTGAAACTTCTCATCCTCATCTTTATATAATTCATTGGCCAACAGGTGGCAAAATTGCACATGTGGCAAAATTGCACAGGTGGCAAGTTGCCATTTTACTATTGACAAGATGTTTCGGGTGGCAAAATTACTGAGTGGAAAAATTACCGGGTGGCATAATTACTGGGTGGCAAAATTACCTACGACAAAATATACAGAGGCAAAATTACCGAGCACCAAAATTAATATAACAGGTTTATATATAATGTAAAAAAGAATTTCTACAAAATGTTCTGTATCTGTAAAGTTCAAAATTTTTACCTCTACTGCAGAATGGATCTTTAAATCGAACGATGTATGAAGAATAGAAATTCTCTCCATCAATTTGATCGCATTGCGAGCAGTTAGTTGACTGTGGGCAAGCACTTTCAGCTAAACCAAAATTACAATATTTAGTGCTTTTGTTGAAAAACAAGTGAAACAAAACTTACAAAATTCAATCGGGAAAAGTACCGTTTGTCGAATCTGCATGGCAGTCAGTGGTTGGGAATACAGTTGAAAGTTTACAATATTTTTACCAAGTGCCAGTCTTGTTAATTGACTAGAGCAAGTCCACGAAAAAGTTAGCAGCTAAAAAGAATCAAACTTTCTTCTCAACTGAAATCATAATTTAACTGAAATTAGATGCAACAGAGGATAATAAAAGGATATTTTCAATGAAATAATTTGGTATTTAAAGCAAAATAAAAAAATCACAAAATAAATTTCTACATACATAGGAATATTCTTGCACAGAAAAAAGGATAGTAAGGACTCTATTTAAAGAAAGACTCTTCCATAAATAAAAGTATAGATGAAGTAAATCAACAAACATACTACTAACTTTTAAATCTATGTAAACTGTCCATTTGTTAGTGGAGTCATTACACTGCATAACAAAGTGATGCCATTCATTAAATTGTATATTACCATCATCGAAATGAATTGCATATATCTTAGAATCACGTGACAAAGATAAACTGAAATGAAATTTCATAGTGTCATTATTATTAGCAACAGAATAAACATAATTAGATATTGGCCAGAATATAATAACCACTATTTAACATAATTAATGTTAGAGATTGGAAAACACCAGAAAGATAATGTAAAAGTACTGAAATCTGTTTGTCCATTAAAATCGTAAAAAAGTATTAAAAAGTGTGTTCTGTTCATTGTACGAAAATTATAATATAAATACAAACTGAAATTTCATTAACGATATTAATAATAATAAATGAATGGTGACATAAAAAACATACGCAGACAAATGCCAATGCACGACAAGATAATAACCATGAGTGTGTACAGTAACACAATAGGTGGAATCAATTGCCAAACACCAGAAAGATAGTGTCAGAGTGTGGAAGTCTGTTTGTCCATTAAAATTGAAAGTAAGTGAATCGTGTTCATTGTACGGAAATCCATTCAAAAACAACTTTAGTTGTGCGGGTTCACAAGTGTTGTTCATGTTCCTGCTACAAGAAGTCGTCATGGTGAATCTCGTTTGAGGGGTTATTGGCAACTCAGCAGTGTCTCGCAAATAAGCATCAAAAACAGGGAAACCAACTTTTTCCAACGCTTTCACAGTCTCTTCAACTGAAACTATATTCAAAGTTATTTGTCATACATCTACAGTAAATAATTACACATTTACCAGGATGGTTGCTTTCAATGGCATTTCTGCAAGTTGCATAATTGAAGTAAAAGCTTTTCAGTCCAATATAACCTTCATTAGATAGACTTTTCACGGCAACAAACTTCACCTAAAGTAAATCAAGTAGAGTAACTATGAAAAGAAAACAACCAATCCATTGCATATAAAAATATTCTTTTTAAACCTCAAAATTAATATTTTCCAAGAAATAAAATAACATGTTCCAATTATTATTCTTGACCTGACTCATTCTTACATGAAAAACTAAACAAACAAAAGAAACTGAGACTTACTCTTTGTCGTAAAGCCTATGACCAACAATATTATTATTTTTAAAACCCTTGTGTTCGTTGTGACCTTAATGTATCCTAACTGTGACCTAAATTACAACCATAAAATCTTCTAATCTTCTAACCTATTTCAACAGATTTGAAACCGATTGCAGATTGAAACTAGCCCATTCAAAATTGACAATTCGAAACCAATGATTCAAAACCATATTAAAAGATATTTTATTAAAGATTAGAATCCAACTTTTTTAAAATTTTGCCTATAGAGATGTTGTTATTTAAAGGTAAATAGTTATATGCCTTTCACTTTCCATTAAATATGCTCATCAACTGTGGAATTTTTCTAGTTTATCTTTTTACTTAGCGTCTGTGCACGAAACCATTTTCTAGGAACGTGGGGAAACATATCAAATGCATTTACATATATCACATGGCCACCTAAAGGCAACTATAGCAGAACACCGTATTTCGTCACCGTGTTCCACTAAATAAACCACTTAATTGATTCGTGACTCGAATTTGTGAATTTTAAAAAACATGAAACAAAATTGTTTCGAACATTGATAGAAATTTAAAAATGTAAAACATTTTATCAAACATTAACAAAATTGTTTCGAATCGTTGATTTCGAATAGTCAATTTTGAAACAGCTAATTTTCAAACGTCCGTACAACATTACAGATAACATCGGAGATAAAAGAATTTCACCTTTTGAAATTTACTTAATGGAACTTCAATCGAACTCCAAGTACCCACAATGTAGTTACTGCGGTAGTAAGTAGATATTAGCTTTCCATACAATAGGTCACTGTAGCCATGTACCATGACACGTGTATAACCACTACCCGCAAATTTTAGTTCACATTTGAGGCATAACATCTTAGTGTCAACTCTAACATCTAGCACATTGTACAAATCTTCCATTGATTTCAAGATGGCATCAGCAAAAAGAAAGACTAAAAAGAACAAAAATAAAATAAAATTTACGTATTGAAAAACGACCATTTCACCTTCTGCTTTGTTATATATAAACTCCAGATTTGCAATCCCATCTTGAATAAGTTGACTGGTACTCAGAGAACTGACCAATCGGAAAATTAATTTTGTTGGTTTTTCTGAGACTGTTTGCACAGCTTCTAAAAATGCTGGATGGATGTTAAATACATAGGTGTTTTCTTTGATTTCTTTGCATGTTCTGTCACTACCATATTTATGTTCATGGTTGTTGATACCAACTGCAAATTCAGAAGAATTACATCCCTGTGCTAGAGCTTCAGTCAACTTTATTTTCACTTTTACATTGGCAACATGCATTGCATCCATTTGTAGTTTGAGTGGAAATACAATCACAGCATCATTGCTGTCATCAGAAAACTTGGGCACTCTTCGTGTTGATGGACTTTCATCATTCGTTTCAAGTATGAAATATTCACTTTGAATTTCAATAGAATAACTGGTAGCATCTATGAAAAAAGTGAATTTCCAAAAATAATTCACTCCAATCACTTTTGTGCTTAATAAAGATCTCATATAATTTTACAAACTTACTGTTTTCCACCTCACATGCTGGTATTAAATTCACACTAACACAGTCAGGTGCCAGCAAAAATCCATTAAATATAGCTTTATTTTCAACATTAAATTCCATCTCTAAAGGAAAGACTAGAACATAAATGTTTCATTCAACAAAAAAAATTCACATCATAAACATCTTTTCTGAACTAGAAATGAAAAACGTTACTTAAATGGAAGCAGTTTTCAACATAGAATGTTTTATTTCTGAACTAAATACCTTCTGTTTGTTGCTCTTCAACATTTAAGGCCTGTTTAAATAACTTCAAATAGTGAAGCGAAGCCTTTGTGTAACTGAAGGGAGAATGGTAGGAATGTAACAGCATCAAATATTCTTGACTTGCGATTGGACTGCCATCGCTTGAAATACCGACGTTTGTAGAAATTAATGTGTTGTTGGTGTACAATTTCAAACCAGATTTGTTCCAAGTCATTGTAAACTTTGTAGAAGCTGAGTTTCCCACAGTTTGTTTAATGATATATTTTTTGTTGCTTGTCTGCACAACGAAAAACAGGGCTTCTTTGTTGTAAAAGATGCTGAAACCAGTTCCGCTGGAAGATTCATCATTGGCTAAGAGACCAGCTGATACTAGTGGGAATACCTCAGGTTGTTGTTTTAATTCTATAATACAACAAAATACATATTGAGTCCTGGTCTCTATTACATTTTTAAAATTAACGATAAAATGTGATTATAAAAATTAAATGTATTGAAAAGCATTTTAGAATTTATTAATAAAATTCATGCTGATAGTTTTCAGATTATTATTGTGTACTAACTTTCCACAAGATAGTAAGATAGTTTCATGGTTCAGTTTCTTATAATTTTTAAAAAAACATTTCAACTACCAGTAAAACAAAGCACATTTCCCACTGGTTATTATAAATGTTTCTAATCAATTCATTCTATTCATCATTATTTAGGTTTTATATCTTCTCATAGATTTTCTCTACCTTCGCCAGTTAAACCATACAAAGCAAACTTTAAGTTCTGGTAACGGTTATCGGGTGTTGTCATCCGCATATGAGTTAAACAGTATGTCCTGTCAAGCCAAACCATTTTCTTAGTACCTTGATTCACTAGATTTATTTCTGTTGTCTAAAGGTATTGTTAAAAATTTATTAAATTATCTTCACATAATGCTATCTGGAGAAAGTGCTGGTTTGTTTGGCTGACTGACTTGTGCAATAAAAGAATATAAATTATGGCGTTTTGAATAAAAGAAAGTTTTTACTGTAATGAAATTTGAAATACCCCGTCAGCAATGAAAATTTTCTCCTGGTAATTTGGTGGGAAAATGACAAACAGAGTTATGCCCATGCTGTAAAATGCACTACTTTCGAAGGTCATGAACTTTATTCTGGTTATACATGTAACACTATCAAAATGAATGTCAATGTTGTACTCAGCAGTTTTCGTGTATGAGGAAAGATGTGTATCATGGCTATAAACTAAAACAAAAAAGATACGTTAACATAAATTGCATGGTAAAAATATATAACAATTTGTTGAATTAACATTTGAACACCTATGCAGAAATCATATTAAGATTAAATTCATGGAATATCAAAATCTTTTAACTCAATCTGGTTTTCATTTTCATTTTGGTGACTTACAACATAAGTTACATGAACCACAAGACATTCTCATAAAAATCTGGTTTTCATTTTCATTTTGGTGACTTACAACATAAGTTAAATGAACCACAAGACATTCTCATAAAATGGGATAAAAAGGAAACTCAACAAATTTGGTAACACATTTCTAACTATTATATTCATGAGAAATATTGCTATTTTTTATGAAAATAACTTTGTATTATTTTGCAAATGAAATTGATGAGTATTAGATATCAGTAAACGTCTCAGGAGGATTCCGCTTTCTGGGGCTGACATTAGGAAGGGCATCAAGATTTAAAAACATCTGCTCCAATAAACCATCAGATGATTATATCTAAACAATTGTGGGAGCACATGCATGGAGATTCGTGCTAGCATGGAGATTGATGTTAAACGATGATGATTATGAAGATTATGTTGAGTTTTTTTATAAATAACTTAAACAAATTTGTCACTACCTCGACTTCTTAGGGCTAAATCCACAACTATATCTTCGGATACGAATTGAAGACGTTGTACGTTCTCATTTGATATCTCTGTCATAATGAAAACCATCAATCGTGGGGCAAAAGTTGAATCCAGCAATGTTTGACAGGACTCAGCAAGGTCAATATTGTTAGAATATCCCATATCAGCTTTGAAATAGTGAGAAACAAACGGAAGTTCATCATTAGATATCTTGTTCATAAATTCTTCATAGAATGCTTCTGTGGTCACAGTATGGAGCTTGGAAATTGCCATCAGGTAGATTTTTGCGCTAAAACCCTTTCCAGTTTGGGATAATGCCGGGAATTGCAGTTGAAAACGCAAAATTCTTGAATATCGGGGTAAAGATTTCCCATACAACAATAAACCAAATACCCTGTTGTGGGAGTCAAAATGTATTTCAATGGTACTACTGCCAGAAAGTTGGAGAGTATCATCAATTAATCTAGTGTAATGTTGTGGTGGGTATTTGTACTCCAATTGTGACAATGAATCTAAATGCAATACAAAAATACAAATCCAATACAAAAAGGCAGGTCTTATTACCTTTTGTTGTGAACTCCACCGAAAAGCCATTGTCACAAAATTCTGGTCTTGTGTAACATTCAGCACCAAATGCATTTGTCATCAAATATTCATAAGTTGCTTTCTTTGTCATAGCATGCATATCACCATAAAGCATTGATGTATCACCAGATAGGTCTTTGAAGTAAAATATTAAATCATCACGTTGCTCCACTACAGTAGCAGACCAATAATGCTCCGCTGAAAATTACAAAATAAGGTAACAAAATATGAATAAGAATGGCTTATAGTATTGACCAAAGTGGAAGTTTTTACTTTTCATTTTCAAGGAAGCAATATGCAAAAAATGTATATACTGCACTTGCTATACAAAAATTGACAGGAAATGTTACTAATGCCTTTTAGCATGATGGTTGCTAGGCAATGATGGTTGCTATCTACTAAATAAGTATTAAATATTAAACAAGAGAAAAGTCTTCTATTTTAAAATATTTATTAAAAATGTTAGTACATTTGCTAAAGAACATCTTCAAAATCCAATGTTATTTTATTGTCATTAGTTCAAGTATTTTAGAAAAGTCTCTCAAAGATAAGTGTTTCCTTCTTGAAAAGGTCTTGGCTGTAAAATTTCTGGCATCATGGGGATTTATTATGGCTATTAAAGAAAAAAAATCAAAGAAGAACAAATCTTTGGAAATAGCTTTGTGTATTTGTGATTTTTATGTTGAAAATCAAGAAAGATATATAATATAATACTTATAATATAATATATTTTTGGACATTCTCTCTTTTTCTATTTTGAAAGGTATTCCACTATAAACATATTGTGAAATTCTGCTCAGTATCAAAATCTCCAGTTACTTACGATCACTCGCCTTTTTCCCAAACAATTTCACAGCAATAGAATATTGTGGTTCAATGTACTTTGTTTTAAAGCAACTAAAAACCACTTTGTTGGCCAGAAATGGACGCACCAATAATGTATATTTGGATTGATAGAAAATCTGCAAGTTAAAAATGTAAAATTTCATTGTAAGTCAGTGTAAGTGCTCTGAATAAATTTAAATATCACTTAACATAGTTATTGTGAAAACAGGAGCAAAGACCATCAATAATATTCAATTAATCTCAAGATATCACAAACATAACAAGATTTGAAAACCTCCCTTAAGACAACCTACCGTTGAACCATTCATGGTGACCTGATCTTTGTACGACTTTTCATCGCCGTTGACACTTTCATAGTGAATGCAAAAACTTTCCAATACTTCCCCATTGTACATAATAAAACTGGAGATGATAGCTGGTTGTTCCAATAAAACTTCAATGTGATCATCTGTAGACTGGACTGCATCTCCAATTTTAGCTAGGTTTCATATAAAGTTGCTTAATAATGCCGGAAAATTCAACCAAACAAATTATATTCTGACGAAAACAAAACAAATGTAGAAAATGTTCAAAAAGCTGAAATTAGTTATAGAGAAATTCCGAGGATTGGAGAAAAGTATAACAAAACATTACCTGTAACAAAACTTTGGACCACATGCCAAGAATTGAAGTGTAACTTTATATTTTTTCCAGGGAGATCATAACCGACATGTATGCGAACTTCTTTGGCCATAAATGGTCTTTCTAACTCGTAAACTTGCCATATACTCATTATAGCATTATTGTCAAATTCCTGTCATAGAATCAAAATATCATTGCAAAATCTATAACTACTTTTAAAAAATTACCCTTATTTCTCCTTGTTCTTCATATACAGTGAATTGTCTTTTTGATGAATATCGATACGCCAATGTAATAGTTCCAGAATATCCCATGGTTGAATAAAAAAGCAACCCTCTAATATATATTCTGTTTAAAAATTTGACCTGATACCACGTTATGGGTGCATCAATTATGGAAGCGTAATTGAAGTTTGGATCAAGAGTAAAAAAAATATCCACATTGTTTGTGCTCGAAGAAGTTGAGATTGCGCCTCCCTTGAGACTGTATGAATCTAAATTCAAATTAGTAAATTCACATAAGTAAGCAAATTGTACCATATTAGTATTAACTCAAACTGAAGTTTTCAATGATTAACTCAAAAAAAGTTGTTTAGATTGAAATATTTGTGAATAATATAAAATTGATTAAAAGGAACTTGTTCCCTCCTTCAATGCATATTCTACAGTATTATATAAATATGACTAACTTCTTTCGTTATTAGTATAATATGCAGCAGCAGAACATCGAATATCAAATTGCCAAAGCTAAAAATACAATAATTTTAAAACTGTACACTTACAGAACTTTTAAATACTGATGTATATATATATATGCATATGGAAGGTTGAATTTTATTTTTGGATGAAAAATATTAATTTAATTAATAGATTTTTAGTTGATTTATTTTTAAATAATTTAAGTCTAAGAAATTAAATTTTCAACTCATAGTATTTAGGATTATGTTTACTGTGGTAAGCAAAAATCTTCAATATCTATCCAAATATATATATATTATATATGTCACAGGTTACAGTATAACGGAGAATCTTTTTATTTAGACATATTGAATTAACTCAAAATGGCAACTCAACATTTTTTAGCTAGCTTCCAAATTTCATAGAATTGTGACCCTTAATTCTCTCTCTCTAGTTGGTTTGTAATTGAGCTTCTGTGATGTTAATGACAGTGCTCCACAGATACCCTGGATGATGGTTTTCTCTGTGATGATCCTGATTATGATGATTTGCTCTTTTGTGCCCTTCTCTTTCACAAAGCAAGATTTCTCTTCAGAGATCTCCTAGGCATACTTACAGGAGTGTATTATGAGGTTGATTGTTAGGTAGTAGGCATGTTCCTTCACATTGCCTCTGTTGTAGATGGACCTGAATGTTCTTCTGCACCAGTCTTTAGGCTCCATCCCTTTGAGTGCTGACTGCATTTCATGCCTTATTAGTTCTGGCTCTACCTCACGGTCATGTCTCCTCTACCATTGGATTCGTGTCTTTTTTCTGCCATTTCTGATGGTGGTGATAGGTGCGAGAATTGGTTCCTGATCTCAAACTATGAAGGCTTCTGGGATGTTCTATACATCGTACCAGTTGGTAATGGTTACCACAGTATGTGTCTGGTTTTCTTTTGATATTCAGAAGGATCTCGATAATCTCTTCAGGGTTAGGGTCAGGGTTAGGGTCAGGGTTAGTTGATAGAATCAATCTGGTTCTTCACTTTTTCTCCATGGTTCCGTCATGTATACAGTTTTTGTTGATGGTTTGGGAACATTGTGTTGCCAATGATGATATCATTGACGATTGACAATGCAGAACTCAACCAACTTCTCCTCTCATTGATTTTGCTCTCCTAGACCAACGTGTCCATACTTCTGTGCAATCTTTCTCACTTTTGCATTCTACTCTCCTATTAGTACAAGGAGATCATCACCGTTGGTGCGTAGATTGATCAGTGTGCTTTGAACTATATGGAAATTTTTCTGGTGCTGATGGGGTTATAGCCCATTTGGACTTTTCTTTGTCCAGGATGAAACCACTCCTCTTCTTCTGGGTCCTTTCTCATTCCTTGTGTATACCATGACATCCATCTTCAAGAGTGAATCTCCCTTGCTTAAAAGCAGAAGGTGTCAATGAGGGACCTTCATCTGGCTATCATTGGCGTGTCAGTGATGGACCTACGCATAGCTAGAAAGGAAAGTTCTTTCCAGGATAGAGTTTCACCATTCGATGTAGATGTTATACACTCTTTAAAACCAACCTAGTTGCAGTCCCCATTTACCTTTACTTCAATAAACATTGCTAAAAAGACTTTATTCCATCTTTTACAGTTTATTTTACAGTTTCTGCTAGAGATATTTTTCATTGCCCTGTCTTGAAAAGATATATTAGATCCAGACTTCAGTTGAAAATGGCAGATAATTAATGTGAGATCCGCATAAAAACTAAGTTATATCTTACTTTGCATTGAAAGGTTGCAAAATTTACTCCGACGTTATCAAAAGGTAAAGTCAGATTGCATTAGTAACAATTTTAAGATCTGAAAATTTTATGAAACCCTATTATGAAATTTACTTAGCTATGGACAAAAAAATGAATGCAATGAGGCATCCGAAAAGATTTTATTCTTTATAGCAATCTTAAACACGTGGGTTTGTTATGATTTGAAATAGGAATGGTATCGAATGCAACATTATCTGCTGGTTGAATGATTGGTCAGTTTACGCACAATGAAAGTCGTATCGTTGTGTGTTGTATTTTCAAAGTATCTCTTCTAGATCAAATACGGGCTGCCCCTCAAAGTTCCTGATAAAATAACCAATAAAAACAAGGTACAACACATAATCAAATCCAAACGTTGGTCCCTTCCTATTTTTATTTATTTATTTGTTTTTCATATATCATGACATCACAAAAATCATAAAAAAAAATAAATACATAAATAAGTGCAGATATACGGTTGGTGCCACTCAATAGCTTAAAGGTGAACAAAGTAGTCACACCGTATGTGTCACTAACTGTCCTGTTAGGCATAATTACGTCGTCTTCCAGCAGATGCCACCAAAAACCCATTGCTATGGTAGAACCCTATCTTGATGATTTTTACTTCGACTAAATAGGCTTTCGTCGATCTCAACTGTTGTATTCGGCCCGCCTATTGCAATAGGGTTTTGCTATAAATCTTTTATTCATGAGTAGTTCTCGGTCATTTCCTATGTACAGCAATAAATGAAGAGGATTGGATCCCTATAAGGTAACCGAGAGTGTTCAAGCCATGCACTAATTCGTAAGCCATATTTAGCTCTGTACTGCCTCGATCTGTTCCTCCAACGGAATCCATTGTCTCTTAGTTGCAATGTCTTCTGATGCCCATTTGCACAAATCTTGATTTCGCGATGTGGTGGTATGTTTGGGTGTCCAAGAATAAAAATTCCTTACCTTATTCGTACTTAATTATATTCGTATTATACTGGTTCCTTAGTTACAATTACTTGCCTTCTGCAGCAAGTGATTTTGCCATTCCTTAAGCACATATTTAAATGTGCACATATGGCTAAAACCCGAGCATCATGAACACTTCTAGGCCCTTGACAATACAATCAATTAAAGAGTGTTTGATCATTTATTGAACATCAGAATTTTCTATTCATGAAATCTCCAGAATTTACTTTGTTTACTTCTATTATTTGAATCTGTTTCCACCCCCCCCCCCCCACCCCCCCCCCCCCCGTTTATTTTGATACCCTCCCCCCCCCGTTTATTAGAAATTTAGGAATTTTCCAACCCCCCCCCCCTCCCCCGTTTATTTTGACCCTCCATTTATTCGGCAGCTGAGTAGATAGGTACGATGCGGGAACCACAGAGGCCGTACAAAAATCTGTATACTAACATATCTTTTTGGCAGCTTGATTGTTGGTGTGACGTTTAAAGTACCAATACGATTTTTAAAATCGAAGAAATTCTTTGTGTTTTCTACAATTCTGTTGAATTAGAAAAAAATAAAAGATTTTAAATGAGTTGTTAGATTCTAAGTCCTTTCGCTTAAACTGTCTATACGAATCGAATTTTTCAAAGAAAACATAAAAGTTGATTGGTAACTTTCAACTTTCAACTTTTAAATTGAAAACATTTATATCGTGCCAAAATTCTATAAGTATAAACCTAGAGTTAGTAGTTTCAGAAAAAGGAAGGGTAAAACATCAGTAACAAATGGATTGACTATTAAACGATTTACCAATACAAACAAGCGCCATATAGTATAGATCGTCTTCATTTCATTTCTTCCCTCTTCAACACACTGCAGCTGTTCTTCCAAAACTAAAATACGACTGACATGTCAATAAATATAGCAGTATAAAGGGGCCAATGAATAACAGGTAGTCGAACTACTAATGCCACTTTTGACACTTTTTTCTGGCAAGATCAATACACTTTACTTTTCTCACTGGAAGTTTACGCAGACGTCCAAAGGATGAATGTTATTTTTGACAGAAAATACCGTGACTCGAAACAATATTCTGAATAGGATTTTTTAGACAGTTTACAAAATTTGTTCGTTTTCCCTGCATAAATGAGCTTTTCGTTATTTTTACAACAATATAGAATCCTTCAAGAAGAGTGCAATAATGTTGCTAGTGTGCAAGATGATTTTCGTGTAAATTAAAAAAAATTGTAAATAATTTTTTTTTTCAAATCTGTGAAATTGGTTAGTGGAAGAAGAAAGTATAATATGGCCTCAAAAATCATGAATTGAGAAAGTACATTAAAATTGATACGAAATGTCAGGGCTACTGGGCGATACTAGATACAGATCTCTCTGAACGTTCACTTAAGTATGAAAATTAGCACCACTAAAGATTAGCCTAATTCTCTTTTGAAACACAGAAAACATCAGTGTTTATACCTCCTGTTATTATAGAGTGACGTCATTTTTTAAAGACTTTTCTCACTCTTTGAGTATGTTTGAGAAATAAAATCATAATCCCAAATAAATCTCAAATGCAACAAAACCATTTTTTTAGTAGTAAGAATAAACAAAATTGCAACTTAAATGATCAAATCAATGTGTCCCTGTTGTTTACATTTTTGACCAATATAACTTAGGGGGTCTGTAACATCACTAAACGTCATTATAAGAACATTTTGTCACTAAAATAATCCTAATTTAATTTTAGGAAGTCATAAAGTTTCATAATAGGAATTTGGACAGTAGTTTTTGAATAGTATTACAAAACCGCGGGCGTACTACCCAGTCCAAATAGTCCCCTATTTGGGTTAAAAAATAAAAAACAAATGATATCATTCTTTAACACAAGGTTTTATTATGGGCTACGTTTTCTCGGTCTATTCTTCTTGGTTGAGTTCTCCTGCATTGTACTTCCATTCTTTTCATATTACACCAGAACGATTTTTTGTAACAATTTGAAATTTTGAACCTAAATTATTAATTTTCCAAGTGACGTAGTTAGTGCGGGCATGAATGATGTTTCACTTTATTGGATTGTTATCTGTGTAGCATAAGAATTGTAGAAAGTCAACTTAAAACTCAAATCATTTTACAAATTTTCGATGAAAGATGTTGAATTATTATGAAAATTAGTTGGAGGATGCGAGAATCAAAATATTACAACGAATAGAAAGCAACTGTTTACATTGTTTGCATGTCCAATTTCCCCCCGCATTCGTTTTCACTCATATTTCCGAAATGTTGTTTATAGGATATGTTAATGACATCTTTGATCTAACGCAAACAATGGGGCAAATTTAGAACAGTGGAACCCCTCATTCTGTATTTGTATAAACGAAAACCATGTAAACAAGCTAATCCTACCATAATACCACCAAGATCACTTACATAATTTCAAACACGACCACTGTTTTGAAAGATATTATTAAACCTACTCTCGTACAGTAATATGTTATCCTTTCCACCAATCGGGGATTGCATCAACCTATAGAATCTTTCATTTTTCATTCCTTACCTGACGTTTTTTTGTTATTAATTTCACCAGTGTTAAATTCTGCCAGTTACTGAAAAATTAATCAAGCAAAAAAAGGGCAATTATATTCAAACTTATGGAACTTATCGTTCCAATTGATGCATCATAATCGATAACTAGAAACCGGTACGGGAATGAGGTACACCTAGTAACTATTATATTTCCCATCATTGAATTCCGTATTCCAGAATACGCAAATATTTGCATAGATTACCTAGCAAATTCGTGTTTGTTATTTGATTTTGCTACCAGATAGACAATACACCTAACATTTGCGGAGGATGAAATCAGATAATTTCTGAAGCAGGATTTACGTGCCATTTTTAAGTTAAAAACCTATCATGTCTCTGTGTTCAAGCGTCATAGAATTAATGGGACATCATCAAAATAATCTATCCATTTTACTCATTGGTTTCGACGTCCGGGCGTCTGCATTCAAAAAGGTTGCTTAATTCACGTTTTTGTTTGTTAAAACAACGCCGAAATGACGGTACCAAAGAGTTAGAAAAACACTTTTTGATTACCACTGTTGACGTAATTTGGGAATGAATCGCCAGAGAAGTTCAATGGAGTCGATGAGAAAGAGCGAAAAACAAAACAAGCATTGAAAATAGGTTCTTGTGTCAATATTGTTGAGCAGTTAAGTGGTTGCTACAGTGCAAATCGCTTTCAGGTTGATTATGATGTCACTGGTCACTTGAAACTGTTCTCAAATCTCTTATATGTAAATAGAAGCTTCAGAAAAACTTAAAATTTAGGAAACGTCAGAGGTTGTAGAAAATGGTAAGAATGTTTAGTGAAGGAAAGAGATTTATCTATGCAATCGTTTCTCTACATCAGGTAGGTATTTTCTAGGAACTTTGCAATCGGTCCACCTATTTCAAAACTACAATGAAACCAAAGGGAAACAATCAGTCGAACAATTAATCGTTTTATTAAAGAATAAAGATCGTAACTAGACTTGCTAAGTGATTAGGTTGAAAATCCTTATAATGAAACAAAAATATATGAAGTTATTTGTATAAATTCTCTGAAATCCCAATGTATTGAAAAAATATTTATTTATCGTTGACGACTCTAACCGTGTGAAAAATATTGCAAACATGTGATGTTTGCGAAATTTTTGGCTCCGTAATTTCTGTTAATAATCCATTCTTTTTATCAAACAGATAAGATAATTAATTTTCGGTTAGATGAAATATCGGACCTTCACCAAGGTATATTGTCGGCTAGATGCAGTCTCTAGAAACAATAAGTTGGCCTCCCGCTGTTTTAATTACGTTTATGTTTTAAAAACTGTACGAAGTCAACTGATCGCTTATGCATCCTGCCGGGTAATGGCTTTGTAAAAGCTTAACTGATATACGTATACACTATACCGCTGAAGTCGCTTTTTTTAAACCTATCCACAAAACTCCTCGTTCACTTGAGTTGCTAAACGATAGCGGCATGACTACATAAGTCGGTAAACAACTTTGCCTGCATTGTTCTACTCAAATAATCGCGTTTAAAATGATTTGGAAAAATAAACACGAAAAGAAATTTTTGAAACGCCTTTCAACAAGATATGCAGATAACTTGCAAAGCTGACTGGTTATAAATGCTTACAGTTAATCTCTATGACGTTTGTTTAGTAAACGTACTGGCAAGGCTTGATGTGTTAGAGACTGTTTGAAAGGGTTGCTTTATCATCAAATGGAAGGTTTGCTTCCCTAATTTAAAATGCAGATCATCAGGCGTCAACGTGAAAAAGATTTGTTTATATATATGTGTGTGGGTTTTTACTGTGTGTAAAACACAATATTGTGGTGTTGTGGGGGAATTTTTGTTTCTTACGGAAATGCTGCAACTTTCTTTGCATTTTCTAATGCTATACCGTAAAGCTTCGATTAAGCGCCCGGGCGCTTATTTAATATTTTGGCTTTTAGGAAGGGTGGTTATTTAATATTTTTATATTTCTTTCAAGTCAAAACAAAAAAGTAATACGATAGAAGATTTGCCGAAATCTTGGAACGCAAGCTTGAAGAAAAAAAGGAATTTATAAACATTAATGTTATTGAAAACGTTTTGAAAAAGTTTTCTAGATACGAAAAAAAATAAAAAAAAGTATTTATTTATTTATCTGCAGGGTAAGGGGCTTAGTTAACTATGATCGTTAGGCGCCGAAACGAACGAGTGTCTAGACGCAATTCTACAACAGACAACTCTCGTTTGCTGTATTACCATATTTCATTTCTCTATTTCTTTAGGCACTTTTCATTTAAGTGGTAGTATGTGCGTTCTATTAAAGTACCGGGACCGGCGTTTAATCGTAGTGCTTTAGTAGCTTTGCGCAACGTTTATTAATGTTGAACGTAAACACGGGAATTTTGTTGACTATAGTAGTTAAAAAATATCACATCATGCTATAGAACAACGTCGCTATATCTTTCTCATCGAACTCTACAAATATTAACGTGAATAAACCATTCATCGGGGAAGTTTTCGAATTTTTGGCTTCCTGTTTCCTCTCGACAAAACCAACATGACTGGAGACAGGAGTTGTGGTTTCACCGATAAAGAAAGCAGAGATTTTTTATTCAATTATATGTGAGGGTTTCGTTTCAAAGATATAATAAAGCTGTTGGTGTTGTAATTCATTTATTACCGGGCTTCATTTTTTTATTCATAAGTAAGTAAATGACAACACTACGCAGAAAGCTAAAAATCGAAGGGATTATCTCGGGAACGATTGTTTGTTGTTATTTGAATCAATCCAGATGAGTGAACATTTCCTCTTTCTTCTTACGGCATGTTTATCTATTGACCTAGCCGTTTATAAAAACGTCAAGCTAGTTCTAGTCATCGGTCTAACTCCTTGTTATGTCTATGGAAATTACACAAAGCAAATAAAAATAGCGTGAGAAATACAGAAAACAGTCAATTTAATCGAGTGAGAAAGATTCATACATTCGCTTGTCAAGTGATTGGGTCTGTATGATGTTAAATGGATTATCCCGCAGAGTATTTTACAGAATATTTTCTTTGTGACTTTATTCCAACGCTTTTCTTTATCAAAGCGATGAAATCTTGTTATTATATCGGATGGAAGAATTACTCGGGCACTTTTGATGCCATGATGAAAAAAAAATAACAGCACTTTAATTGATGTCAAAGGAAAACCGTTTTCGAATTGATATGAGTGTTTAAGGAAGTATATCCTTAAATCTCTAATTGCAACTATTTACAAATCTTTTATTTTGAAGCATTTTAATATAATCAAGTGTATATATGTTTAATGGCATAGCTAGATATCTTCAACCAAAAAGTTATTATTTTCGTCTTTTAGCTTTACATTAAACGAAACAAAATGAAAATAATGATAACGTCCGTTTTCTTGTTACTCAACGGTATTAGTGGAAGTGTCATGCGAACCGGTTTGGAAGCTGATCCTATCGCAGATGACCAATCTTGTGGAACTTCAGGTAATCATTCGTGATTATAATAACGCTTAAGTAAGAAATTTGACATACACATAAGCTTTAAATTTTGATTAGCTTTGATTGAAAGGCCGTCATCACTCCCACAAACTGTACTTCTGAGTTAATAAAAGAAAAATTTGCTGGTTAAAAACTACTAAATCTTTGTTGACAAAGGATCGGATCGAGTGTTAAACCGTCATCTTAATTAAAGTAGTTATCAAGCGAAGTACCGTTTTGTTTGTTCTATTAAGTTGAAGATTTATTCCGTCTACCTGAGATTTTAATTCGATGCGAAACCTTTTTCAAAGACGGATTACATTAAACCGAAAATCGTTTAACTTTTTATCTATCTTTTACCTCTTCTTGTGAAAACATGATTAGCAGATGTCGTCAAGTTCAAATGTCCGTAATTAAACATAGCATGCCGAGATTTAAGATAACGTTTGATAAATGATTGCTAGTCAATCGAATTTAGATGACGCCGCCATACCATGTCCCTACCGATGTTGGAATATGCGTTTTTTATATTGTGACAAATTTAGGCAAATTCCTAGCATACTCGCGGGTTTTTAAAAAAGACTCGTAGTTTAATGCTACAATGGGAATTATACATACGCTTATTGTTCTTGGCATTGATCCTAACTTTATGACCATTGACAAGTGTTGTTGTCATATTTTACAGAATGTTTCTCAGCCCACTGTCGAAGCAACATAATTGATGAAAGTAGTAATTGAAATTAATAAATTCCTATACGTCCTAATCTTTATAGCTTAAATACAATTCCAACCAAGCTACTTCGTCTGTTCTCCATCTCCGATATTATTTAGGTTACACCTTAGACGCACCTATCCCAGGAGTCCAGCATAGAAAACGAAGGAGGAGAGCTGCTACTAACGACGCTTTTAAAACTTGGCCCCAGGGAACGATACCTTATAATATATCACCTGATTTTTCAAGTATGTTAAAAACGAACATCTGTATAATAATACGATTTGTACAAAAATTCTCTTTGGCATTTTACTTTCTTTTCATTTTACAGACCCACTTGACTTGACTTAAAATGAATTATAAAAAGTATCTTTATATGTCGAACCTCATCATGATTTTTTTTATTGCAGATACAGCTATACGTTTGATAAACAGAGCAATGCATCATTGGATGAACGAAACTTGTGTTGAATTTGTTACCAGGACAACGGAAGACGATTACGTTTATATTTATAAAGGACCTGGGTAAGAGAATTGCATTATTATATATGATTTTTTGGTTTGTACACGTTTAAGATAAATAGCAAACTTTTTCAAAAATAAATTTATGAAAACTGTTCCCTTGTATTAAAATTTTCCATTTTTGTCTCGAAAGACAATGAATCACGAAAGTAAGCGAGGAAAAAAAAATTTGGTCATAAACCACACAGTAAAAATACTAGTAATTTTCATATAATCTGACACTTGCAAGTGTAGATTATGTGATTTAAAAGTTTTTTTTGTGTTTTAACACATATTCGGGACAAAATGGTCTCCTTAAGTTAGCCAAAATTAGAGTTTGATAGAGTTTGAAGGGGTTTTTGAAGTGATTTCTAGCCTAATAGTCATTTTAGATTGTAATTTGCAGCTGAAACTGATAAACCTCATTAAGCATTATAGGATTTAAAGGAAAAGTTCAGCTTCTAACCATAATATCTGGAAATTATAAGGGTTTGAATTTTAGGGTATATACAGCCAATAATAAATAAATGATCAAAATGGACCAAAACTTCAGAGAGTGCTTTGCTTGTTTTGAGAACATCACTTCCTGACATGTATTTTGCCTGGTTCTTACATAAAGTGGCTCTTTTCTTTAAAACCTTTAAATCACAATGTTAATACTACTCTATCTAGACATTCTTGAAGTATTTCTTCATTTTTTTATTTTTAAATCAGATGTTGCAGCTATGTTGGCAGACGTGGTGGAAAACAATTTTTATCGCTTGGTATAGGATGTTTACGGTTTGGGATAATCACTCATGAACTTGGTCACGCTGTTGGTTTTTGGCATGAACAGAATCGGCCTGATCGTTCTATATACATTGACATCATTTATGATAATGTGAAAGATTCAAAATATCTCAATTTTGATCAACGAAAACTTAATGAAGTAACAATATTTGATCAGGTATTTTACCAGTTTTAGCTTTACTAAACCATGTTTAATAATAATTATATATAATAAACTGTTTTACATTGTTGCGATAGGGCACTCCGGGGCACTTTTTGCCTTTTTGTAACTAAAGGTGAAAATAAAAGTTGATTAGGTAACTCAAAAGTGAGAATCATTGTTAGGAATAGAGTGGTATATACTATATTAAGACTTGTTTACTTAAAATTGGATCTTTAAAAGTACATCAGTAAAATATTTACTATATACATTTATTAATTTATTTGATTACATTTAATCACATATTTGTTCCAGACTAAAAACATTGAGTTTGTGGTATTTTAACGATAATACGATAACGATTTCATGCATTTTAGGTCTATGATTACAAGTCTATCATGCACTATGGCAATGACTTCTTTACCAAAAATGGAGGCAAAACCATTGAGAAAAAGAACTTAATAAATGATATTCATTCAAGAGAAATTGGACATTCATACTACAAATACCAAGGTCCTACCCTCAGTCAGCAGGATATTCTTGAAACAAACCTTCTGTATCAATGCAGTAAAATGACAGGTGATACTTAAATATCAGTGAAATTATATTTGTTTATATGAATATTTTTAATATATATTGTTTATATAGATATATATGTATGGGTATGCATGACATGTAGCGTCTTTGACCTCATGGATATAAGCACCCACTCCCTTTATGCAATGCTCCCACAGAGTTAAAAAGTTTGTATCTTGGGTTGGCATTAGGAAGGAAATACAGCTGTAAAAACATTGCTCTTGGTCTGGGTTATCTACTCAAAACATAAATCTAAATAAAAAAACAAATAAAAAGTGGAAGTTTAGATGTTTACAAAAAGATTCTTGTTAGTTTAATTTGATGTTTCATTTGATTTCTTGCATGAAGAGAGACAACTGCTAGAGTACCAAAATGTTGCGCATAATTTTTCTTACATGCAAATGAAGTAAGCGAGGCAAGTTTAAGATATAGGTTTTTTCTAGAATGTGGTGGAACTATATTTGCTAACAGTGGGTCATTTACATCCATAAACTACCCCAGAGAGTACCCGCGAGATGAACAGAAAGATTGCATCTGGATTGTCACAACAACAAAAAACAAAAAGTATGGTGGGATGTATACATCACTGACTTTATTGTTTAACCATTTCAATGTTGGGCAACCAAACAAAGACAACACAGAATATTGTGATGATGACTATGTTGAAGTGAGAGAGGGAAAGGGCTTTCTTTCACCATTCATTGTTCGTTATTGTGGTAACAGAAAACCTGCGCCAATAACAACACTTACCGGTAGCCTCTATATACGTTTTCATATGTCCGGGAAGAATGGAAATGATGTTAGTAGTTACTATGAAGGTTTCAGTGCAAACTTCAAGTCTGATGGTGAGTTCATGACAAATGCAGTGTTACATCTTAATATCATTCCTTTATGTAGCTTGTTCACAGCATATTACCAAGTTCCCCGCCAGAATACAGTCCCCTCAATTCCCGTCTGGATATGAGCCGGAGAAAGATTGTGTTTGGGTTATCAATGCTTTGAAAGGCATGCAAGTAGAACTCATTTTCCCATTCTTTACCTTGCGGGAACTTGACAACAAGGAAGGTTGTTTGGATTACGTTGAAATTCACGAAGGTGAAGCAGAAAGGTTCATTGGACGTTTTTGCGGTTCAAACAACCCTGACAGACTGCTTGTGAAATCTGAAAAGGTTAAAGTTCATTTTCATGCCTCTGATGCTGATCATAAAGGCTGGTTTATGGGGTTCCAAGCCATTATTGATCAATTAGGTAAACAGCATACTATTTTTTGTTTGTTTTATTTAATTGCTGTGTGTTATAAAATGTTTTCTTTTTTAAATAATTTTATTAATTATATATATATAATATATATATACAATTACAAACCATACCTTTTAAAAACCTTTCTGTTGTGTTTGTTTGTATAATTCTAAAAAAATTGCAATTCACCGCAATTGTAGTCTGGTTGATGCTTGTATATTGATTTGGCAAGACTTACACGTTGCTGATTAGGCCTACTAATGACAAATCATTGCTAGGTTTTCAAAGTAATAAGTATGTGATTTATTGAAAATAGTTAATAGTTCCTATTATATCATTGTTTTATTTTTTGGCAGATATAAACGAATGTGAACTTGGCTTGGACTCATGTACTCAGGTCTGTTTGAACTATCCTGGAGGGTACTTCTGTGGTTGCTATCCCGGATATAAGAACGTCTACCAAAGGAATGAAAGGCACACACAATGCGTAGGTAAAAATGGATAATACTGGTTTAGATTTACTAAATTTAAGAGTATACTTCCTATTAATTTCCCCTCCTTAAACTAATTGTATTGTAATAATGCATGCATGTCTTAATAATGTTGATCATGGTAATATGTTCAAAGTTTCTTGAATACAGTTAGATATTCTTTAAAAACTTGTTTTATTTTTGTAGCTATTTTCCTGTGAGTGGCGGAAAACAGTTAGGGTTTTGAATATGTAATACAATTTTTAAATGTTTTATATGAATACCTGCTTGTTTGTAATCAAACTATTCATCGACCTGTTGACCAATTTGGATAAAACTCAGTTTCAAAAAAGAAGGTTTCAGATTTTTCAATTTTTTCTATCTAGTCTGTGTCTTTGACAACTTTTAAGTGTAGGCCTTTACTTGAGTACACAAACTTAACTATTTTTGATTCCCTAATATTCTTTGAGAATAATATTCTTTTGTAGACAAGGATGAGTGCAGTGTTAACAATGGAGAATGCTCTCATTTCTGTGTGAATACCGATGGAAGCTATTTGTGTGCGTGCCCCTCTGGCTATGTGTTATCTGCTAATAAAACCCATTGTGTTGGTAAGATTTTGTTTCAAGACGCCATGTTTCAAGATGTTTTCTCTTTCATATGATTGTTGCGTAGAGAGAGTCTGGATGTTGCTAGACTTCTTTTCTAAAACGATTTACGCTTAATTAACTGTTCATATTATTTTCCAATTCGTGGAATTTTGAATACTTTTAATTTTTGTAATGCATATTAACAAAATTCATTTTTCTGATATTTCTTAAATTATTATATAATTATTTAGTAATTCACAATGTTTGCTTAAACTAAATTTAATACTAACGCATATATATATGACGTAAACTCGTTTCAGATATCAATGAATGCGTGACTCCAAAAAAACCCTGCACTCAGATCTGCAAGAACACGGTTGGCTCGTTTCAGTGTTCTTGTTACCATGGCTTCATACTACAAAACAACAATATGACTTGCATTGGTATGCTGCAACCTGTTTAGTTATACTTTCATCGAATGTTTGAAACATAGTGGTTAATATTACTATCATGTCTGTTGCCCAAATAATTGTTTTGATTTGAAAGCCAACTATTCTTTTTATCTAGAGCTATTTGGCTGTAAGGGTGTCTATACATCTTCAGCAGGGAGCATTGTTTCCCCCAGAATCCCCTCAACTTACGGGCGCACAGTCAGTTGTTTATGGAGTATCTCAGCGCCCAAACATCTGAAACTGGCCATAGACGTCCAACTTCCCTGGCATAAAAATCCAAACTGCAGTCATTTTATTAAGCTTTATGACAATGAAAGGGCCTTCAAAAGAAACTTGTTCACGAAGAAGGTCTGCCAACAGGTTGATGCAGATCAAACTATAACCATGTCGAATCACACAGCACTTCTGGAGTTTGAAGGAACGGTTAGTACGAAATCTTAGTTTAGCATACTTAATCTGCTCATTGTTGTTTAGAAGCCATTCCTACCACAATTCACTCTGAATTACCGTAGTGTATCTCCCGAACCTAAAACCTGTGTGAAAACGTTCAACAGTAGCCATGGTCGTTTACATACACCCGGTTTTCCTTACAAATACCCTGATTCTACCGACTGCATATGGAGTATATACTCACCCAGGCGAACAGTGATGAAATTCCGTTTCTTGCAATTTTCCGTGGAGTACCACGAGAATTGTCAGTTCGACTACATCGCGATAGAAGAGGTCTTCTACGAAGAGTCCACTGTAAAAGTAATCGGCAAGTTTTGTGGCGACTCGAAACCACCTGCGGTCTATATCAACGGAGTCACTAGCTTCGTGAGACTAAAGTTCCATTCCGATTCTACTGTTAATAGCAAAGGGTTTAAGCTCTCCTTCAAAGAAATGAAAGCGTATATGACCAGCTAAATGTTTGAGTTTCCTAGGGACGTTATTTATTGGAAATACCTTAACCATAGTTGAAGAAATTAGCTAATGTATGACTTCTTCTATTTTTTGAAGAGATTTTATGGCGATTTTTTGCTTATATCCTACCTACAAATGTAAGGGCTATATAATCCCGCTTCAAAATATTCACCCATATATAAAATTGCCATATATATATATTATGATATTATATTATTTTGTTTTTATTCCATTTGTATATTGTATTTATTTATTGCTCAGAGATATTGTTGTTTTGTGATGGCACTTGTTGTGAGGTAGAAAGGCTAGTAGTGCGTAGAAAACCCAACGCATTGTATATGCAACGTATATGTACTTTCTCACCTTGGCTGTCTTTATAAGAAGGTGATCAGATCTGTCCTGTACTTTCGTAAGAGGCTATATTCAAATTCACCGTTTTCGCGTTTCGATCATGCCGTCAACTCACGTGACCACTCCTTCGTTGTTGAAAGAGATATTTAATTATTTCCATACAAAAAAATCTTATGTACAAAATCGAAAGTTTCAGAATCAGGCGATGCTGTTCAACATGGCCACTTCGTAGTCCACCATGTTCAAATAAATGCTGTGCAAGTGTCTGGATTTCCCGAACGGAGCCGGGATCCACATGTTGGCAATCCATTTTTCTCCCTCTATGACATCACAGCCTCCGTGCAAGCTCATCCAATCCAATTCGCCCATCCAGCCGTCAGTCTCGTTTCGCAAATGGTTGTACCAAAGCACGGCCATCCCCTTCTTTGGCTTTAGCACCAAATTAGCCAGCTTGCATCCATGCGATAAATTGTATTTGTCGGTGGACACGTTGCCATATTGAACCATTTTCTGTGAAGAGAAGTCATATCATCATCATCATGCTTGCATGGGTTGGACAGTTTCAAAAAATGATTTTCTCCAATTATTACATTTACATATATATATATATATATATATATATATATATATATATATATATATATATATATATATATATATATATATATATATATATATATATATATATATATATATATATATATATATATATATATATATATGGTTTAAACGCTTCAGATTTTTCAACTTGACAGAAATGTTTGTTTAGGAGCTTCTGTGGCACTAAGTACAGATATTACAGAAAGCAAAACATTTCTAACAAATCCTTTTTGATCGGCATATCCTATCCCCAATTTTGTTCGCCACGAAAACACACCTAACCTTTTCATCCAGAGTTGCATTGTCAGCAATAGGAAAGGCTGTACCACCACCGGCTTTAACATCGTTCAAATACAGAACAAATGTTACGTATCTAAATCGTAGAAGGAGAAAAATCATTGGAATTTCTTTTGTTCCGTTCTCTTTGAAATAATAATAGTCAAAGCAATCAAATGTCCCATGAAAAGTTAAATTCTAGGATTTTGAGTTGGTAAACATAACTTTTGAACTTAAAAGAGTATATAATCAGGGCTGATGTTTCCGATACGAAGTGAAATAATGTATGGATTGATATCAGTTTGGTGAATTTGATTGAAACCTACCTGCAGAGTTTGCATTCGTTCACACTATCGATGACGTCACCTTTATACTGATGGCAACATGGTAGATCGTTTCGTTTGTGTGTTTCACTATCATGATGCGCGTGGTAATGACCTTTAGGTTGGTAGTTCAGAACCTGAGATGGATTATCAAAAACAAATCTTTCAACCTAATACTCGTTCAAATTTCTCACGCGATTATTGCAATCTTTCGAGTTTTAAACTTTAGACTTTCTGGTTGTGCGCTAAAACTGACCTGGTTTTAGAGCGTGAGTTTTAACTTAAAGCAAGAAGGCACCTCATCGTTGAAAAACAAACCTGCAACATTTCTCCTCCGTAGATTATCTTTCTGTGCAATCCAGTGAGCTTGACAAGCCTTGAAACCGGAGGAATTATAAGTAAGATCTTTAAATTATAGATTTGCTGTAAAAACTGAATCTCTATCAAAGGCTACCTCTCTCTGATTTTGTGCACTAACGGATCGATCCATTGTTCCATGTTCAGCCACGCTTGGCTGCTTGTTCTTGTTTTGAATCTAGGGTCGTTTTTTTTCAGTAGTAGAATGTATTCTCTCAGCCCTATCGTGTTTAGTGTGTCAAATACATCTTCATTCATTGTTCCTGAAACAGAGTGTTTAAACTTAAAAAGAGAGTTATCGAAAACAAGAAGCATTATTATGAATTACAAAATACACACACTTTAAGATATTACTTAGACTGGACACGGCCCACTAATATACATTATATATTAGTGGACTGCAGATATTAGCACCGCCGTTTTCTTTCCTCTCTCATTTAAACTCACCTTTTTCCATTCCAGTAAAGTTGTTCTTTTTCCACCTACGAAAAAACACCAGTGAGCAAAAACTCAAACGACAAAAAACGATCTTACATTTCATCAATGTCATCTTCGATCATCCAAAGTGAAAAGGTCACGTGTATGATGCTGATGACCTGAAATTAGAAAATAGAAAACGTCGTTACTATTCAAAACGAATTATCAAATTCTGATAATAAGTAAGATTATTGAAACTAAGTACTCTGCAATCACCTCGCTAGTATCAACAATTTGATTTTGGTTTTTATCCCATGACTTGAATTTTCCAAACCAACCGTCAACTTTTCCTTTCTCTAACAAATTCAAATAAAAAAAGTTCAAAGAACAGAAATCACCTTTTATTGGAAACACTAAAAATAATCGACTTTTCTGGAAAATTCTAAATTTCATTGGTATGCCTTGTAATCGGTGCGTAATGTTGTAACATTAATGTATTTAAATAGCAGCTGTATTTTTAAAATGCACCGTCAAGGAAGGAACGCAACATCACTAAAAAAAGAGGCACTCTAACTGACCTCCTGTTGGTATGAATATAGGATCTTTTGGTGTTAGGCCGCCCTTTGCTTTGCTCACAAACATCCCTCCTTCCTTGGGATCAATAGCTCGTTTAATAATATGGTCACACTCGGCGTCAGAAAGCAGGTTCGGAATTTCTATGGATATATATAGATATATATATACTAGCCCTAACGCTTTTTTCTTCAGGCGAACAAAGCCCAATTTATTTTACGTAAATCCTACCGGCCGATAACAACAGAAAAACGTCACTTTTTTACATTTTTAAACACGATGGAAAAACTTACATAAAATCTTTTAGGCTCAATTTTAAGCTACGGAAAAAGCTGCATATTTCACTTGAACGTAATTGAAATAAACTATTATTGGCTCCCTGATCTTCCCCGTGGTTATACCTCTAATGACGATGTTTGCTGTTTCAATATATCTTTTTATATACTTGCGAACAACGCTCCCCATACATCGAACTTATTTAAGATTGCCAACTACTCACCAAACAGTAAAGGCCTCATAGCCCTGGTGATAACTTGTACCGTCTTTCCTTCACCTACGTCCACTTCTTCAACGTGTCCTGTCTGTAAGAAAAACGAAACTATATAGTTGTAGCATAGCGATACTGTGTTTGCTGAACCGATTTCGAGTTTTATTTTAGTGAATGTTAATCACACTATTGCATCGTCTATTTTAGAAACACTGTTGAAAATCGTAATTAATGAATACAGTATACAAATGGTAACTGGAACTCGAACGAGTTCAAAAGCAGAATCGAGTTATCACGAGTACATTGTACATCAGATGGTAAGTAAACTATCCCATGTATTTAAGACGGACTTACCTTAACACCATCTCTTCTGGACAAACCATTAGGCATTTCGTTGTCGATCTCTTCTTTTGCCAGTCGTTTCTCTTCTTCTAGTAACCGTAGCTTCTCTTTACTCAACCCGGGCTCTTTTTTCGCTGACTCGACAGTATCTTGTGCTGATTCAGCATATTTGTTTTGGTCTTCGTCACCGATGCATGCTGTGCCTTCATCGTTCATTTCACAATAGCCGTCATCTGCGACCTTGTCGGCGACAACCCCCGCCAACAGTATGACCAATATTATTATTTTCATTTCATGTGGAAAGACTAAACATAAATGTGCACAAGCTATATAGCGGTTTTGAAACTGGATATGAACCTTTATATGTAACGCATTTGTTATTGTCTTTTGGTCAAAAACTAACCAACCCTAAACCCAAACATTTTTTACAACTGAAACAATCTGTAAGAGCATGAGAAAATATGCCTGTCTGTCAAGTTTCGACCTCAAAAACCTTTCTTTCATATAATAAAAATCTGCCAAAGTTAAACCATGTTCTTTATTAAAGTTATTTGTGACGTGCCATACCGGTTTTCATGCCGTTTTCTGTTTAACAGAAGCACCATATCATGAGGTCAAGGAAGTCTTCGTTTTCAGTCCAAACAAATTGCGAGAGAAGCAAATCGTTTTTTGAACTTTTGATTCAAACCAAAAAATACGTAAACAGTATTATGTATGATGTGTATTATGTACTCTAGATTAGATCTGATTTTTAAGTTTTATTCCTACTCTTACTTTCGATTCAAACATGTTTTTGGGCGCCATTTTTCTTATTGTATCAAGAAAGAGAGGTACTATGCTTTCTCGCCATAATAATTTACAATAGACGTGAGCTTTTCCTTTCTGTACAGTTTCGGCATTCGTTTAGGCTTGAATTAGTGTAACATTTTCAGGCTCGTGAAAGTCAATTTGCGGCATAGCACGCGCCTTAAAAAATTCCACCATGCCATGCATTTCTCGCAATGCAGCAAATTCGTTTTCTAAAAGTTGCAGCCAACTTACAATAACATTTATGAAACCAATAATTTGATAAATCAAAGGCATTTTACAGATATTATTGTGCTAGAAGTAAGATTTGACCAAGGGTATAACATGCTGGTGAAAGTTCTAGTTGAGCCAATTCTGTTTGTTAAAATGTGACCTCCTCCTCATCTCTTTATCTTGTCATCCCATCAAAGGATTCTTGTCTAGAAAACAAGTCTTGTCTTGTTTGGCCATTGTTTTTCAATGCAGAAAACGATGGGCAGCATTATAAACAAATGATCAATCTTAGTGATGTTAAGAGTTACACCATGAACTATAGAGCTATTTCGAATGGACAACTATTAAGACTAATTGAGAAATTTAACATGCAAAATAATAACAGCAAAAAATGTCTTAAATTGATTGGCAACTTGGCAACATTATTCAACAAAAGGGGCCATAAAATGATTGGCAACTCAACCTTCACCTAATAAAGAAACTTAACCTAAGTCTCGTTTACGTTGCAAGATCTTGAGAAAAATCAAGTGGCACCAACAGTATTTTTCTAATCCAACACATATAACCAAAAGCATCATCCGCTGCCAATTACAATTACATACCATACCACTAAATAAAAAGCACAATTTTTGCAAACAAAATCTTTTTTAAACAATTGATCTATTCATCGACAGAACGCTTTTGTGTACAATTCTTCACGCAACGAGGAGTGTTGCGCGTTTGAGAGCATGGGTTCTAGTGTCGAAACATGCACAATGAGCATGCGCACGTGCGGGCGTACATGCAGTTAAACAAATCGTTCTTCGCTTCCATACCCACAAACTCATGCATTCAAACGCTCGGTCACATAAATACTACAGTGGACTCTTTATAACATCCACAATCAGAAATCGTTCGAGTTAAGGAGAGTTCGAGTAATAGAGGTTTGAGTTATAGAGAGTCCCCTGTATTTCATTTTCCACAATTTGAATCTATTGTTTAAGAGCAAATTAAGATATCGCTTAACCATTCAACTATTTTCTATATTATAGACTATAATGAATGAATGAAATAAAAACCTGAAAATAATAACGGCTCGAGGGAATTGTTGCAAAGACATTTTATGACATTCACGATTTCCTATCATGATGAAAAATTACTTTGCAATATTGGTCATGATCATCTCACCGACCATGAAGCTGTTTATATTGAATGCACGTCACGATTGCAGTTTGTTTTACATAAATATTTTGTAATTTAATCACGCCTTCCTCTGCAATAAAATACTTTAAAATTCCAGATGCTCAATACAAAAAACAACACTCACTTCAAAACCTAACGATCATGACCGATCTAGAACTTTCTGGAGGATTCAACCGTTAAACGCGCGCATTCTTGTGTTGTAGTTCTTATCTACGTTATAGAATATTTTAAATTTCAATAGTATGTACGTATATGAGGATTGTACATGGTTTTCTGTTCTTCTGTCAAGTTCCTTATTGATGAACAAATTTAAACACCTTTCCACTTGCAACTTCAACTTTTTGAGTAGCAACAATGTCCAATTGTGATTTCTATAAAAATATACTTTCGGTTTCTGAACCATCTAAATAGCCTTAGTTGCATCATACATACATACTATTGTGCTATTGTGGTATTATGCCAGTTACATACAATAGCCACCAACATTAATTATATATATAAAACAAAAAATCCAAATTACGAAAGCAAAGTTCAGAAACCAACATATGATGACGTAATCGAGGAAGAAACCATCTTGAAGAATATGCTATCAAATTATTTGTATAGTAATTATGCCATTGTTTACATAAGGAAGAACTTACTCGCGAAGTAACTTTATATCGCTAACTGCAGTTTCGGCAAAGCAAAAACTCTTAAACACTTTCGGCATTGCACGTTAACAATTTCCTACTTAGCACTTGGGTTTGAATTGTCTTGACTGTATTGAAATATTATCTTGCGACAATGATTGCAGATTGAAGATTATACATCAAAGTAAATTTGCAAAGACGTTGGCAAATGTTTTTACATAGCTATCATACTGCCATATATAGCCATCATACTGCCATATATAGCCATCATACTGCCATATACTGGCATTCCCTAATATGAATCATTATTAACAAAATTATTTATATATTTATTTCAAAAATTCTCCTTTACTTCATTCCATTGTTTTGTTGTGTGTTTATTTTTTAAACCATTTTAAAGAAATCGTTAGGAATATAAGATTGTACTGTGTATATATATATGGCTAATCCAGTTATCTGGAAGTCTCAAAGGACTGGACAAAAAGTACGAGATATCGCGATATTTAATCGTGCGAACAATCCCTCGTCAGCTTGATACCTTGAACTTCATCGTTATCGGCCTTAACCAACGTCGAGATTGTATTAGATGGGAGTCCATACTAAGTACCTTTATTTGAAAACCGTTTTCCATACCTCTAAAAGCTTTGCACTTTTTATTTAGTGTATATATATATATATATTTCAATTCTTGAACTTGGCAGTGACCAAAACATTGAAGCATAGTATAAATCGATCAAAGGAGATCACTGTCCGTCATTTCGGATAACTTCGTCAGAAATTTCTAGGCTTCAACCGAGCATTTTTTTAGAGCCTCAAACGTTCAGCAGTATTCAGTGTAAATTTCCTTTAGATTCAATAAACCGCGCTGAAGTCCTCTCTACAAAATAAACTTAGGGATCGGTTACACGTATCCGAAGTGAAACTCACGCCAGCGTGAAAATTCACGCCGGTGTGAAATTTTTTTATGATACACGTGCGTTTCACTTCACTTCGCTTCGGCTATATTTCACTTCGCTTTCACTTCGGGTCAAAGTCCAGATTTGCAACTTGCCGCATGATAAACATAAGAGTTTCTTTTCAATAAAATGGATGAACGTAAGCAGTTATCTGTTTTAATATCATGCATATCGAGTATTTTAACCACCGCTTTGCTGTTGTTACAACTTCACGCAGTTGCATTGTAGATCGCCCGGCAGGAAAGTAATCTTCGCCATCTTCAAAACGAAGCAATAATGTCAAGAAATTATTTGTAAACAACATTAGGGGTCGGTTACACGTGTAGTTTCACGCCGGCGCGAATTCACTTCGGTCTCTACACAAACTTCTAATGTTGTTTACACGTGTGAAGTGAAGTGAAATCTCACGCCGGAGTGAAAATCGCGTGTATACCAATCTTTTTGAACATAAACCGAAGTGAAATTTCTAATTACAACTTGATGTATACTTTTTGAAAGGAAATGTACAGAGAATGAGAGTTCTTCTTCCATCCTCCTCGGACAATTGATCAGTGAATAAATTTTGCCACCAATGATCGGTCCTGGTTTAACCCAAATCAATTTTTTTTCTTCGAAGATACCTGAAAACCACCGCTTTGCATTTCACGCCGGCGTGAGTTTCACTTCGGATACGTGTAACCGACCCCTTAGAAGTTTGTGTAGAGACCGAAGTAAATTCGCGTCGGCGTGAAACTACACGTGTAATCGACCCCTAAGTAAGATAAAAGCAATGTACGAAATTTTGAAAATAAGTGATGCGCTGGAAAAAACAATAATACGTTTTACTTTTACTCACTCTTTTCTCTAACCCTAACACTTTTCCTTGAATTTTTTTTTGTAATGAAATTGTCAAGGGAATAACTACTCAACTACGTAACTTTTATCTTTATCAGAAAACCAATGTTTTTTTCAAACTTAACCACTATAAACCTACAATTTATATCTTATAAAGGGGCTGATTATATGAGGATTTTTATCCCGGGAAGACGGGACGGGACGGTATAGCGAGATCCAACTTTTTCCTAAAACTCTATAAAAAAAATCCATCCCGTCCCGGCAAAGCGAGATCCCGTTTAAAACAAACGAGATCTCGCTTTGCCGGGACGGGATGGATTTTAAGCGGGAGGTTTTTTCCTCATATAATCGTAGTATTCCACCTTGCCGCAGTAATAATAATAGTAGTAATACAGCCTAGCAGTATTTTTAAATATAACTTCATCTTCATACATGTAGTTTTATACTTTCATTTTGTTAGTTTCTTCATTGAAACGTTTAATGTATATAATAATATGCAATATATTTTTAAACTCAATATATTAGTGGTTCCTTGTAAGATGCAATCCTTAACATACTTGGTTAAAACGTCACGAATTACCTCACCCGTAAACTGTCCCGGGACGATTTTTATCTCGTCTTGCCGGGATAAAAATCTCATATAATCATGATGTGAAGACTGTCCCGGGACGATTTTTATCTCGTCTTGCCGGGATAAAAATCTCATATAATCATGATGTGAAGACTGTCTCGGGACGATTTTTATCTCGTCTTGCCGGGATAAAAATCTCATATAATCAGCCCCTAGCCCGTCATGACATTCAGCACTTTCAGCAACTTTTATTAAACAACTTTGAAAGGGTTATTAAGTAATTTTCAATTTAAAAAAGTTTTAATACTTTTCTTTTAAACTTTTTATATTTTTAAAACCTTCTAATTTCTAATACTTCTAAGGCCAAATACTTTCGAGCGTTCATACAGACACCCATTTACAAGATAGATATATAATCAATTTAAATCTGTATGAGTTACTTGTACTTTATATCTTGATAATTATTTTGTGTTTTTTGGATTACCTTGGAAATTTGTGTGTAAAACTAAATTACTTTAAATTTTAAGTTTCACCGATTTTCTCAAAAGTTGTTTATACCACACCCGCTTTAATTTATCCGGCGATAGTGCAATGGTAAGGTGTTCGGCTCTCAACCCAAAGGTTCTGGGTTGCATACTATGCTGTCACAAAGTTGTTTAGTGAGCGGTCATAAATAAACAACGCCGTATTTCAGCAAAAATCTTCATGATGATGCTAATTAGCGTTCTGGAAGCTTCGTTAAAAACAAACCAACGTAACGTAATTTAACTGGGAAAGCTAGTTTTGTAGTTTTAAATCATTAACGGAAAGCGTGGCTCGTCCAATTATAATTGCATTTTACTTCTAAAAATGTCTTGTAAAAAAACCTTACTTTTTATTTGTTTTTTTTTGTAGGATGGCCCAACTGACTTTAGAAAAGATAATTTAATTTCCTGTAATCGAACGTGAATTGTGGAACAAAAGGTCTTCGTCTCTTGTGTAAACAGATTTACGCGAGTTTTCTAAACCCAAACGTTTGATAACAAAAACAACCAGTACTTTTAATCATTTCTATAATTTTCTCCATTGTGTTCTTTTTATAGACACTATTCACGTGAAGGCGTAGACTCGAAATCTTTGTTTGATACTAATATATCTATGTGAAAATTGAATTAATTTCTACCGGTTCGTCATTGAAACAATCCGTAGGAGATATCGAATTCATTTCACCGAACTCTTGTGGTTTACGCGTTTTACGCCAAATAAACTCAGAAAAGTTTTTGGACTCGAAATTGAAGAAAAGTGAGTGCATCATTTTTAATCAGAACGTCCTGTGTTAATCGATTTCTTTGCGTAACATTTGTCGGCTATCGTAACAACAGTCAAAACCTCATTCTCGAATGGTTTGTTTTATTTCCGAAACACTTTCCAAGTAAAACATGCGTTTTTTTAAATATTTGAAGTTACAATCGAGAAAAACACACTCGGTTTACCAAATAGCATTTAATTTTTTTTATTTCCAAAGAGCAGCATTTGGATTCAATTCAAATTCAAAAATTATACACGACCCTAACCCTAAGAAACCAGTATATAAGAAACTCAATGAACTTTGCACAATTATAAAAACGATGCTACAAATCAAAACAAGGTGAAATTCGAAAAGACTTTTGAGCCTCCAATTGGTCAAATTGCAGGGAATTTGAGTTCTGTTTCTATGCCTAGGTATGGTGGCTACAAGTCTATTACGAAATTAGATTTTGTTTGCATTATGCAAAAACAAGAGTAGAGAGTGAATACACTCTACTGTGTTATAGGGATTGTGGGAAAAGTGACACATTTAAGAAAATACTTTTTTTCTCAGTAATCCCGTAAATAATTTCACAATCTTTATGAAACTGTCGTGTCGTTTCAACTTAAATGAATATTTTATGTCATGCAAGACGCTGTTCCTAGTTTGATTTATATATATATATAGGTATCATGGAATATTTATGAAGGGATATTTTCATCGTCGTTTGTTTTCATTGATATTTGGGATTCGTAAATGAAGAGATTTGAAAGTCGCGGTTGAAGGTAATAATGAAATATTATGGTATTTATTAAAACCATTCGAACAACGGGATCATTAGCTAAGGTTTGCTAAGGCTTTTTAAGATGATGTTTCGGATGATTTCCAATAGTTTTCACAGTGCCAGGATGGAAATGAAACATGGAATTTGATAGCTAACTAAATGTACTGTCAATAGGTAAGAAAGAAGCAATCACCATATAAAAATAGTTTTTTTGTATTAAGGGGCTGATTATATGAGGCGAGCCAGCCCAGTAATCGAGATAGCTCGGTAAACGGGCCAGCTCGCCTTCACTAAAAAACGCAATAATTTGCGTTTTCATGATTACATGTAAACGAGCCATCCCGTTTGCCGGGCCAGCTCGTTTGGAGCTAAGCGGGCTGCCTCGGTTAATGTTTTTCCCATATAATTGCTATTCTACCGGGCTACCCCGCTAATCGGGATGAAATTGAAAAAGGATGGCCAATAAAAGTGACGTGTTCAGGTTCAAACGGACAAATACAATGATTAAGGACTTGATTGATGCCTTAAAACAATTTAAAGCTAGTATGTATGGAATATAATGCGACGGATTTTAATTCAGATAAGTCTCGGCAATATGAAGAAGTCAGAAGAATACTCAGTGAATATAATATCCTGCAAAATATTTTGGTCTTCTCCTATTCATTTTTCTAATATACATGATTTTAAGCTTTTTAAATGAAATGAACATTTTCTACCATAGTATAATAGTATTTTCTCTTGTATATTCTTTTGATATAAATTATAACAAAATAAGAGTCCATTAAGTTGTAAGCTGGCCATAAACAACGAAAACAACTGAAGAGTTTGTTGTACCATATTCGTTTTTGAAAAACAGTCAGGCATTTTGAAATTTCCCGAATATTATAACCGAGCTGGCTCGCCTAATTAATTTTCCATATAATTATAAAATAAATGCTATCCCGGTAACCGAGCTAGCCCGCTTGCCGGGCCAGCTCGGTTCCATATAATCAGCCCCTTAGAAGTGACTTGGACAGTTGGTTGCTGAGCGAAAAAAAACAAAACATATTGAAAATGCATGGACACCATTCGTTACAAACTCTGTGAACCTCTGATAGTCCTGAACAGAGTATATCGACAGTTGTCATTCAATCTACGAAAAACGAACCAATCAAAATACGAGCTTTACACGCAAAATGCTGTGTATTAAACGTTAAAATCACCTGGGGAGCTGATAAATCATGAATGTGTCTAGAATTTAAGACAACGTATTTCGATTTATTGTGATGGATAAGACGTTAGCAATAAGTTTTTGATAGATTGCCAAAGTTGAATGAAACATTTACCATGTTAAGCGTCTTTGTGTGTATTACAGCTTTGTGCGTATTACAAATTTTACACCTGCCAAACAAGACAATACTAAGCTGGTGAAATGTTGTTCAGTATAAATTTTTGATTCAGTTTAAGGTGGAGAATGCGCAGATAGTGATTTGCATATGAATTACGATGCTCCGCCTATTTCAGGGCGTCCATGGGATGTAAAACCGATAATTGGAGTTGTGGCAGTATAAAAGCAGCGTTTACGTTGCATGTTTTCGTTTACGTTGCATGTACATAATTCAGGATAAGAAAATTGTTGAAAATAGGTTGGGTCTGGGTAATAATCATAAAAAAATTCAACTTCAAAGTTCAACAAAATATATTTAAAGAAAAACTTTAATGTGTTATTTTTATATACTTATTTCTGTTGGTAAGGATGCACATACCACATTAATGTTCTCGTTGTTGTCAGGTTGGATCATGTTAAAATATATTCTTCTGGCATTTGGCTGCTTTTTCGGTGAGTGTGTGGGAGTATCAACTAACAACGTCACAGACGTTCCGTTCTGCGACAGGGACACCGAGTTCCGTTTCTTCATCTACGAACTGGTGGACATCGTTGTTATAATCGGCGCTGTGATTGGAAACACTCTGTGCATCACCGTCATCCTGTATAGCCATCAGTTACGAAAAAAGCCTTGCTACTATTTCCTGGTTTCCTTGGCATTCGCCGACTTGGGTCAAGCTGTATTCAGTGTAACGTTGAAAACCGATCAGAATCGCCGCAACCGCAGCTTTTGTTTTGGTTTAGAAATCTGTTACTATTTCGTTTTTGTTGAACTATTATTCCCAATCCTCTCTGCTTTCCACATTGTCGTCATTGCCGTGGACCGATTTGTGGCCGTGTCTAAGCCGTTCTATTACGCTAAACATTTTACCAGGAAGAAGGTTAAAACATATATTATCGCTGTCTGGTTGTGGTGCATTCTTTATGCAGCGATGGGATTCCCGTCCTGGGAATCCGGGGCCGTAGAATTATTTATTAGGGAAACACCATACGGATTTTTCTGCGTACACATTAACAAACTATACTACACTGTTCTAGTTATTATCTTCATTCTGATGCCAGTATGCGTCTCACTGGTTTTGTACATAAACATCTTGATCATCGCCAAAAGGCAAGCGAAAGCTATCGCCAAACTCAATCCGCAGAATGCGAAGAAGAATCGCAAGGAAATAAGAGCAACGAAAGTCGTCTGTTTTGTGTTTGCTTCCTACGTCATCTGCTACGGTCCCAGTTGCATTATTCTCCTGCTCGACTTCTACACGGATGTCTTTAAGAGATTTATTATGAAACATCGTGAAATAGCTCAGAATCTTTTCCCCATAGTCTTCTCCAACTTACACTCGTTAAACTGTATGATTAATCCTTACCTTTACTTTTTGGCCGGCTCCATTTTTCGTTTCGCGCTCAGGGACATGGTTTATAAACTGCTTAAGAAACCGCGCGGAAATTTACGGTATAAGGACGACACGCGCACAGTTTGTTCCACGACCGTCAACCGCAGCAGTTATGTCAATAAAACATTTGAAATTGATCAATCGAATCCTGGCATGGAAATGACGACAGCACAGATATGAAATACTTTGTAAAGTTTTTAGCCATTTTAACGGGAAATCTCTGTATTTGTTTATTAATTTTTATTCGGTATTGACACTTGAGCATTAATATATTGATGTTTCCGGATGCTACTATAAACTTTTACAAATGTTTAAAAAATTAAGACGCATATATTAAGTTATCAAGAAATATTGCATGTAAACATAATAGTCAGCAGGATTCCAAGAAGACTTTTCACGGAACCTGCTTTGTCAGATGACAGACATCAAACACGATTTTCTATTTACATTCATTTAAGTAGAAAAGCTAAACCAGATAATTAATCCATCAGGATTTTCAATAATAAGAATCGACATATACTAACATTAACATTTGCATTAACATTTTAGGTTTTTCTAATAGGAGGGGATTTGCTTGCCAGGCGACTTTACGAACCAACATTGAACTTGGCCCCAACTGGCGTAATTACCTGATAAGCTCTCTTTGTTGAGTCTCTGCAAATTGGTTGGTGTCTGCAAGCATTTTTACTTTGAGTTGCTTGGTCTATTACGTTTGATATTTTGTTGCCCGATGAATCGATATAGATCGTGAAGATCTCGTCTCCCATTTTTGTCACGAGCTTCATATTTTACTAGCTGAACTACTACTACTAAGGACGCCATGGTTTATCCATGGTACATTTTTGTCACAAGATATTTTCTTTGATTTCAGCAATTTGTGCATGTTCCTGGCTAATTTTGCTATAGTTACCGACAAATTTGCGTTTGAGAATATAAAAGAGAAGAATATAAAGAGAATACAAAAGAGAAGGGTTTTCCATTTCTGGGATTAGATCTGTTGGAGGATGTTCTAAATTGAAGTGGATTTTGAAGTGGTTGACCAGGCTTTGGGCGTTACAACAAGATTTTTGGATTGGTTTAAAGGCTCAATAAGCAGAAACATCTTTTACTCTTTAAACTCTTTTTTGCGTCTAAAAGTCGTTTTCTAATTCTTTTCATCCAATATTTTATTAGCTTTCATATTCGCCTCTTTTTGGTGTTTTTTTAGTTGCGTTTTTCTGCTTGAAGTTCTGAGTTATTCATCCATGGATGGAAGCTTTGCGTCTTTTCGGAAGCGGAGGCAGCGTTTTGAGTGCAGCATTTTGAGATTTTCAATCAGTTTTGTGTTGAGTTTTTTGCGTAGAAATCGTCAGTTTTAAGGTAAACTACAAATTTATCGCAGACTTCCGGCACTATTAGGGCGTCTTTCTGAGCTTTCTGATTGGATCATGGGGCATTCTATTAGGACACTTTCTCGGAATTTGGCACTTTTTTGACTTTGAGGGGATATTTTCCTCTTATTTTTGTCAATTATTAAGTTACAAATTCGACAGTTTCAACAAAGCTTGAAGAGCGAGCCGGAGACATTTATCTAATGTATTATTTGGTTGGCTTTGGTTGGCGACAGTGAGTGTGGCGACAGGCGGCAAGTTTGTGGTTGAAGGCAGAATTTTGGTTTTCTAGCTTGAAATCTCCTATGGCATCTAACAGCAGTTCAGCATTTTCACTGTTGTTTAGATTTTCAATACTGTCGATGTTTTTACGAGAGAGATCTGTTAGAAATTTTAGCGTTGAAGACACCAAGGAGAGTAAGTTGATGTTTGGATCTAGATTTGAAATTGCCAGTCGAATTTGTCTGTAAAATGCCAGATTGCTACTTCGAGCAATGTCTTCTGTAAGAGCATCCTCCGCAATTTTAATATTTTTTGCTTACATAAGCGCAAAACCTTCCCCAGAAAATGTGCTGATCCTATCCCTCTCCAATAAGCGTCTTACGACTCTGAGTTAGTAATTGAATCTACGATGCAGGAAACACTTGAATTCGTAAATACTATAATGAATATTTTCTTATCAGAGAATCTTGCAATAAAGTCAGCCAGTACCGCGTCATTCTCTATAGTTTGACCATAATTGTTATCGTAACAATTGGAAATTCTGGTAGTTTCGGACATTGTTGTCTTTGTGCTTGCAGTCATATCACCTGCCTGTTGTTGTAACTGGCAGAGTGGTTGTTATCTTAATGTTTGTGGAAGTGAATCTAGATTCATTTGACCGGTTCATGGTCTCCACAAGACTTTGACTGGATTGAATTACAAGACCGATCGGGTTGTGCGGAGTTTGTTTCACTTCTTCGGCATCAGTACACTTCAACGCCATTCCGATTCTTCCATGAGCGATGTTCCTCTTGGTAATCCGCGTCATGCATCATGATTTTTTCTTTGAAATTTCTTTCTCATTTGGCATGAAGAAACAGTAGTGATATGGTCACACAATCGCCAGTACACTATATCTATATGAATCCAAGACTTAGAGAGCTTCATTGACTCTCATCAATACCACCTTTACTTGCAGTACTACTCAACAAAAGGACCATCAGTAAAACAAAGACCATGTTTCTTAAATCGAGCGTCTTTTTCCTAGACAAGTTGTCACTCAAGACTGTTAAGCCCCATTAGCCTGTAAGATAGACTAATCACCATCGGACATCATCCTGGTATTTGATGGTCTCGGGATAATATAAATATAATCAATATATATAAATATTGCGATCTAAGTATTTTTTCTCGAAGTTTCAACGAAATAAAAGAAAGAATTTTTATTCGAATCCGAAAATGTGCATGTAGTGAGGTATATTAATGCTCAAGTGTCAATACCGAATGAAAATTAATAAACAAATACAGAGATTTTTCGTTAAAATGGCTAAAAACTTTACAAAGTATTTCAAATCTGTGCTGTCGTCATTTCCATGCCAGGATTCGATTGATCAATTTCAAATGTTTTATTGACATAACTGCTGCGGTTGACGGTTGCTGAACAATCCGCGCGCGTTTCGTCCTTATACCGTAAATTTCCGCGCGGTTTCTTAAGCAGTTTATAAACCATGTCCCTGAGCGCGAAACGAAAAATGGAGCCGGCCAAAAAGTAAAGGTAAGGATTAATCATACAGTTTAACGAGTGTAAGTTGGAGAAGACTATGGGGAAGAGATTCTGAGCTATTTTACGATGTTTCATAATAAATCTCTTAAAGACATCCGTGTAGAAGTCGAGCAGGAGAATAATGCAACTGGGACCGTAGCAGATGACGTAGGAAGCAAACACAAAACAGACGACTTTCGTTGCTCTTATTTCCTTGCGATTCTTCTTCGCATTCTGCGGATTGAGTTTGGCGATAGCTTTCGCTTGGCTTTTGGCGATGGTCAAGATTTTTATGTACAAAACCAGTGAGACGCATACTGGTATCAGAATGAAGATAACAAATAGAACAGTGTAGTACAGTTTGTTAATGTGTACGCAGAAAAATCCGTATGGTGTTTCCCTAATAAATAATTCTACGGCCCCGGATTCCCAGGACGGGAATCCCATCGCTGCATAAAGAATGCACCACAACCAGACAGCGATAATATATGTTTTAACCTTCTTCCTGGTAAAATGTTTAGCGTAATAGAACGGCTTAGACACGGCCACGAATCTGTCCACGGCAATGACGATAATGTGGAAGGCAGAGAGGATTGGAAACAAAAGTTCAACAAAAACGAAATAGTAACACATTTCCAAACTAAAACAAAAACTGCGATTGCGGCGATTTTGATCGGTTTTCAACGTTACACTGAATACAGCTTGACCCAAGTCGGCGAATGCCAAGGAAACCAGGAAATGGTAGCAGGGGTTTTTTCGTAATTGATGGCTATACAGGATGACGGTGATGCACAGAGTGTTTCCAATCACAGCGCTGATTATAACAATGATGTCCACCAGTTCGTAGATGAAGAAACGGAACTCGGTGTCCCTGTCGCAGAACGGAACGTCCGTGACGTTGTTAGTTGATACTCCCACACACTCACCGAAAAAGCAGCCAAATGCCAGAAGAATATATTTTAACATGATCCAACCTGACAACAACGAGAACATTAATGTGGTATGTGCATCCTTACCAACAGAAATAAGTATATAAAAATAACACATTAAAGTTTTTCTTTAAATATATTTTGTTGAACTTTGAAGTTGAATTTTTGTATGATTATTACCCAGACCCAACCTATTTTCAACAATTTTCTTATCCTGAATCATGTACATGCAACGTAAACGAAAACATGCAACGTAAACGCTGCTTTTATACTGCCACAGCTCCAATTATCGGTTTTACATCCCATGGACGCCCTGAAATAGGCGGAGCATCGTAATTCATATGCAAATCACTATCTGCGCATTCTTCACCTTAAACTGAATCGAACAATTATACTGAACAGCTTTTTAACACCTGAGCATTGTCTTGCTTGACAGGTGCAAAGTGTCGTGCTGTAATACGCACAAAGGCCCCTAACAGAATAAGTTCTGATATATTTCAATGTTTCATTCAACTTTGGTTATCAATGAAAAACGTATTGTTAAATCGCACAATCACGCAAAATCAAAATAAGCTAGACACATTCATGATTTATCCGGTCTCCATGGTGGTTTCGCAGTGTGAGGCACGGAATTTAAAACTCGTTTTTTTATTGATTTGTTCCATGTGGATTGCTGCATAACAACTGTTGATATAGACTGTTCAAGACAGAGTTCGTAACCAATGGCGATCTGTACTTATAATTTGTTTTCCTTTTTTTTTCGCTCAACTATCAAATGCAAGAAGTTTAAAAGGAATATTTATCATATTGTGATTGTTAACAATTGACATATAGTACTTTTGATTTATCTTTTAAAAATGATCGAATCTGATTTTCAATTGCATTTGCACTATGACGTACACGTTAATTGATTCTATAAGGTAGTGGAAATATGTTGAGATTAAGAAAAATGTATTTTGTTAAATGTGTCACCTTTCCCACATGAATACACTAGAGTATTGGTCCTTCTATTCTTGTTTTTGCATCGATTTATTGTTCAATTACGCGACATGAAAGAAATTTACCTAATATAAAGGCACACATGGTTGTTCATTTTTATAACGCTTACAAGCTCATCCACATGAGAATTGGTGAGGAATTACATATTCTATTCGTAGCATGTTTATGCGTAGCACATTAATTTTGCGATTTGGTTTTAGGAAGGTAGGGAAAAGCAATTGAATTAATGCAAAGGGTGTGATTCGTGGCAGTACATATAAGCATACACAAGCTGAAAGATCTATATAGCGTAGCGTAAAATCTGAGCTTTAATCTCAAGATACCACTTTGTCGCTACCGATAACATCACAATGCCTGCTAAAGGGGAAAAGCATATTTTGCTGGAGCAAATGATAAAAGGACCATAACTGGGACACTTTCTTGACAGTTGCATGCTACCGTTCCAGCTCATTTATACCGGGAAAACGGAAAGATCTTTACCAAACTTTACTTTTCCTGATGGATTCTATTCAGCTTTCAATGAGAAACATTGGAGTAATGAGACCGAAACCATTCGTTTGATAGAGAACCTTTTGGTGCCGTACAATGAAAAGAAAAAAGAAGAAAAGGCTTTGTCACACACTCAAAAGAGTCTTCTAGTGTGGACGCTTTCAAAGCCCAATCAACACCAATTGTAATGAACATTTTGGCAAGTTATGGTATAGAATCTGTAATGGTTCCAAAAAATACGACTCACTTACTGCAGCCCTTGGACTTAACAACAAACGCGTCCTTCAAAAAGTATGAAAAACGGGCTTCCAGTGAATATTTCAAGTCTTGTATTATGGAAGCTCTAAAAAATGATCCTGATCGAGATGTCACAACCATATAAAGTTACCATTGTTTATCAACATTAAAGCCACGTCATGCAAAAGTAATGACAGATATGTACCAATATCTTAAATTCGAAGAGGGAAGAGAGATCATCAAGGCGGGATGGAAGACAGCAAGAATCACAGATATTTTTAAAAATGCTTGAGAAGGAAACAGGAATAACTATTGGGCTAAACCCTTTTATATGATTATTATTATTATCAAAAAGATTGCTCAAATTGACTAAAATTTGTTTGTTGTTTTGTTTTTACCTGTACTGATTTCAAGTTTCAATAAAACTTTTTTTGCTGACAGTGAAAATTCGTGCTAATTAAATACCATTTGAATATTTGAATTTTGTTGATTCGCGCTAATTTGTGATCACATTAATTTGCTCTGCATTATTTGGTGTACCGCGTTATATTCGTGTAATAAGGTATACCGACAAGAAGAGATTGTCTGTTTATTGTCTAAAAATTTTTCACATGAAGATCTAGGGGCCCCCAAAATAATGTCCAAAACAACATTTGATGCTGCAAGGCAAACAACTGTTGAAATGCCTCAAGAAATTTGAGGAACTAAAAAATTGGGGGCTCCGGGCCTGACCCCTACTGTTGACCCAGCTTTGGCTACAATTGAGTATTATCGATGAACAATTCCCAAACGGTTGGGGAATTCCTTATGAATACAGAATATCAAATGAATGCACCAACAGAACTCAACGATATGAAGGAAAGGTAAATGGGAAAGAACTAATGCAACTGTTGTTGTACGCTGATGTTTTATTCAGTTTGACAGTTGATGAGGCCAGCAAAGTACTATCAATCATTAATATAACATGTAAGCGTTTTGGTTTGAACATATCTTTTAATAAACCAAGACAATGTTTTTTGGAGGTGGTACCGCTACTAATAAATGGTCACTACATAGTGTAGGTGATTTTGATATTGAAAATCTAGACGACTTTTGTTATCTAGGACACAATCTTTTTAACAACAAAACTACAGTTATACGGACCTCCGTATATCTAGGGCATTGGCGAAATTTAACAAACTAGGCAATGTACTCAAGGATGGTGACATTAAAATGTGCACACGAAAAAGATTTCTAGAGTCATGTGTTCGTCCTCGCCTCATATATGCTACCTAAAGCTGGTACTCATGTGAGGTAGAATTAAGAAAACTTGAAAGCTGCTGATACAACAATTTTCTACGTAAAATGGCATGTGGAGAGTAGAGAAGATAGAAGGGGCCGGAAAGAGAAGATAGATTTGCTTTTTTCTATATAAACCATGACCTAGAGCGTCTAGTTAAAACACCACCTTTAAAAGACTTGTAAATGTTACGTATTTCACTACAGACGTCCGAACGTCAATATTATTAAGAAAAGCATATTTGTAATTCCAAAAGCCAAATATTATCGGGACACGCGGATCAAGATTTCTAAACTCCTCGGGGATATATCATTAATACAATCAAAGAGAAAAACTCAATAAAGATCTGGTTTCACCAGACTTCTTAGTATAACATATCCATTTTATTTAAATAATATATTTTGCACAATTTTTAACTGTATATAATATCTGTATATATTTTTTACCATTTATTAGTTTATTTACCTCAAAGAAGTCTGACTCGTAGAAGCAACTGACTTCACATCGAGTACAAAAACTGTACTGTACTGTAACAACATCTCAAATTAGCGGTTTCTGCATTTGTACCAAATCTTTAGTTTAAAAATAACCTTTTTGTCCGGCAACTTACCCTATTTATAATATCTCAATATCTCCACCTACTTTCATGTGTATTGTTTCATAAGTCTCTGTGGGAGTTTATTATTATATTATTTGACATAACAGCAAAGAAAAAGGTTAATATATATATAGGTAAATTATCTTACTGTATTGCGTGAATGTTTTTGAAAATTGAATCCAAATGCTGCTCTTTGGAAATAAAGGTGTATATAAGTTATAATAAAGGCCAATAAATTTCTCATGATCAATAATCCAGCTCCAACTTGCTACTCAAGAGTGAAAAAATGTTTTAGTATTCTTTCATTACTTATTCAATAGTTGTGAAAGTACACGAAGCCTCGTTGGCATGAAAGTGAATTTTAAATGATATTTGTTAAAGAGAGTGTACTTTAGTCGATTGTAACTTCAAATATTAAAAAAACGCATGTTTTACTTGGAAATTGTTTCGGAAATAAAACAAACCATTCGAGAATGACGCTTTTGGCCGTTGATACGGCAGCAGAAAAATATTACCAAAAGAAATGGTTAGCGATAAAGAAATCGACGTTCTGGTTAAAAAAATGATGCACTCACTTTTCTTTAAGGTGGAGACCAAAAAAGAAGTTGCCAATTTTCTGAGTTTATTTGGCGCGTAACACGTAACCCTGAGAGTTCGGTGAAATGGTGAAAACGAGCAAGTAGAAATGAATTCAATTTTCACATAGATAATATAGTATCAAACAAAGATTTCGAGTCTACGCCCTCGCCTGAATAGTGTCTATAAAAAAAGCATAATGGAAAAATTTAAAGGAATGATTAATAGTACTGGTTGTTTTTGTTATCGAACGTTTGGGTTTAGAAAAACTCGCGTAAATCTGTTTACACAAGATTCGAAGATCCTTTTATTCCACACAATTCACGCTTAACTCGTCTGCAAGAATTGGGCCATCGTACAAAAAAAGAAATGAAAAGAATTGTATATACAAGATATTTTTAGAATTAAAATGCAATTATAATTACATGAGGCGTGCTTTCCATCAATGATTTAAAACTACAAAGCGAACTTTCCCATTTAAATTAAAGTGGTGTGGTATAAATAACGATATAACCTTAAACGCACTAAAAAAAAAAACAATTTAAGAAAATCGGTGAAACTTAAAATTTAAAGTAATTTAGTTTTACACACAAATTTCCAAGGTAATCCAAAAAACACAAAATAATTATCAAGATATAAAGTACAAGTAACTCATACAGATTTAAATAGATAATATATAATATATTTAAGCTAATCAGATTAAGAAGGATCAACTCAGAGTGAAAAGCGGCAAAGTATTAATCTTGTGAAACAACAAAAATCCTCTACAAAGCGGCTTAGTTTATTTTGTAGCGAGTTGTAGAGAGAAGTTCAGCGCGGTTTATTGAATCTAAAGGAAATTCACACTGAGTATAAAACACACTTCAAACTGTTGAACATAAAAGCCACTCTTTAAAGCGAGGTTGAGAATGGTAATAGAAAAGAAATGATGAAAATGAAAGTACCTAGTAGCCACTTCACGGACACGATCTGGAAAGGATATTTCCGTGATGGCAGAGGACCGATTCCAATACCAGATCTCCTTATCGAGGTTGCAACCTGCCAAAACAGTAATATAATATACGAGTTATGCAAAGAAACATCGAACGCCACATGACGCAACTTTAATATATAGAAGAAACTTTCTTCCAACACAAAGAATAGTTAGAGATATCATGTTGAATTATAATCCTTAAAACATCAGAAGAAAAATGATTTTTATATGCGTTTTAAAGAATATTTGTACGAGAGAAATTCGACAACATTTTTAACCACGCACATGTCCACCGCACAGTTTTACAAGCTTTATCACTTCGTTTTTCGGCGGCTGCATGTCATCGGAGAGATAAAACGGTGGCAAGGCTGCGAAAAGAGACGCGCAAAATGCTTCACCGTGTATCGCGCAAGAAATACGCGATTCCTAAAAGGTCTTTATTATAATAATATCAATGTTCAAATTCAAAAACACACACACAAATAAATAAATATGAAAACTACATATAAAAATGGAATCTCACGAATTGATTGGTTGAAAGGTTTGTTTAAATTTAAATTGTTAACATAATTAATATGACGCAGTTTGGTGTTCAAAATGACGAAGAAATATTTTGGTCATGGTTGAATATTAGTGAAACTCATATCAGTAATGAACGCAATTTGCACTGGCTTATATAATAATACCACTACACCTGTTATAAACCTACTGATAGACAAATATATATATACACGAAAACAGGTTACTATGGTTATTCATGAAGAGACGAATGCAATTTTGCACAGAGTTTAGAAATTGTTATATTGTTATAATTGTGAAAAGCGAAATTTAATGAAAAAAACATCTTAACAGTCAACATTTTAAGCATGCTAGCAAATTCAAACAATTCACCCACACTAATCAGTTATAAGAATGAAAAACATGTTCCATCCGAGAAAACAAAGTCTTCATGGTAAATAGAAAGAACAGTGAGGGAAGAACAAATAATTTCACAAAAGGAAGTTTATAAGAAAGAAATGAGTTTACTTTAGCAGCTGGAAATTCCCTCCACATTTCATAGCCTTCCTCATTCTTCCATTCGCCTAGTTCATACGAATCGCATACCTACGATATTTCACCTCATTAGTAATGTGTGATATTTTATAGCAGTATCGTAAAACATATACAAAAAAGCAAAAGCAAAATAGATACCCTACACATACAAAGAGATTCGATTGTTTAAAAAGAGGACATAAATCGGACAGGAAACGAGCAAATAAGCTAAACACTGTATAATACAAGTCGCTTTGATGAGGTGTATACTAGACAGTTCTCAATAAAAATAATTTGTTGCTTCTGTAAATTTCCATGATTTCATCGATTGTTTTTCTATTTACCAACGAAGTTCGATATAATCACAAAAATCGTGAAAGATGAAGCTATCGCCGTTGAGTTAAGAATTGTTTGCAATGTGATTTCAAAAATTCGTCCAATCAGCTTTCAAGATGACATCGAAAATTCAATCTTTAATAGATTTCATCTTTACTCGAATTTTACTACAAATGTCGTATTATAATAGCAGTTCATGCCCGGAGTGCTGACAACGTGCAAAATATTTTAGTGAACAAACAAAACAATTCTGCAATACTGCACAGGCGGTATATATGCCACAGGAGAATTTTTTAGACGTCAGTAATGCTCATGAAAGCTTGAAGGTATTTTAAAGGAATTAGCAGGCAAAAAATTGCATTTGAGATTATTTTCCAAGAAAACAAATTATTCTAACCCTATACATATTACATATATGAGTGTGTGATGAACCTACCCATTTTGGTGACAGCACCCAGCATCCTCTCGCAATAGCGTGAAGGATATTCAACGTTCGTTTGGCGGTGCCAGCAATAAGGTGTGTGGTGCCAGCCTGCACGTTGCTACTGATCACGCAGTTACCCAGTCTCTTGCACGCGGCTTTTACAAAATCCTGTTCACTAAGAGAATAAGAGAGTAATTGCCAAGTAATATTGTCTTTGATTAACGACTCATTCCATTAAAAAAACCTATAGTGGTGTAGTAAATACATACCTATTTCAAGTATGTAATCGTTATTTTAATCACTGTTTCATATTTCTACGAACGATTTGTCTTTATAAGCATACGAAATCACAATTTCAGTTTTTATTCATCCAATTATTCATCAGGCGATTATTCGTAAAGCCTTACTACAACAAACAGCTACAATAAAGCATCCTTACTACAACAAACAGCTACAATAAAGCATCCTGCTCCAATCCTGTTAAGCACATTAGAAAACTCATGGTTTAAAGTATACTAGCTAAACTATGTCTGTTAATTAAATTAAAGTTTAATTCAATATTCAGAATAAGCAAAACTATTACAGGTTTATACCGGTATATGAGACCAAGAAACATGAACCTCAGATAAAACCATTGCAACTTACGAATGACCATGAAACAAAATGTAGGTAACAACAAAATTTAACTAAATCAAACAAATCCTAAGGCAGTCAATATTTATAAATCGAAAATGTCAAAAGTGTTTTTTAAACTCCCCAGCTTTATGTTGCTAGTAACAGGTTCAAGAATACGATAAACAATTGATGCTGAAATGAGCCAAAACGCAAGAAACACCTAAACTCAGACGATATGCTTCTCGTATAAAAACCGTACAACACAGAGGTAGGTTTAACACATTTGAATACTACCTGTAATGGAGACTGGTCATTGATAAACAGACTTTCTCCTAAAAAAATTATGTTTCAATGAACTGTAATCAACAAAACAAGAACATATCTGTGCACCTTTCTTTCTGTTTTTCTCTTTATCGTTTTCTGTGGGTTTGCACAAGGAGAGAGCATGAATGGAAAAACAAACTCCACTGATTCATCACTACCATCATCGGAAAAAGATTCTCTTTCATTATCCTGAGTTTCATCTAAAATGGATCTATCGTCTGTACAAACTTTCTTCTGGTGACATTTTGCACGTATTTTTTTACCGTTTTCTGTAGAGCATGGTCTTTTGGTTTTCTTTGCTACATCACGATTTGGGGTATTCCCTGATTCTTTCAACACTTTTGTATACATAGAAAGTTCCTGTTTTGGAGTGGATTGTTTTAATGCTGATTTTACCAACGATTCTTTTTTCGATGAGTCGTTAGTTTCTAGCACATAGGTTGACTGTTGAGGTGATATCTGTAAGTTTGAGTATTTTGGCGTTCGTTTCCCAATTCCTGTCTTAGGAGATAATATGGGGAAATCTTTCTTTTCTAAGCCCTCTTCCATTCTTACAAGAGTATTTTTCACGTTAAACCTGTCATTGATAAGCACTGGTTCACTGGCAGGTACTATCGCAGGACAGGTTTGCAACTTAGATGATTTCCTCTTAGCGTTTAGTGCGCCAACTATTTGTTCATTAGATGAGGATGTACTAGTAGCAGTAAAATGATTGATTGATCCATCATTGTTACTATCAGATACTTTGTTGGTCATTAAACCTAATTGCTTAGCAATTTCATTTTTTTGTCTGTTTTTGCAGTCAATGGGTGTGATTTCATTGCCACTTCTCTCTAACCTCTTTCTCTTATAATCCATTGAAATCGATCCAACTTCTCCTAAAGGAAATTTTTAAATTTAACCACAGCTTAGCAGGTTAAACTTATTACAGATGTTAGTCAAAGAAATTTTAGCAAAATAAAATTGCTACCATCATGTGGTGAAAAATACGTCATCTTTGACAACAACTTCTTCTTCTTCTTCAAAATCATTTTCTTAGAGGGCTGTTTCACATCAACTGTTTTACACAATTCCATTTGCGAGCAGTTTTCTTCACTTCTAACTTGACCATCTTCACTTTCTTTCTCATCAACTTCTGCAAATTTAGGGAATATATTATATATATATATGCTAAAAGTATGGAACAAAAACGTTTGAAGAAAGTACAATCACCATCAACTAAATTTAACATGGGGGCACTCTCAACCTTAGATGAAACATTTTTCCAACACATGTACAAGAATTGCATAAATCAATCTTCAGAAAAGAATGTTGTTTTTTTCTTTTACCAAAATCTAGCTTTAGTTGAATGTCATTCCCAATGTTGTGACAAGAATCTAAACAGTAGAAACAAATAAGAAGTTTCATGTTCCTATTTTTTGAATAATTTCTTCCGACACATAAGTTGATAGCTTGCTTGTTTAAGTATTAAAGGGAAGTTGTTGAATTAACCCTAATGTTCGTAACAGGAGTAAATGAGGGTATCTATCCCCTTTTCGTTAGCGCTAGATGTTGGGTGTAACAGTCGAGGCGCACACCACTCCAACTCTTTTTTATTCTGCAAACCCAGGATTATCGGAACTGGAAACCTTGGAAATTTGTGAGTACTTTACCAATGGAGCTATTCTGACCTCACACAGTAGGCTCTCCTTTTTATCTTGTTCATATTATAAAGTATTAAAATTATAGCGGATCATTTTAAAGAGTAAGTATCTTACATCAAGCAAAACTACAATGTTCAAACTGTGTGAGTGTTTGAATTATAGGAAATCAAACTAGAGAGAGTTGACTGTGTGATCAGTTAAGCGTAGGATGTTGTTTAAAGACATACCAATCGTCTCGATGTCGCCGCTGTTGATATAGTTTATAATCCACGGTGTTTCTGGAACCACTCTAGGTGTGTTAACCAACTTGTGTAAATCCTGTGCAGAAAGGGATTATTGGTTTTGTATAATATATATTGTAACCAGGTTGTAACACACAAAATTTATAGCAGGAAATTAATCATTTTTACTGACTTTTGTTATGTAAAAGAAACTAAAAAATATTAACTTGTTTGGTGTTGATCAGAAAGATGTTGTTTTATGAGAAAAAAGTAACAATGAATAAAAACTTCCAACACTTACAGAGCACTTCATATAGTCCTGACTGTCCAAACAGAGAACAGGATCTAAAAAAAGGATGATGCGCTCAAACTAAGTGTAAAACACCAGCATATTTATGAGGCAACCATGAATTTATCACTCAAGGAAGCGATCTCTAAATCATATTTGACTTGGAAACTAAAAGAGGAATGATGATACCAGGAGGAGTGTTATTGACATTCCTATGCAAACGAAGCAATCTCTTTCTTTTTCTTTCTTCTTTTTCTAAACCAGAAAAAACAATAATTTTAATAAGAAAACACATTTTTCTTTTAGAAATCATATTTTTTAAGCTGATTCATTCTGATTTATTTCTTTTTAAAACTAATATGAATAATATGGATGATAACTTAATTCCTTTAAAGGAAGCATTTCAATTTGATGGTAGAATGCTTCTTCATGTTCATGAGGTATTGGGCTTTCATTTCACCTTGAACAAGCTTAATATTTAAAACGTGAAGACAAATCAAATTAGCAAATGAAAAAGTTTTTACTAGCACTGTTGTTCAAGTCCTCCTCGAATGTTTTCGGTTGCAATGATTTCACACGTCTCGATTTTGCAACTGGACAGGGCGTATTAGGAATAATTGTAGCAGGGAAATTTCCCTCAGGTACTCTACACATTGACGTTTTACAAGCATCAATCCACAGCACAGATACTAAGTGTATTTTTGAGTGTTTACGCAATTGTGATAATGTGCTTTTTCTACCATCTTTAAATACCTAAATGCAAGCTCTAATATAAATCGTTCATACTATCTAAACAACAAAGACTTATTTTAGGGTTTGAATTAAATCATTTTACACCAATCCTGGTTTGTTAAAATTAAATCATTGAGTTCAGTCCACAAGCCACTGTACGGGTGCAATATCCCATTTCCCTTCTACTTATACAGTAATATCTTTAATGTATTTAATCTTACCACATGTGTAACATTATAAGTGATTTTATCCACAGTCTAAAAACAATATATAATAAACTCAAATTTAAAATTTGGCAACAACAAATAACCCCAACAACAAATCATTTGAAACATTAATTTTGGATAACTAAAAATAAAACTTTAAAAACTTCTTTGTTATCTAAATTATACACACAATATAAAGTTATAGTTAGTCATGAAACTCATTAGGTACTTTTGAAATCTCCAGGATTTGAAAATAAACTTGCCACTGCTCCTAGTTTGCTTAGTTCTTTTGAAACAGCTCTTGACCGATTCTCATGTTCGACACGAACATCAACGAAGGCAATAACACCTGAAAAATATTTCATATAATATTGCTACATGATATTCATCGTTGAAACAGGAAACAACTTTTAAACTTTAAACAAATTTCCTCCATCAATAAGTTGGAAAATCAATGACTCACTGCAATGTTACTTTTACACCAAAACAATTTCAGTGTGAACTCTACGCACACCAACCTGTACACTTTTTCTGCATTCTTTAGACTTTTTATGCAGCCACTAGGTTTTTTATAGTTATTAAACTATAGTTATACTTAGCTGTTTCTAGAATTAATTGTTCATAGAATGTTCATACAGCAAAGAAAGAAAACATTAGTATTTTTTAATATAATAAACAAATTGTCATGAAAAAGGATCTATTTATAGAGTTAAATATATTTACGGTTGGTATATCTTTTCTATCACAAAATAGAGGTTACAGGCCAACTCGGTCTAGATTTCCGATTTACGTACAAAATGAGGATTCGACTGTTTGGGTCATGACGGTTGCGTTTCTTCTAAGTTTTAATCAAGTTTTTTTAGGTTTCTGGACCAAGATCGCCCGAATTAATAAAGAATAAAGTTCCGATTGGTCAGATAGATCAGAATTTTATTTCAGAATAAAAATTTGGCCTTGTCTACATAAGCAACTTAATTTTGTATTGATATTCACATGATAGATTGAACAATAATATATAAACATATTGAGGCAAAAATGAATGAAGAATATAGTAAAGGAAACATCAAATTTATAGTTAGGCAGAGTTGGCATTTGGCCGAGTTGGCCATACACCATATTACCTACCATGTAAAGGTTTGTCTTTTAAATCCTTCTCGTTCTCCATTATTTCTGATGCTTCAGAGTCAATTACTGAAAATTGAACCTTTGAGTTCATATCATTAAAAGGCCCAGTGCCATAATCATCACAGCCCCTTAATGAAGATCTAACTCTAGTTTCTGGTAATATATGTTCCGATGATATTATGAAATCAATAACAGTTTCATTCATATTGAAACATCAGCAAAAACATCGATACATCAGCTATCGCATCTAATTTAGTACAGAACTTTCAAATCTCATGTTAATCCACATTTGTTGTATTGTTATTTGTTGTGTAAAGTTTCGTAAAAGACCTTGCTGTGCAACTAAAAAAATGTTTTTGAAGGCAAATCCCGCCATGTTTTGAATTTTCAGACAATGTAAACAAATAATTTTCGTTCCAGTCTTTCTTATGACGTCATTTTTACATTGGTCCGGGCGTGCCCCTCGTATAATCTTGTGTTCCGTGCGTTTTTTCTAGAATGAATGCTAAGAACTCATACCAAGAATATAGGTTTGGACAGTAAATGTATAACAGGAGATAGTGATTGGTAACAAAGCAAACAAAGAATTACTGTAGATAGTGTTTTGTAGAGATATTTTTGTGAATATGCAGATACGAAAGTTTTATTATGCCAAACAAGAGGTCAAATTCGTGCCAGTTTTCTTCCTTGAAAAACTCATTCTTTCGGGCAAAAGCAATTCCTTAAGAATGTGAAATCTTATGCACAAACTTTAATGTTTGTTACCTAGGACAAACTGTCTGTCACAAAAGGACAAGAACTCACATATCTATCAACATCTGGTCGGGGAAATGTCCGGTCGGGGAGATGTCTGTCGGGGAAACGTCGGTTGGGGAAATGACCGTCGGGCAAATGTCCGGTTACCGTTGGAGAAACAAATATTTAATTATAATACTAATTGTTTGTGTCTCAGGAAACAAGAAAGGGGTTGTTAACTCGGGTAATTCCTCTCCACTTCCCCTCAACAGTCTTCCTCTCCGCGTCCACAAGACTCAAAGCTTAACAAGTTTTAAAACAGCTCTAAACAGCCTTGAATTTTAATTTTTAACTGTATTTATGTTAATGAAACTTTTAAAATTTAATTTAATTTATTATATTTATTTATTCTATTTGCATTAAACATTGTATTAATATTTTAACACAGGTCCCACTGTGATAGCAGTTTTAATTATTTTTAAATATTTAAATACTGAAGTGATTGAACCTGTATAAATATTGAACTAATAATAATAATAATAATAATAATAATAATAATAATAATAATAATAATAATAATAATAATAATAATAATAATAATAATAATAATAATAATAATAATAATAATAATAATAATAATAATAATAATAATAATAATAATAATAATAATAATAATAATAATAATAATAATAATAATAATAATAATAATAATAATAATAATAATAATAATAATAATAATAATAATAATAATAATAATAATAATAATAATAATAATAATAATAATAATAATAATAATAATAATAATAATAATAATAATAATAATAATAATAATAATAATAATAATAATAATAATAATAATAATAATCCATCCGCCGACAAATGAATAATGACAGATATTTTTAAATCGTTTTTTTATTTTGATCGTTTTATATTGTAATTGTATAGGTAGCTATGTAATCAAATGTCGTAATCATTGGCATGGGGTTATCTACTGGTGGACTTATGCGCCGGTCAGCTTATCTGTTGGTAAGAAAAAGTACCAGAAGAAGGAATATCATTGACCATTAATTTTTGATGAAAACATTTCTTCTCTGGAAAGTCTAACCCGTCTAACCCGTCTAACTCGTACCAGCATGGAAAATAGACGTTAATGATGTTTGGTGTTTTAATCTTACTACAAGAGTCTCCAAACCGACTTAATGATGGTAAGAAATCTTAAGTCAGATATTTTTGGAAGGTGTTTCTCAAATACAAAAACAAACTAAATAATTCTAAGCGAAACATAACATTTACTGTTTTCCAAACCCTTAAAAAAATAGGCCTAGGCGGGCTTATGCCTAGTTTGGTGCAAATTCTTTCCCGTAAGCGAATCGTTTGTTCTGTTTAAAGGTGCCTCTGAAATGTTTGTTGAACGCAGAGCTTTTCAAAGCGTACAGAATAGGATTGATGCAGGAGTTGGAAAATCGCATCAGAACACCGAACTGGCATATGTTCGAATTCCATTCCAACCCTCTTACGCCTAAGAGCGAGACAATATAGAGCAGGTGGTTAGGAATTATACAAACAAAGAAAGCTGCCATGACGTAAATGAGAGTTTTATTGGTGTTGACTATTGACGCGAAATGCTGCTTTCGTCTTCTCTCGTAACTGTTACTGTTCTTGTAAGCTTGCAAGCTGGATTCATGCAGTGCTTTGCTGGTCTTTAGAGCGTTTTTAATTTGAACAAAACAGTATACCATGATGACTAGTGGAGTCACTGTGTCAATTAAAAACACCGACACATATATAACGATCGACTCGACAAATGTGTACGTGTAACGACAGTAACTGCCAACCACAGGGCGATTTTTATCGTATTCCATGCCGTAAATTGTCGGTATACCGAGACAGAAAGCTAACAACACAGCGGAAACTAATTTTCCAAGTGTCTTTATAAAGGGAGTTCCAACTAAAACCGAAAACGGTTCAACTATGGCTCTCTTTCTTTCCAAAGCAATTAACACCAGGAGAAACACAGAAATTTCAAGGAACCAAAACGGACAGAAGTATCCAGTAAAAAATTTACAAAGAAGGTCGCCTTGGTGGCCGGTCGGGTGCGCAAAGAGGTCAGTGGAGAGCAAATAATTCGGCAAACCTACCAACGATACCAGCAAATCCGTGATAGCTAGGGCAAGTATAAAAATATTGAACGGAGAAAACAGTAGATCTTTGTTTCGAGCTATCACAATCAGCACAATGCAGTTACCGATTGTGCCCATGAAACATATGCATGTATACCAAACAAAAATCCATGTGCGAAGCGGAAACGTTGGTTCCATTTGTATCTAATTTACAAAAACACTGTTCCTAACGTGTTCATCAACAACATGCAGCTTCTTGACTTTCCAATGAAACACGATCAATTGTTTGTTTTTAAAATGTTTCCGTATGACGTTTATACTTCGTCGACAGCATTTACTTTCTCGCTTTTGTTATGACAGTAGATTCACTCTTTCGCTTTTGTTTATTTAAAAAATTAGCGGGCGTTTTTTTGTTGGACTAGCAATTTGTTTAAGAAATAAATCTTCACAATGAAGGGGAAAGGTATCCAGTAGGCATCATATATATTTTCGAATAAAGAACTATTTTAAAATATATCCAAAAATTGAAGTAACAGAAACCAAAGCGAAAGCTGAATCAGAGCTGAAACTTCGATTGCAATCATGTTGAAGTAAGATTAATATTTGAAAAGCCTTTCTAGTCTGATGAAAACGTGGACAAAGAATTTAAAATAGACTGTCAGCAGCGTGACAAAACGAGGGTTTAAGTATATGACAGATAAATATAGGTAACAAAAGTAATAAACAAAACATAAAACAGACGAGAGATTATTACACACACTTTATTATTGAAGTAAAAAAGAGTACATAGCTAGAATTTATAAATACTCTAAATATCCGTAACTTGCAAATAAACTTTAAAAAAAAGCTAACCAAAACTTTCCGTTGCAGTCTCGATATTCCCTTACTCCCTCGACCTCTTACTCTCTTAAAGCTAGTGTTGGTCGAATTTATTATATACATACTCTGCTAAAATGTTATAAAAGCGATTCTAAAAGTAATTTAAAAAATACAGTTTTCCCGCAGTGAAATAATATACCTGAGTTATGGATAAAAGCGAAAAATACGGTATAGTCTTGAAAATAAAGTTCTTAAGGTAAAACTTTAATATAATATAAATCAGAAGTCAAGTTGGCAAGGAAGCCAAGTGTCTCGGAAAATTCGGGTTTGTTCCGAATTCATGGATACCGTCCCGAATCTTCTTTCCTCGAGAGAGAGTGCACGAGCAAGACGTGTTTTCGAGCGCTCCGCTGTTTTGCTTGTTTTGCCTGTTACAGTGGATTATTTATTCTTGCGATAGATAGACTTGCTGGTTATATATATTTGTGGACATTTACTGCGACTGTTGAGGAAATTTGAGGTTGAGTTTAAAGAGTTTCAGTGGAATTTTGTTCAATTCCCTTATTTTTTGAGTCTGAAAAAACTTCCGCTTTCTCTCTTTAAAAAAAATCTTTCGCTTTTACAATCAATTCATTGCACTCCATCGCTGATTCCTCACGTACCATATTCCCACGAGAGTAGATTTTAACGTCTGACTGCTTGCCACCGGACGGAGTACTTCTACTCTCTAAAGATATTCACACGCCTTTTCTTGCAATATTTGTCATAACATAAAACATTTTTATCGAATCATTTTTTTAATAATACATTCATGCTGATTTGCTAATTTAGTTAAAGTTCTATGGTGTAAATTTTTTCTTCTTACTCCTAAACAAAACATGTCTTTAAACGCTGAACAACTTAATAAATTCAGTAAAGCTGACCTCGTTTCTCATTACCTCAAACTTCAAATAGAATCGTCGTCAATGAAGAAAGAAAACTTATTTTTAAAAGAAACAGTTGCTACCCTTCAGTTACAAGTGAAGAATTTGACGTTGTCTGTTGAAAACCTCCAGAACGCTGTGGACAAAATAAACAAAAATACCACACGTACAAATGATTGTTCCGTTGCTGAAAGTATTCTTGAGCTGGAAAGAGAGCACTTCCAACTTCAGCAGTATACTCGACGTGACACTGTTGAACTGGTAGGGCTCTCTGAAGAGATAAGAGACGAAGCCCTAGAAGATAAATGTTTATCCCTATTCGCCAATATAGGGGTTAACCTATCTAGCGACGCCATCCAAGCTTGTCACAGACTCAAAAATAAATCCAGAGTAATTGTTAAATTTCTCAACAGAAAAAGCGCCGAATCAGTCCTGAAAAAAAGGAAAAACTTAAAAGACATTAATATTGAAAATTTTACCAATAATACGAGATCAAAGATTTTCATTAATGAAAGTCTTTGTCCTCATTATCGATTTTTATACGGCAAACTGTAAGGTCTGTTTAAGAGCAAGCGCATATTTTCATTCTGGGTTCGCCGTGGGTCGATTTGCTATCGGAAGACTGAAGAAAGCCGTTATCAAGTCGTGCGTCATCTTGGCGATCTTATTGACGAATTTGGCGATTCATTAAACCAAAATCTTTAATTTTAATGGTATGAATTTTGTTTTCTTTTTTCTGTATGTGTTTTATTCAATTTTCTATCGTGTTCTATTTTTCTTGTTTTTGTTGTTATCTCACTACATTTTAATTAGGATTAGTTAGATGTTATTTACACCATAGAACGAATTCATTAATAGCTACTGTTAATAATTAACATGGATAATTGTGGTATTTGCGATAAGAAGGTTAGTCCTTTTCACCATGCGATTCAGTGCGACATCTGCAATAAATGGATACATAAAAAATGCAACCGATTAAGTGATATTGACTATTTCAATGTTCAAGCTTCTTCTACGTCATGGTTTTGTATTCTATGTACTTCGGAAATTTTCCCTTTCTCAGCTCTTAATGATGTTGAGCTATCCACCTGCTTACAATCTCCAGATAACAAAAAATTAATTAAAGATATGAACTCTTTTATCTCCTCGCAAAATGACTTTAAATCTGATGATGATACTGACATTAACATTAACTGTAAATACTACGATATAAAGGATTTTAATTTATCTATAACAAGTAACAAAAATGATTTTTCTTTTTTGCACATGAATATAGCATCTTTATCTGCGCACTTTGAAGAGCTAAACATTCTTTTATCTTCATTAAAATCGAAGTTTGAAATTATAGGGATATCTGAATCAAGAATTATAAAAGATTCCTCTCCTTTAATAAATATAGACATTGACGGATACGTAACTGAATATACTCCAACGGAATCCACTTGTGGGGGAACACTTTTATATATCTCGGAAAAACTTCTCTATAAAACCCGTAATGATCTAACTATGTACAAAAGCAAATTACTCGAATCAACTTTTATTGAAATTGAGTGCAGAGAAACAAATATTATAGTGGGATGTATATATAAACATCCAGCTATGGATCTAAATGAATTTAAAAACGATTATATGCTTTCTTTGCTACAAAAATTATCAAAAGAGAACAAAAGTGTTTTCTTACTTGGCGACTTTAATATAAATTTACTTGCATGTAATAACAACAACAGCATTTCAAATTATTTTGACTTATTATCTTCTAACAATTTATTGCCTACAATTACCCTTCCCACACGAATAACAAACACCTCTAGTACAATCATTGATAACATTTTCACTAATTCTACTTCAGATTATATAATTTCTGGAAATCTCACTTCTTCAATTTCAGATCATCTGCCCCAATTTCTTATTCATCAAAATGTAAACAAAGTCAAGTCTAAACAACATAATATATTTAAACGGAATTTCAAAAATATGAATGCAGCCAAATTTTGTGAAGACTTTAAATCAACAAACTGGGAAAACGTTAATTAAAACGAAAATTGACGAGCAAAATGTTAATCGTTCATTTAATTTATTTTTAAATAGTTTCAATTCTTTATTAGATAGTCATGCTCCTCTAAATAAAGTTAGCAAAAAATGTTTTAAAAGACTACTTAAACCTTGGATAACCAAAGGCATTAGAATCTCCATAAAAAAACGCAACCTGATTAAAAATAAATATATAAGAGCTAAAGATCCTAACAGAAAAGAAGCTTTAAACAAACAATTTAAGTTGTATAGAAATCTAATTGTTTCACTAATTAAACAAAGTAAAAAAAATCATTTTGAAGCTTATTTTAGAAAGAATAACTCAAACCTACGTCAGACGTGGAAAGGAATCAATAATTTAATAAACATTAGTAAAAAAAATCAACACTACCGACAAGTTTATCTAATGAAGATTCAGTCATCGCAAACCCTTTACAAATTTGCAACGTCTTTAACAACTTCTTCACATCCATTGCTGGTAATATACAGTCGTCAATCCACTCCTCCCACACAAATTTTAATAAATTGCTTAAACACCCTACTTTAAATAGTATATTCATTTCCCCAACTACTAGCGATGAAGTCTTTTCTTTAACTGCAAAATTGTCTAAAAATAAAACCTCAGGTCCTAATAGTATCCCAACTGCAATATTACAACTAATAAATAAACAAATATCTCCCATTCTTTCAAACTTATTTAATTTATCTATTAATTGCGGAATATTTCCTGATAATTTAAAAATATCGACAGTAATACCAGTACACAAAAAAGGATCAAAATTGAATGCAAGTAACTATCGACCGTTTTCTCTAATATCTACACTTAGTAAAATTCTCGAGAAAATTATTTACAAACGAGCCTATAGTTTTTTCATTAAAAATAATTCTTTGACCTTTTCCCAGTTTGGCTTCCGCTCTAAAATCTCCACTACACATGCACTTGTATCCATTACAGATAAGATTCAAAAATCCTTAGACGCCGGTGAATATGCTTGTGGAGTTTTTATCGACCTACAAAAAGCATTTGATACTGTTGATCACAAAATCTTATTGAAGAAGCTGGAATATTACGGAATTAGGGGAATATCACTTAATTGGTTTCATTCGTATCTATCAAACAGAAAACAGTTTGTATCTATAAATGGCTTCAATTCTTCTCTTAAAAAAAACACATATGGAGTTCCCCAAGGTTCGGTTTTAGGCCCTCTACTATTTTTGATTTATATTAACGACTTCTCAAAAGCCATAAAATATTCTTATGTTCACCATTTTGCAGATGATACGAATTTACTCTATTGTAACAAATCGTTGAAAAATATCAACAAAAAAATTAACTTTGATCTAAAACGAGTTACCGACTGGCTTAATGGTAATAGAATATCTTTAAATATTAATAAAACAGAATATATTATTTTTGTAGGCGAAATAAAACATTTGATTTTAAAATGAAAATTAAATTTAACGGAAAAGTTCTTACTCCATCTAAGGAAGTTAAATACCTTGGTATAACCCTCGATGAACATCTGACATGGGAAAAACATATATATATTTTGTCAAAAAAATTAATTAGAACAAATAACTTATTGCGTATAATTCGCCACTATGTTGATAAAAAGACATTAATATCAATCTACTACGCCATTTTTTCTTCGCATCTTACATATGGTTCATCAATATGGGGACAACAAAAAAATCCCTATTTAAAAAAAATCTTTTTACTACAAAAATCTGCTATAAGAGCAATAAATTTTTCTCCATTTCAAGCACCTAGTAATGAACTTTATTTAAGATGCAATATTCTAAAATTTTACGATATAGTCAACATCAACAACTGTTTATTTGTTCACGATTTTGTAAATGAAAACCTTCCCCATGCCCTTTTAAATATTTTCACAAAATCACCAGATATACACTGTCACGCAACACGAAACACTGAACTTTCCAAACTCAATATACCTCGATTCAATACTTCAAAATATGGGAAATACTCGATATGTTACCAATGCATTTTAAATTGGAATGATATGTTAAAGTATACTAACTTAAAAAATATAAAAAAATCGAAAACAGCTTTAAAACGCCTCTTAATTAAAAAAACCTTTACGCATTATGAATCTTTGCTGTGAAAAGTACTCACCTTTCTTACCTCAATCATTTTTGCATGGATTCTTGATTTTTATATTTATATTTGCAAACTAATTTTTTTCTATATTTACACGGACAGAAGCATTCTTATTACTCTCTCTTACTTTTAATAATCATAAATTTTTCAATTCAAACAATGGTGTCATTCCTTTGCCTAGTTTTCTATTGAATGACACCAGCCATTCAGAATAATCACTTTTTAAAATATAAATTTCTTTTTTCATTCTATATAGTTCATTTAGCATATTAGAAAAAAATATGAAGTATTTAATTGTTATGTTTATATTTGTCACTTGTATTATTTAAATTGTGTTATTCTGTTTGGTAAACAAAACATTTGATTTGAAAATTCCTCTGATTTATCCTTAATCTATTACAGTATACAAAATTGTCCAAGTTTTCAAATAAATATGGTGATTATGACGTGTGTCTATCTGGCCACCGTAAAAAAAATTGAAAGAGAGAGAGCCAAATTTTGGTGATTCAGTGGAGGAGTTTGAATTTTCACTATTTAGGTTATTAAACATAATCAAAAGTATGATTTTCGTTTTATTTTAAACCCTGCACTTATCCATACATCCAGCACTATGTGATGCAAATATTGCCCTATTTGCAGCTGCGGTCTGTAGCTATCCTCTCCATAGTGAATGATCGTCCGTGCGTGGCGAAGAGTCACACCCTACACGAGGTAATCCTGTTATTATGCATGGGCATAAACAAAACAAGACGGATCTAGAGGAGTAAACCGTGAAACGTCTATTATTTACGGGTAGTTGTAGTTCCTGTGGCGATCACCGACAAATAGATGCTTCATCAACTAAAAAATAAAAAAACACCATGTGTTGACGGCCTGAATAGAAGGAAGAACTTTTTGAAATCGATCGAAGAAGGAAAGTCTTAATTCGACGTCACTATTCATTTACTTTTTTACATATACCGGTGTGAAATTACGATGAAATGTTCTTTTAACTTTCTATAATTTTAAATGAACTTTGCGTCTATATTGCCAATAGATATGACACAATTCTGAAATTGTGGGTTGAAATAGGGCGTTTAATGGCTTTGATTTCAATTGGTCATGTCTCGAGTTGATATTTTCAAAGGAGGGGTGACTATGGATGCCATAGTTAATGATACCACTTATAAACAACGGGGAAGAACCAACAAAATATTCCCTTCCATGTAACTCTTAAGAACACAACAACAAAATATTCCCTTCCATGTAACTCTTAAGAACACAACAACAAAATATTCCCTTCCATGTAACTCTTAAGAACACAACAACAAAATATTCCCTTCCATGTAACTCTTAAGAACACAACAACAAAATATTCCCTTTCATGTAACTCTTAAGAACACAACAACAAAATATTCCCTTCCATGTAACTCTTAAGAACACAACAACAAAATATTCCCTTCCATGTAACTCTTAAGAACACAACAACAAAATATTCCCTTTCATGTAACTCTTAAGACTTGGTAGTTTCTTTCTCTATGAACATATTTACAAATAGTTAAAATTAAAATAAACTATTAACAACTTAAACTTTTTGCGTATTATCATTTAGATAACACCGACGTAACCTAAAAAGGTTCCGCAGGCCGCTTTCAAAAATCTGATGGCTCAATGGAGCATATTTTTCAATTCGCTGCTTATGTTCTGTATGTATTTACTGTCGCGATCACTACTCTCCACGCTGGTCAACTGATACAAAACCGCCTCAAAGTCAGAACTCCATTCTTTACACTTTCCAGCGAGAGCTGCACTCGAGTTGAACCATCTCTTTAGCACGCGCAGCAAGAGCTTCTGACGTTTAGGCGTGGTATCGAGAAGAGATTGAAAGAGAACTGCCAGGTTTTCTCTGGTGAGCCAATCGTGTTTCGCCCCACCGAACAACTCCGCGGAGAGATACAAACACCTGCACGACCACTCTTGAATGTCGGAATCGTTAAACACTAGGAGGTTTATGAGGAGACCGTTCACTTCGCAAAGGCCGTCGCATAACTTCAACAACTCCTCGACACTCCTACTGTCGAGGGTCGACGCGCTGTTTTTAGGTGCACCGAGAACAGATTTCACCTCCCTCTCTATATTCTTGTACGCGTGGTGAATCGTGTCAAGTAACTGCAACAATAACGAGTTGTTTTCCTCCGACACGACACTAGCAACGTCCATGAATAACGATGTGATGTGCTCTACGAAATCGAACCGACACAGCCACAAGAAATCTAAAGAGTCGCTCATAATGACCGCGTTCAGTATGCCTACGGTACTCTGCAGAACAGGACTACGCAGATCGGTTGCGTGGTTACGCAAGTTACCCAATAGTTTCATCATAATGTCGTCAGTGAGTAAACGTTGTAGAACGTTCGCAGATTTGTCGGCGCATGAATGAAGAAGCTTCAAGCAGTAGGATGGCAAGGGCTCCTGATCGACCAAAAACTCACCAATACTCTCCAGAAAATTACTTTCAATAATCTGCAAACAAAACATACAAATGCACAAGCTGAAAGAACTAGAAATAGTTGAGGTTATTGAGTGTAGAGTAGCACTTCAGTAACGCAATAAATACGAAAGAGCCAGATAAACTTTTTTCTGTGCTTAAAAGTTCGTTTTCATGATGAAAAAAAAAGTACTCTCAGGTCCGGAATAGGAATAGTATGGATTAAGCCTATGAATGGTGAGTTTCGCAGTCTATTTAGGAACTTAAAGTGTATATGTATGCAAAATACCAAAAGGTCCAGAATGCGAACCCTATCAATGGTGGAAGCAGAACAACAACCAACCTTGAGGAGAACCTCGATGTCTTTTTGTTTATTACTCTTCTTCGCGTTAACCATCTCCTCGCTTTCCAAGTAAGTGGCGCTTATCTCCGTAAACAACTTTAAAGAAAGCATGCGCAAATTACCGTCGTCGCTTCTGGTAAACAAAACGACCACCGGCATGACAAACGACACGATGTCAGAAAGATAATCCATCAGGATGAGAGGATGCTGCGTGATTGCTTCGATGATGGAGAAGATATCGGAGAGTAGATTTTCGCTGAGGCTCCGTGTGCCGCTGCCGTTCAAGTTGATTTCGCCGCTGTCCGTTTTTTGTGCGAGCTAACGATAAACATATCATTTCTTTCATTTTATTTCAATAAAAATTATCCAATTCACATAACGGCTACAGTTACAATTTGCTTTTATGAAATGATATTATAATGAACCTATAAATTTTTTCAGAGTTTTCAATAAACCTGTAAAATCTGTCCGATGTTCGAAAAGAAGTTCGCCGATTTGATGACGCGCTTGCGAAACATCGAGCTGGTGACCATGTGCAGGGTAATTGAGAGCAGAGGTAAGTGAGTCTTAAGTTGTTTCGTTTGCGCGGGGTTGGGATGGTGTCGACCACGCACCGACGTTAAGATTTCAATAATATCTGTAATGGTAGTAATAATATTCGTTCCATACGACTTACACCGAATAATTCAATTCATGCGAAACACATATGCAAAGTTAAAGACAGGGATGTATATTTTCTCAGAAGCTAATAGAAAACATTGGAATGTAAGTAAACGACCTTTAAGTATCTCCGGCATTACGTTCACGATGTTGCTCGCAAAAACACTCAAACAGTCACCCGCATACTCAAAGTACTGCGTGTTTTCGGTGGCATTTGCGGTCGACTTTCTAAAGTTCTTTTCGACGCATGTCAACAGGCGCAACTCGCAGCAATTCAACAAGACGGAGTGCGAACGGGACACCATCTCAGACAGCAGCAAGTATACCTTTCCGCACAGCACGAAAGATGGCGATTCCAAGCTGCGCCCCAACCGCTGCAACAGATTTTTATCCTGTACGATGCGCTTGGAGTGGATGGTGCTGGACAGAAGCGTAACGAACACGGTGACGAATGACTGCTGGCTTTTAAGTGTGCTCGAGAACATCCCCACTTGAAAAGAATCGAAACCGGCTCGATCGCACACGTGTTGAAGGATGGTCGGAGAATGCATGGATAAGCGAGACAAAGCCGAAGAAGCAGTGGCTTTCTCCACGTCCGTGCCGGCGTGAGAATAAAGATTCCACAGACCCTGTTAAAAATCAATTATATTTTGTAAGCTTTTAAACGCCTAAACGGATTCTTTCTACGTGAAAGCTTATAATTTAGCCGTACAAACTTTCGCGAGTGTCAAAATTCGCAAAATTTTTAGCATAAACTTTCGCGAATGAGGCATAAAAATTTATTTCGCGAGCATAAACTTTCGCGAATGAACCATTTTAGAAAATTTCGCGAGCATAAACTTTCACGAATCAAGAGCAAACTGATATTTTAAATGCAGGGATCTTCAAGAAGAAAAAAATGTATATACAGTTGCGAGTTAGTGCTTTCTTTACAACCCAGTACAAATCTCTCAAACGATATATAGAACTTGTTAGAGAACGATACACGGAACCGAAAAATGAAAAAATTATGGGCTGTTACGTTACAGACATCACTGAAAACGACGTGTGTTTTACTATCGAGGAAGAAGAAATCCTCAAAAAAAGAAGAATTCTCATAAAAACAAGAATCCTAAAAAAACGCACAAAACAAATGGATATTAGAACTATGTTTGGTCCTGCTTTACCAAGACCGCAAAACCAAAACCGCTCGAACGATAGGAGAAGCACAGAGGAAGTTGTTGATGTTATTCAAATAGACTAGATTAAATTTAGTTTAAATTTGTTTATATTGAGAGGTTTTTGTTTTGAAGAATACAATACCTGAAAATACTTTAAATCTTGAAAAAAAAATTGTTTTGATTTTTTTCGCGAGCATAAACTTTCGCAACTCAAGAAACAACATTTTTTTCGCGAGCATAAACTTTCGCGAATCGTTTAGTCGAGAATTTTTGAAAACATAAACTTTCGCGAATTGGACCAAAATTCGCGAATATCGCAAAAGTTTCTGCTCGCGAAAATTTGTGCGCCTAAAGTAGGTATATACAAATCACATAAAATTAATTGGCTGAGTAAGAAGAAACCACATAAATAATAAGTCTTTCTTTAGTCAATATGTTAGTTAAAGAATGTAATTCCTAAAGAATATAACACAAGTATAAATAAACATATGAAACGTAGTCATGTCCAACATCTCCCCCAACTTCTCAAGTACAAAGAATTCAAGGCACAAAACCAGACCTGTGGTTAAAATGGTTAAAATAATAAATATATTTTTAATTATTAATAACAATAATGTATAACGATAAACAAAATAATAACAGTAAATAATAATGCGAACGAGAAACATTACCAAGCCAACTTCGTTGTTAAGGAATCGTTTACAGTAACGTCCAGTTGTCGTGGTTATGTTCTCTATGATTTTAGCCGCCAAGTGTCTGGCCACATGGTCCTCCATCTGCTGTAAGCATTTGTTGACGATGGTGAACACTGCTCCTAACAAGGAAAAGGGTAATGCTTGAGGTAATTGAAACATGGAGATGCAGTTATTGAGTTTTTATACTTAACGTAAATATTTCTGAGGAGGTCAAGTCCTGATGTACATTTGTGCACCCAATTGCTATTTTTGTTCAAAAACCCAACAAAAATGTGCAAATAAAAAGGAATTTAAACCACAGTCTTCTGCATGGAAATGAAAGCTCTAACTACTACAACACTACAACCTTAAAGTTTGGAACAGATCCAAATAATGCACAGCATCCAACCTGACGGTTCCCAATGATGGAGTACACGACCTTCACTCTCCTCCTGAGTAGCAGCGAAAAATAGCAACTCTCCGATGGCTGGCAAGAAAGCTTGCTTTACGTACGGCAGCCGAAAGTTTTGCTTGATTTGATCAGCGCATACCGAGAACACTTCGGTCATGTTGAAGGATGGAGGGATGGACGTTACACGGCTGCCGATAATACCGAGTACTCGTCCTGTGCAAATGCAAGTAGTTAAAAGAGAAGTTGTAACAAAAACGCGCAAAATTATAAAACTTACAGTCTATTAAAAAAGGATTTTAGTGTTTTTTCTATAATCTATTTGCATCAATCAAAACAAGAAAATACTGCGACATTTCTCCCTATCAACCGTTTATTTTTATAAGAAAACTACAAGTAGGGAAAACATTGTACCACGAAGAATACAGAAACTTACCGATTCTTGTTTTAATATCTACGTGTTGTGATGTTTTTAATTCCTTAACCAAACATTTATGGTGATTTTCCCTGATGATACAATTTGAGACCTCCTCGAGTTTGCATATATTTAGGAGATAGGCAAGTAAATTCATCTTTTGGCGAACAACAGTCTTTTCTTTTGTTGATTGGCCTAAGAGCTTGAACAAAACCTCTAAGAGTTTCTTAATTTCATCTTTGACGCTGGTCTGTAATTTATCAGCAGTCAATGCTATGAAACCCAGACTGCTGGCGTCGAACTTCACAACGAGCTGTTTGATCAATTTTGGGTTTTCAGCGATGGGAGTGACTTCAAGATCACTTGTATGGAATAGATGATCAATGACGTTTAAAGAGTTCCCCACAATGATGTGCGAGAAGGAAAGAATGCTGGATGTGGACTCACTTAAATCAACACTAGGACTACGTGGCGTTGTAATGCATCTTGATTGTCTTGAGTAACACACCTCCTCTGCTGTTATCGCACTATCAACCGACTGAAGTAAAGGTATGGCTAACGGTTCTGTAGATGATGGTGGAGTGTCGGAACAATGGTTTTGTTTACTTAAAGGGTTTGCATCATTGACAACATTTGGTATGATGGTGTATGTACCCTTCTTTATTTCGACAGAGTCACATGGTTTCTCTTCAGAAACATCAATACTAGGAACTTCAGAAAACTCCTTGACTTCTTCACGGATTTCATCTGTGTCTTGATCAATGCTCAAGTCTGTGATCTCCATTTGACTGACTGAATCAATTAAAGAATCGTCCACATCATTAGTTTCGGTGCTCTTAAGGTTTTCCACAGTGTCAGCCAGGTGGCTGAGGGCACCCTCCCAAACTGGATGCAGACAGAGCTCCAACCAGTCAATCCTTGAGCTGACATCCTTTTGAAGCAGTCCTTGTATAAGCATAAAGAGATTTTCTGAGGCTTTCACAAAAGTGCCGTTGACAGCTGCGCTAATGGAAAGACAATAATGATATGTATTGGTAACTTAACCGTCAATTTTCCGATTAAGGAAACAGTAAGTTGCAAATAAATGTAGAGAAAATCAAGAATAAGAAAATAGTTTAAAAATTGAATTGCTCCACCTTGAATAGGATAGGGGATGGTGCCCCTGGTAATATTTTCATACAGTTTTTCATCGGAACTATCATGGAACGGAGATCTGCCTGTGAATAGTTCATAGAGAATACACCCCAAGCACCAAAAATCACTCCCCATAGAGATGTGCACCCCGTCGTTCAAAAGTTCAGGTGCCAGATACTCGTTATAACCAGTAAAATCAATGCTCCTTGGTGAGTCTTTGCGCTGGTGTGATTTCGAAAAGTTAAAGTACTTCAATGTGCCATCGCAATCTAAAATGACCTTCTGAGGGCATATATTACCGTAAATGATTGATTCTGTGTGCAAATGCGCTAAACCGCAGACCAGATCGCGACCAAACATAAGCACAGTGGCCTCGGGTAGGTAAGAGTCCTGCTCGATGATTTTACGCAATGTATCTCCAGTGCACAGCTCCACCACCAGCCAGAAGTGGTTGCTTGTTTCGTACCACTCATAGAATGTCACAACATTGCGGTGACTCAGCTTGTGAGATACTCTCACATGGTGTTGTAGATCTTCCTTTTTTGTTTTTTCGATGCAATGGATGGCCACATACTCGATGGTGCCCCTACGACGACCCTTGTACACGATTCTGCGGTCGCCGCGGCCGATTTCATCGTACAGAATGAAATTCTCCATGCATTCATCTTGATATGAGCTTCATTATTTTTAAGTAGCAACTGCTGAATAATACACACCGTATCAAAAAAAAGATCTGAACCTATCGTCATTAATACAATATAAAAACACTGTCTAGAAGAAATAGAAACACCAATAAAACATCAATAGAGTAATATTTATATATTCTTTTAAAGAAAAATAAATATTTTTAGTGTGAGAATGCGTTAAAACAAGTTCCAAGTTTCCAAGAAAACAACAGTAAACTCTACTGCGCCATTTCATTAACAGATCAAAGATTTACTGTTAACTGATTGGTTCATTGCAGAATAGATCATCTATCTCTATGGCTTGTACAGCTGATAAGTTTTCATCTAAACAAGCTGAAAAAAATTGAAATGTAGTTTGAAAAAGGTTTAAAAATCCTCAAAGTGATATATGTGGGAGTTACTAACTAAGGAATACAAGAACTTTTGCAGAACATGTTATAAATAATAGAACCTGTCATAGGTAAAGATCCACTTCCTATAGCCTTCTTCACTCCCTCACTCGAAACAATATCTTTTGGAGCCACCTAAATAATAAATACCACAAAATAATCCAGAGAGAATAACTGAACATCTTCTTGGCTGCAACAAACAAAAGGCTAGCACTATTGCATAAGAAAAAAGCCTTACCGTTCTAATGAGGCTTTTCAGGTTATTTGTTAACATTGTAGCTAATAAAAAACAAAGAGATGAAACAATCCACAAAACCAATCAATTCCCTAATAGAGCACACATAAATGAATGCACATATAAACGTACATCTATAACATGTATGTTAAAGAACTGACCGTTCTAGTGATACAGATTCAAAAACGTTTTTCAGATAACTGAATGCCTCAGCTGACGATACCAATTCTTCAAATCTTCAAAAACCTTACCAATTCCTTCTTCTTTCTTGCTCACAGCTTCTTGACAACTATTCGGATTTGAAAGCCGTTGGTTTTGGGATGCATTCAAATCTGAGAGCAGTGCAGCATTTTCACTTAGCTTTTCTTGTGCACTAATGACAGTAAGTGTAGCATATTAATGGGGAGTTTTCACTGCCATATAATTAGATAGGCGTGTATAGTGTGATAATAGAATAAATAAATAAAACCCCTGTTAACATCCTCAATTATCCGGATAATAAAAGTCTCATTTCAATCTTAAATGTATTTTCTTATCAACTGTATACTATGATTATTACAAACGGCTAACTTGATTACACTTTAATTAAGAAGAGGTGCGTGCAATTTGAAACCATAAATAATACACCACAATGAGTATATATTATTTATAAAAACACAGAAAGTTATTCTTTGTCTTAAAAGTAATGATGATGAAGTAATGAGGAATGCATTTTGCAGTCAGGTCTTATTGCTAGTTGGATTATATTATCTATTAAATTAAACTGTAAACTTAGAAGACAGAGAGATCCATGTAAACAATTGAAATTTATTGATTTTCACTATACCTCATATAAACAAAACAAGAACTTGATTCTATAACACTCACATTTGTTCTGAAGTTGTATGCTGTTGTTGATCACTGGATGGACTAACTAAATAAAAAGGTTCAATCAATGCTTTAGCACGCAATACTTTTCATCCCCTTAAATAACAAAAGAAAATCAGTTTAAATAAGCATGCAACTTCTGAAACTTCGAAAATCTTCCTTTATAAGGATTTAGAGCTCGCTTCCATTATATTTCTTTCAATTTCTGAGTTGCTTTTGAATACTACAAGGTAGTCAGTCAAATTAAAATTAATACCTATAAAATGAAATGCTCCCTACCCATATTATTCAAGAATGAAACATCAATACCCAAACCATTCAGTGATAGCAGAGATGCAATATCAACATCTATCAGTTCAGTGTCAGAACTTTCTATAGGTGGCAAAGTATAAACATTAATAAATTTAATGTATGAATTTATATATTTTGTAATGATGATGGCGTGAAACGAAAAGCTTTTATTGAATAAAGAAACTATATTTTTAATGATTAAGACATTTACAAACTTACAAATCATCATCATCATCATTTACATTTTTCACGTCTATTTTCCATGCTAGCATGGGTTAGACGAGGTTTCAACAGATGATATTCCCCACAATTTTGTAGGTTTAATCATTTGATGATTCAATGGAGCAGATGTTTTTTACAGCTGGATGCCCTTCCTAACGCCAACCCCAGTAAGAGGAAAAACAGTGGTGAGTTAACCCACGCAAGATACCAACTTTGCATTTTAAACTCCGTGGCAGCAGTGCATAAAGGGCATGGGTGCTTATATTCATGAGGTCAAAGATGTTACATGACCCGCATATCCGCAAACAATTTTAAAACGTCCAGCACTGTTATCTCCACTGAAATAGGTGAAGTCATAATGCTTGTATCTTGAAAGATAATTAGTCATAATAAGGATGGAACAGAAATCTTTGTTACATTTTGAAAGCAATACTCTATGCCCAGCCTAATATGCTGAAAGAACACACAAGACAATAATTAACACACATCAAAAGTAGTTACCTTTAGAGACTGGTGTTAAATCTTCGCTGGACTGAAAGATATTTACAACCTTTCAACTGAAGTGGATTTATGGAAAAAACTCCACACTTACTTGAGGTTTTGATGTATTGATAGGCACTTTGGTTTCGATTGTTTTCTGAAGAAACACAGACCAACATTTTAAGACTTAAACAAACTAACCCTAACAGTAAAAAGGGGGAATAATAAGTTATAACTAATCTATCAAGCTTTGCATTTTTCCATATTATTATTAACTAGCTATATAAAGCCCATGCAAATTGCTCACTTCACTTCCTAAATAGAGAATGACCGTGTCAACTTGCCTACATATTAATTGTTTATTACACAAGCTTGCACTGTGCCATTACATGCTAATCACACAATCTAACTGCTCTTAAGAGTACATTCGGAATTTGAAATGATTCAAACGTCTGTCTAGACAAATGCTGGACAAAGACTATTTTATAAGTGGAAAAGAAATGATTTCTTTAATTTTTTAATGATACAAACAATTCAGGGTTCAAAGGTCGAAAGTAATTTTTCACACGTAAACTTAAAGACAAATTCTACTTTCAAATGCCATCATAGAGAACAAAACCTCCAAAAGAATGATTCTTTATCCTACTGTTATCTCAACTTATGATTATCAATGCTTAAGGGAATAAACAATTTTGCTTAAACTATAATTATTGTTACAGAGCATCTTTCATTACTCACTTCATCAATGGGTTTCTTTTGAATAGCAGATAATTTTGAATGCGCTCCATCTGTGATGATGTTTAACAGCCGATCTGCATAATCAAGCGCGAAAGCGGAGTCTTTGCAAAACGATTGGATACTGCAAACAATGGAATTACCATATGCAACAAATCTTCCAATGGTATATAAACGGAAAACCAAACAAATCTTAAACTGGAACACTTAACTTATTAAGAAATAATCAATACAATTGATTTGTTTTGTTCTTCTTGAATATTATTTTAAATTACTTTTAGTCAACTATTTGCTCTATGGACCATACAACAGTTTTGGTCCCACATATGGCAGTTTTGGTCCATACACAGTTCAACAACGCTTTTACACGAAGACTGTGGTTCTTTTAGAGGTAGTAGAATCAATAAAATATTATTCAGCATTTAAAAACAAAATACCCTTTAAAAGCCTGCATAAATACATCTACTGTAAGCCTTAAATAAAAGATCAATCAACTTTTGTTAAGACTTCATTAATAAACCATCAGAAAAAATACTGATAAAGAAATTCAGAAAATACAAAACTAATACACCTTGAGGCATGGTGTGAGTGCCCATAGTAACCAACTTGTTGTTAGCAACCAACACAATTATTTCATACATTGATAAAGAATGTAAACAATAGGACATTTTAAAAGTAATGAAATGGTATTTTAGCGGAGAAATGAAAAAGTTTTATTTGCAATGCAAAAAGTTATTTTGCAGACAAATTTTGCCAAAATCCACAAGACAGATTTTTCTCAACTGTTCTATAATTAAAAGTATCTCCTGTGCCATATCTGAGAAAACAAATTCCAAAAAGAATAGCTCCATTGGAATTGCACAGGATTTTCGAGGTTTGTGAGTTCAAATACTTCCAATCAGCAGACCCAGTGTATGAGTAGCATTATGACGCTACATCCAACATTTATCACAAAAGAAAAAGATCTTTAAAGACACCCCTGTTTACACTCAATACCAACATTAGGGTTAAACCACTTTATTTCCTTATCAGAAATATAATAATGAAATGGAACTGTCACTGTTCAGCTATTATATTAGCTCATAAGATTGGTAAGAGCTGATAATGACACAGTTGTGGAAGTATCTACCTCTTGGCATAGAGTACACCTTCTTCCGTTCCATACGCTTGGAGCAGCAGATCACTTTCAGTTTTAGAGACATCAGATAGCGAAGAATCAAATGTGGGACCAAAACTGCCATATGGTCCATAGAGCAAATAATTGACTAAAAGTAATTTAAAATAATATTCAACAAAAGAAATCAATTGTATTGATTATTTCTTAATAAGTTAAGGGTTCCAGTTTAATTGCTCAACTCAAATAAGCAAATTACCAGGTATATTCCGGTATTGCTTGTCATGCTTTGTAAGTGTTTGAGTGAGAGTGATCCCAGAAGGAAGTTTTCCAACAACCTTTCCAATCGTAACCGCAGCACTATTGCTGTCTGAAAAAGAATAAACAAAACCTTTCAAATTGTTTTTAAAGTTCCCTTTCGTAGTTTCTCATAAAAACTCCTGATAACTCAAACATTTGTTATCTGGAACAAGTTTAGTCAGTCCCTCCATTCAGAACATTTGATATTCACTCAATTTAAAGCAGATCTTACCATTAGTAGTGTCAGGATTCAGTATATTGTAAGTTGTGTTTCCTGATGTGTCCTTTGTCAAGTAGCCATACTATTTAAGACAGTTGGAAACAAATCCAACACAAATAAAATAATTTCAAAAAAATCAATAAAGTTGATTTCAATAACGAAAAGTTGCATATTTTACAAAAATATTGACTGTCACAAAAAAAGACGTGTAAACAGAAGATTTATTGATGTGAATAGAAACAAATATCGTGGCTTATAAAGAAACACAATGTCAACAATATTGAACTAGAGACTATTAATAAAATAAATTTAGTATAACCACACATCACTAGAAATGGTAAGTGGTGATGTAATAATAAGAATGATGAGAAAAACAATGGCGCAACTGTCAAGAATTGAAGAAATTTTACCTTTTGATTGGGATGTTGTTTTTGCAACATATTTCTTACATTTTGTGCGGCCAGTAGCACAGAGTCAACAAAAGATTGATGTTTTACTAATTCACGCTGGTGTCTAAAAAACAATTAAAATACCTAGTTTCCAATAATGTTTTTAATTCAAACGTTCTATAATTAACCAAATTAAAGAGTCTCATATAAAATTGGAGAATGACGACTATAGTTGTTTTAAAAATGGACAGGTACAATGAAATTTAAATCAGAGTATTTGAAACTACAACAAAGCCCTGCAAGAGATAACTTTCCCAATGAAAATCTAATTTTGTATATTTTCCCCATTAAATACTTTAGCAAATGGAGCACATGTGTACAGAAAAATATAATTTGTGCTAACCGCTTTTTCTCTGATTTCTTTTTGGAAGAGTCTGCAAGCTGCGATGTTTCAACATTAACATCTGAAGATTCATCAACTTGAATGACATCATCTTCTGAATCTAATCCTGGTTGGCACATCGCTTTGTGCAGCTTTTTTATCCTTTCCTTCGAATAAAAACAGGAGATGTGAAATGGAACAAGCGCTAACACGGAAGAAACAATAACATGGCTAAAACAGTTTGATTATTTACTTTACTCATCAGCTTCATGCCAATAGCCAGCATTTTTTCAGCGGATTTGAAATATATTGTCTCTGGTCCGTTGTAGAGCATGGCGTTATTGCACATTGTAACATAATCATCCTAAGTAAAGATATAAGAAAACCTCTTACTTAACGAAAATGAGGAAAACTCGTTGAATACAATTATTATACATTTTCTGATGGTAAAAATGAAAGAAAATATATGCTTTATCATCAACAAAAATAGGAGTTTATAGCGTGTGGTCCAGTGGTACACTCAAGAAAGTCTCTTCAGGGATCCTGCTCCCCAAGTTTCTTTGTGATATTGGTGAACAGTGGAATAGTAAGTAATCAGAATAGTAATGACACTGACAAATAACTTTGTATATAACTGTAAACAACTCTGTTATGTTCAAGACCCCAGAAACTATAAGTAATCAAAATATTTAAGGCCTATTATGAAAATGGCTTACAATTGCATGCACAGCGACACACAGCATGAAAAGTGACTGACAAAATTGCCTTTTTATTGATATAAGAAATTGTTTTAGAAATTTCTTAATTTATTTGTAGTCTTCAGATGGAAGAGCACTGTAAAAAATTGACCCTGAAATGAAAAGCTCACCGAATCAGATTTTGCTGCCAAAAGAATTCATGAAAAGAGTTGATGTGAAAAAACTTACACCAAGCTTCAAATTGTATCAACTAACCTTAAATTTGCCGATGCTTACATATTCTCCGTCAACAATTTTTCGCTCCATTGTTTGGAAATCCATTGGAATTTTAATTATCTTTGAATAACCAGGGGCAATCAAATCAGTGACCGGGTTTGTAAATATGCCATAGACGTCCTTCCTGGATGATCAAATAACACTTATATAAGTATCTTCCTTTCTTTGTCGAGCAGGCTTCTAATTGTTAGCGACGCGATAACGTTAGATGTCGTCTCGCCAAACCTACGCAGCTAACATCATTTAAAAAACAAAGTTAGTGTTAAGTGTGTACGTCAACTCAGTGCGCACTCAGAAAACCTACTAAAAAAAACTAAAAACTTGTAGTGAAATTACAAGACAGGACTGGACAGGAATATAGAAAATTTTCGTATCACTAGATTAGGTATGGGCATGATATACCGATCACATGACCAAAAACATTGTGGTACCGCAATTTTCTTAATGAGAAGCAAGCAGAGAGAACTTGATGTTGAAACCCATGCACAATCAAAATCTATACACAAATTGTATTTTAATCTAATCAGAATTTTCACATTGATTTTACTTTTGGTTTACAATAATGTGGCTTGAACAACAAAACTAATGAACATAACAAAAAATGCCAGAAGTAACAAGGACAGGAATGGTATAGGTACTTTAACCTCTTATGATAAAATATGTCTAGGGTTACCGCTGCAAAGTTCGATGTAGATTCTCCAAACACAAGCGCATTCCCGATACTTCAGGTTCAATATGAACTTTCTTATCCTCTTTCTCCCTGAAGTAAAAGTTGATATGCAAACAAATACAGATACATCAACTTAACTCTTTTGCTCACGGACTCAAAATAAATACAAAATTTGGCAAGTGAAACCAAAAAAAGGACATTCATTAAGGACATTAGACATTTTCATGCCTAGACAGAAATAATTAATGTTTTTTGGTATACAAACAAAATGATTATGAGACAATCAGTCTAAGAAAACCTTAATATAATCTTGTTGAACTAATTATATTTTTAGCACAAGTTACATACTTCATAATCTTTACGTGGACCTTCTTTACTGGTGTTTCAGCATCCATGTTTTCCGTAGCTTCTCGTTTTCGAGACCTTTTTTCTGACTAATAAAAAGAAAAAAAAATTCATATGAAATATGCTATTCTACTCCCTACCTATCATATTTTTAGTTCATTCTTTTAGTTGTGAGTGTAGAACTTTTGTGAACGATTTCTATATATAGTAATGCAGAAAAATGATACAATAATGTCAACTTAATAAATAGGGGGGACCTGGATTTTTAAATGTTAGTTGTTATTTTCCCACTGATCGCTATGACAAATATACCTTAAGTAGATTAATTTTCATGCAGATTAAAATTGGCAGATTTTGGGGTGTTTTGTGGAATTAAATAAGCACAAAAAATCCAATATTTTGTCCGTCTGCGAAATTAAATACGCACAAAAACTTTGTAAAATCTAAATCTGCGATTTATAAAGCATTTATTTTAAACAATAGTTTATTCTGAGTCTGAAATGTTGAGAACCACAAGAACTTTCTTCTTTTTATTGCAAAATGATCCAATCTTTAGATAACCACGAAATTAAACACGTACAAAATTCAAATTTAGCTGACCGCAAATAAAAGTACGCTGAAAAATTAATCTACGTAAAGGTAGCACAAGGTCTATAGAACAAAAAATAGCAATTTTAGATCTAAGAAAAAGATAAGTCATTGCACCTCATCATGCTTATGTTTGTGATGTTTGTGCTTCTTCTTTTTTTTATGATGACTGTGCCCAGAATGATGTGCTTGCTTGTCGCTCTTTTCTTTGTTTTTCTTTTCCTTGTTCACTTTCAGCACAAGTCGTGGTAGTGGTTTATCTTCTCCAGCATGTTCTGTGTAGGTAGATATGAAACAGTTAGAAACATTTCATTTAACTAACAACCCCTTACCTTTATCCACATGTGATTGTTTCTTAATCTTCCCCATTTGGTCCTTAGTTTTTACTGAAATATTTAGTCCACAAAAACATTAGCAAATGAAATGAAATTTCTTTAGCTAGGTAGCTAAAAACAAAAAGTATATTATTATTATAGTGTTAATTTACAGATGTTTGTTTGTTTCTATCAGCGCATAAAATAACGTTTGTAAACCTAACGATCATGATGATCGTTGCTGCAAAAAAACTGGCGATCATGTCCGAAATTTAGGCGATCATACTTTTTTGTTAACAAGTTGTAATTTTATTTCCTCTAAATCAAACAACAGTGTACCCACCCAGTCATTCCTTTTGAACCAACTAATAATTTCTTAACAAGAATTTCTTTAAGAGAGTCTGTCTTGAGCACAAACTGACAAATTTCAGATTATAAATAAGAAACTTTTAGAACAACTAGGCCCTTTGCTAGGTTTCTTATAAAAAAAACAATGTGTATTTCATTCATTTATTAAGACACTATCATGCTTACCTTTTTTTCCTTTTGTTTTAAAGCAATTACAGATTTAAACTAAACAGTTAAATTTACGCCAAACAGTGAAATATAAACATATAGAATGCAGCATAGTTCTTCTGTATTTGTTTGTCTCTAAGTTGAATGAAACTTTTAAACCTGTGGCATCACGTGTAAACATGTCTGTCGGTCATGTAGTTATGATTCGCGCAGTTATTCAAAATGGCGTTGTTTTAAAAGTTTTTGGATAATATAAAAACCTTTTTTTTCATATTCAAAATAATCTCCCATTTGTGAGGAGGTTATTTTTGATGAAATACAGCATTTTCTTTTTATAACAGCTCACTAAAAACAATGTTGTAAGAGCATGGTATCAAACCCAGAGCCTTTGGCTTAAGGGCCGAACAAGGGAAAAGTTTAATATATAACAGTTTACACAAAAATTCAGGTGTATGTTTCCATATAAAGTGCTCAATAGTAGAATAACTAGAGCAAAATTTGAGCAAAATTATATACAGTTTAAAAGGAAAAACGAAAACAATAAGCTGTTACCATGTTTTACTCAACAATTGACCAAATGGTAGCCCTACACATTTATTTTTTTACTGCTTTGAAGAAAAATTCTTTGATATTTGTTATTTAAAGAAACGCACGGATATAACATAAAAAAATATTTCAGCTAAAATTTTAACATTAAAATTATGTTATTTTACCAATACTAAGAAAGGCATGCGAGTGTGGTGTGTGTCGGTGATAAAAACAAGCTGCTTTTCTTTTAAAGGCCCTGCCCTAAATGCAATAATAGCGTTTAAACACTTCAAAACAATGTATTTGATTGTTTTCCGTTATATTGGTAGCTAAATTTATTTCGATATAAAATTTAAGTTGAAACCTTGAAGCATAAATATTGCGCTCTAAAATGTTTGCAATTTTAAATAAGATTTTTTAAAATTTGCAGCCATTTTGAGCTTTTGTTTAAGAAACTTATCGGCGAACCGGTTTTTTTAATCAGAAGCTTCTTTACGATAGTCAATAATAGCGCACCGAAGTTAGGGAGGGTTAGGGTTAAGGGTTCATTCTAAATCTTGTTTTTCTACCATGGCAACCCATAGCTTTACATCATTCTCAAACTCATACATGTCATATACTCAGCGTCTCACAGGTCTCATTATCACCTCATTAACCTTTTGTTTACACGTTTACATTTGTATATATATTGAACGACAAAAACTTCCGCTCCCCTTTTGTAAAGAGAACGCCAACGTAGATTGAGTGACAACAGTTGTGAAGTTTTTATTTTGGAATTAATGGCTTCATGGTGATTATTTCACGTTCGTTCTATCTTCCTTAATTTCTCTAACGATATCTCACGCTGTTCTCTTCGTGTATTGTGGAATAGTCTAATCATATTGAGCAAAATTATATACAGTTATCAATACTAAGAAAGGCATGCGAAGGCATCTCTTCGCCGTTGTTCTTGGTTTTCTCGTAAATCCAACGCCGTTATGAATGATTCAGAACCAGCCTCATCTTAGTCCAGCTGGCTCGTCATCCACCAGTCGTCTCTTTTATATCACGGACAGTCCTACGGATGCAGGTTTCCTCCTTGATACTAATTACAATACCTAACTATTAAACGTGGGGGCAACTTATTGCTAGTAAGTCTATATTAGAAATGAATAAAACCTACCTCTTCTGAAAAAATATGATTGGACTATTCCACAATACACGATTTTATGTGCATGATTCAATATTTTCAGAACTATTGATTAACCAGGTGGTAAAATATGAGTTTTACACCCCCAGTCAACATTCCTGTGTAATAATAAAATTCATTTGTTAAATCAGGCTGGCCATCATCAGCAGAAAGCAGCAACTTACCATCTTGCTATAAGTTTGCAACCAATAAAGCATTCATCGAACGATTGAGAAAACGCTCAGAGAGACATCATCCATCAAGTAAAAGTATGGCAAAGAAATTTGTTCTGGGGAGGTTGCGACAGCAAGTGAAACTCGAGAGTAACGTTCACAAAGTACATTATTTGATAAGATGAGTTGCATTATATGCCAAGAGAAGCACGGGAAATTACGCACAGTAATGTGTAAAGAAACTGGCAAAAGGATGTTGACCGTGGAAAAACGTTTACAGGAAAAGTCGCTTTTTCTCCGTATAAACAGTATACCAAATGGTGAAGATGAGCAGACGATGTTAGATACCATTTACAATGTTGTGGGTATCCGCTCAGAGAATCGCAAAAAGAGAACGATACCAATAGGGTTAGGGTTAGGGTTAGGGTTAGGGTTAGGGTTAGGGTTAGGGTTAGGGTTAGGGTTAGGGTTAGGGTTAGGGTTAGGGTTAGGGTTAGGGTTAGGGTTAGGGTTAGGGTTAGGGTTAGGGTTAGGGTTAGGGTTAGGGTTAGGGTTAGGGTTAGGGTTAGGGTTAGGGTTAGGGTTAGGGTTAGGGTTAGGGTTAGGGTTAGGGTTAGGGTTAGGGTTAGGGTTAGGGTTAGGGTTAGGGTTAGGGTTAGGGTTAGGGTTAGGGTTAGGGTTAGGGTTAGGGTTAGGGTTAGGGTTAGGGTTAGGGTTAGGGTTAGGGTTAGGGTTAGGGTTAGGGTTAGGGTTAGGGTTAGGGTTAGGGTTAGGGTTAGGGTTAGGGTTAGGGTTAGGGTTAGGGTTAGGGTTAGGGTTAGGGTTAGGGTTAGGGTTAGGGTTAGGGTTAGGGTTAGGGTTAGGGTTAGGGTTAGGGTTAGGGTTAGGGTTAGGGTTAGGGTTAGGGTTAGGGTTAGGGTTAGGGTTAGGGTTAGGGTTAGGGTTAGGGTTAGGGTTAGGGTTAGGGTTAGGGTTAGGGTTAGGGTTAGGGTTAGGGTTAGGGTTAGGGTTAGGGTTAGGGTTAGGGTTAGGGTTAGGGTTAGGGTTAGGGTTAGGGTTAGGGTTAGGGTTAGGGTTAGGGTTAGGGTTAGGGTTAGGGTTAGGGTTAGGGTTAGGGTTAGGGTTAGGGTTAGGGTTAGGGTTAGGGTTAGGGTTAGGGTTAGGGTTAGGGTTAGGGTTAGGGTTAGGGTTAGGGTTAGGGTTAGGGTTAGGGTTAGGGTTAGGGTTAGGGTTAGGGTTAGGGTTAGGGTTAGGGTTAGGGTTAGGGTTAGGGTTAGGGTTAGGGTTAGGGTTAGGGTTAGGGTTAGGGTTAGGGTTAGGGTTAGGGTTAGGGTTAGGGTTAGGGTTAGGGTTAGGGTTAGGGTTAGGGTTAGGGTTAGGGTTAGGGTTAGGGTTAGGGTTAGGGTTAGGGTTAGGGTTAGGGTTAGGGTTAGGGTTAGGGTTAGGGTTAGGGTTAGGGTTAGGGTTAGGGTTAGGGTTAGGGTTAGGGTTAGGGTTAGGGTTAGGGTTAGGGTTAGGGTTAGGGTTAGGGTTAGGGTTAGGGTTAGGGTTAGGGTTAGGGTTAGGGTTAGGGTTAGGGTTAGGGTTAGGGTTAGGGTTAGGGTTAGGGTTAGGGTTAGGGTTAGGGTTAGGGTTAGGGTTAGGGTTAGGGTTAGGGTTAGGGTTAGGGTTAGGGTTAGGGTTAGGGTTAGGGTTAGGGTTAGGGTTAGGGTTAGGGTTAGGGTTAGGGTTAGGGTTAGGGTTAGGGTTAGGGTTAGGGTTAGGGTTAGGGTTAGGGTTAGGGTTAGGGTTAGGGTTAGGGTTAGGGTTAGGGTTAGGGTTAGGGTTAGGGTTAGGGTTAGGGTTAGGGTTAGGGTTAGGGTTAGGGTTAGGGTTAGGGTTAGGGTTAGGGTTAGGGTTAGGGTTAGGGTTAGGGTTAGGGTTAGGGTTAGGGTTAGGGTTAGGGTTAGGGTTAGGGTTAGGGTTAGGGTTAGGGTTAGGGTTAGGGTTAGGGTTAGGGTTAGGGTTAGGGTTAGGGTTAGGGTTAGGGTTAGGGTTAGGGTTAGGGTTAGGGTTAGGGTTAGGGTTAGGGTTAGGGTTAGGGTTAGGGTTAGGGTTAGGGTTAGGGTTAGGGTTAGGGTTAGGGTTAGGGTTAGGGTTAGGGTTAGGGTTAGGGTTAGGGTTAGGGTTAGGGTTAGGGTTAGGGTTAGGGTTAGGGTTAGGGTTAGGGTTAGGGTTAGGGTTAGGGTTAGGGTTAGGGTTAGGGTTAGGGTTAGGGTTAGGGTTAGGGTTAGGGTTAGGGTTAGGGTTAGGGTTAGGGTTAGGGTTAGGGTTAGGGTTAGGGTTAGGGTTAGGGTTAGGGTTAGGGTTAGGGTTAGGGTTAGGGTTAGGGTTAGGGTTAGGGTTAGGGTTAGGGTTAGGGTTAGGGTTAGGGTTAGGGTTAGGGTTAGGGTTAGGGTTAGGGTTAGGGTTAGGGTTAGGGTTAGGGTTAGGGTTAGGGTTAGGGTTAGGGTTAGGGTTAGGGTTAGGGTTAGGGTTAGGGTTAGGGTTAGGGTTAGGGTTAGGGTTAGGGTTAGGGTTAGGGTTAGGGTTAGGGTTAGGGTTAGGGTTAGGGTTAGGGTTAGGGTTAGGGTTAGGGTTAGGGTTAGGGTTAGGGTTAGGGTTAGGGTTAGGGTTAGGGTTAGGGTTAGGGTTAGGGTTAGGGTTAGGGTTAGGGTTAGGGTTAGGGTTAGGGTTAGGGTTAGGGTTAGGGTTAGGGTTAGGGTTAGGGTTAGGGTTAGGGTTAGGGTTAGGGTTAGGGTTAGGGTTAGGGTTAGGGTTAGGGTTAGGGTTAGGGTTAGGGTTAGGGTTAGGGTTAGGGTTAGGGTTAGGGTTAGGGTTAGGGTTAGGGTTAGGGTTAGGGTTAGGGTTAGGGTTAGGGTTAGGGTTAGGGTTAGGGTTAGGGTTAGGGTTAGGGTTAGGGTTAGGGTTAGGGTTAGGGTTAGGGTTAGGGTTAGGGTTAGGGTTAGGGTTAGGGTTAGGGTTAGGGTTAGGGTTAGGGTTAGGGTTAGGGTTAGGGTTAGGGTTAGGGTTAGGGTTAGGGTTAGGGTTAGGGTTAGGGTTAGGGTTAGGGTTAGGGTTAGGGTTAGGGTTAGGGTTAGGGTTAGGGTTAGGGTTAGGGTTAGGGTTAGGGTTAGGGTTAGGGTTAGGGTTAGGGTTAGGGTTAGGGTTAGGGTTAGGGTTAGGGTTAGGGTTAGGGTTAGGGTTAGGGTTAGGGTTAGGGTTAGGGTTAGGGTTAGGGTTAGGGTTAGGGTTAGGGTTAGGGTTAGGGTTAGGGTTAGGGTTAGGGTTAGGGTTAGGGTTAGGGTTAGGGTTAGGGTTAGGGTTAGGGTTAGGGTTAGGGTTAGGGTTAGGGTTAGGGTTAGGGTTAGGGTTAGGGTTAGGGTTAGGGTTAGGGTTAGGGTTAGGGTTAGGGTTAGGGTTAGGGTTAGGGTTAGGGTTAGGGTTAGGGTTAGGGTTAGGGTTAGGGTTAGGGTTAGGGTTAGGGTTAGGGTTAGGGTTAGGGTTAGGGTTAGGGTTAGGGTTAGGGTTAGGGTTAGGGTTAGGGTTAGGGTTAGGGTTAGGGTTAGGGTTAGGGTTAGGGTTAGGGTTAGGGTTAGGGTTAGGGTTAGGGTTAGGGTTAGGGTTAGGGTTAGGGTTAGGGTTAGGGTTAGGGTTAGGGTTAGGGTTAGGGTTAGGGTTAGGGTTAGGGTTAGGGTTAGGGTTAGGGTTAGGGTTAGGGTTAGGGTTAGGGTTAGGGTTAGGGTTAGGGTTAGGGTTAGGGTTAGGGTTAGGGTTAGGGTTAGGGTTAGGGTTAGGGTTAGGGTTAGGGTTAGGGTTAGGGTTAGGGTTAGGGTTAGGGTTAGGGTTAGGGTTAGGGTTAGGGTTAGGGTTAGGGTTAGGGTTAGGGTTAGGGTTAGGGTTAGGGTTAGGGTTAGGGTTAGGGTTAGGGTTAGGGTTAGGGTTAGGGTTAGGGTTAGGGTTAGGGTTAGGGTTAGGGTTAGGGTTAGGGTTAGGGTTAGGGTTAGGGTTAGGGTTAGGGTTAGGGTTAGGGTTAGGGTTAGGGTTAGGGTTAGGGTTAGGGTTAGGGTTAGGGTTAGGGTTAGGGTTAGGGTTAGGGTTAGGGTTAGGGTTAGGGTTAGGGTTAGGGTTAGGGTTAGGGTTAGGGTTAGGGTTAGGGTTAGGGTTAGGGTTAGGGTTAGGGTTAGGGTTAGGGTTAGGGTTAGGGTTAGGGTTAGGGTTAGGGTTAGGGTTAGGGTTAGGGTTAGGGTTAGGGTTAGGGTTAGGGTTAGGGTTAGGGTTAGGGTTAGGGTTAGGGTTAGGGTTAGGGTTAGGGTTAGGGTTAGGGTTAGGGTTAGGGTTAGGGTTAGGGTTAGGGTTAGGGTTAGGGTTAGGGTTAGGGTTAGGGTTAGGGTTAGGGTTAGGGTTAGGGTTAGGGTTAGGGTTAGGGTTAGGGTTAGGGTTAGGGTTAGGGTTAGGGTTAGGGTTAGGGTTAGGGTTAGGGTTAGGGTTAGGGTTAGGGTTAGGGTTAGGGTTAGGGTTAGGGTTAGGGTTAGGGTTAGGGTTAGGGTTAGGGTTAGGGTTAGGGTTAGGGTTAGGGTTAGGGTTAGGGTTAGGGTTAGGGTTAGGGTTAGGGTTAGGGTTAGGGTTAGGGTTAGGGTTAGGGTTAGGGTTAGGGTTAGGGTTAGGGTTAGGGTTAGGGTTAGGGTTAGGGTTAGGGTTAGGGTTAGGGTTAGGGTTAGGGTTAGGGTTAGGGTTAGGGTTAGGGTTAGGGTTAGGGTTAGGGTTAGGGTTAGGGTTAGGGTTAGGGTTAGGGTTAGGGTTAGGGTTAGGGTTAGGGTTAGGGTTAGGGTTAGGGTTAGGGTTAGGGTTAGGGTTAGGGTTAGGGTTAGGGTTAGGGTTAGGGTTAGGGTTAGGGTTAGGGTTAGGGTTAGGGTTAGGGTTAGGGTTAGGGTTAGGGTTAGGGTTAGGGTTAGGGTTAGGGTTAGGGTTAGGGTTAGGGTTAGGGTTAGGGTTAGGGTTAGGGTTAGGGTTAGGGTTAGGGTTAGGGTTAGGGTTAGGGTTAGGGTTAGGGTTAGGGTTAGGGTTAGGGTTAGGGTTAGGGTTAGGGTTAGGGTTAGGGTTAGGGTTAGGGTTAGGGTTAGGGTTAGGGTTAGGGTTAGGGTTAGGGTTAGGGTTAGGGTTAGGGTTAGGGTTAGGGTTAGGGTTAGGGTTAGGGTTAGGGTTAGGGTTAGGGTTAGGGTTAGGGTTAGGGTTAGGGTTAGGGTTAGGGTTAGGGTTAGGGTTAGGGTTAGGGTTAGGGTTAGGGTTAGGGTTAGGGTTAGGGTTAGGGTTAGGGTTAGGGTTAGGGTTAGGGTTAGGGTTAGGGTTAGGGTTAGGGTTAGGGTTAGGGTTAGGGTTAGGGTTAGGGTTAGGGTTAGGGTTAGGGTTAGGGTTAGGGTTAGGGTTAGGGTTAGGGTTAGGGTTAGGGTTAGGGTTAGGGTTAGGGTTAGGGTTAGGGTTAGGGTTAGGGTTAGGGTTAGGGTTAGGGTTAGGGTTAGGGTTAGGGTTAGGGTTAGGGTTAGGGTTAGGGTTAGGGTTAGGGTTAGGGTTAGGGTTAGGGTTAGGGTTAGGGTTAGGGTTAGGGTTAGGGTTAGGGTTAGGGTTAGGGTTAGGGTTAGGGTTAGGGTTAGGGTTAGGGTTAGGGTTAGGGTTAGGGTTAGGGTTAGGGTTAGGGTTAGGGTTAGGGTTAGGGTTAGGGTTAGGGTTAGGGTTAGGGTTAGGGTTAGGGTTAGGGTTAGGGTTAGGGTTAGGGTTAGGGTTAGGGTTAGGGTTAGGGTTAGGGTTAGGGTTAGGGTTAGGGTTAGGGTTAGGGTTAGGGTTAGGGTTAGGGTTAGGGTTAGGGTTAGGGTTAGGGTTAGGGTTAGGGTTAGGGTTAGGGTTAGGGTTAGGGTTAGGGTTAGGGTTAGGGTTAGGGTTAGGGTTAGGGTTAGGGTTAGGGTTAGGGTTAGGGTTAGGGTTAGGGTTAGGGTTAGGGTTAGGGTTAGGGTTAGGGTTAGGGTTAGGGTTAGGGTTAGGGTTAGGGTTAGGGTTAGGGTTAGGGTTAGGGTTAGGGTTAGGGTTAGGGTTAGGGTTAGGGTTAGGGTTAGGGTTAGGGTTAGGGTTAGGGTTAGGGTTAGGGTTAGGGTTAGGGTTAGGGTTAGGGTTAGGGTTAGGGTTAGGGTTAGGGTTAGGGTTAGGGTTAGGGTTAGGGTTAGGGTTAGGGTTAGGGTTAGGGTTAGGGTTAGGGTTAGGGTTAGGGTTAGGGTTAGGGTTAGGGTTAGGGTTAGGGTTAGGGTTAGGGTTAGGGTTAGGGTTAGGGTTAGGGTTAGGGTTAGGGTTAGGGTTAGGGTTAGGGTTAGGGTTAGGGTTAGGGTTAGGGTTAGGGTTAGGGTTAGGGTTAGGGTTAGGGTTAGGGTTAGGGTTAGGGTTAGGGTTAGGGTTAGGGTTAGGGTTAGGGTTAGGGTTAGGGTTAGGGTTAGGGTTAGGGTTAGGGTTAGGGTTAGGGTTAGGGTTAGGGTTAGGGTTAGGGTTAGGGTTAGGGTTAGGGTTAGGGTTAGGGTTAGGGTTAGGGTTAGGGTTAGGGTTAGGGTTAGGGTTAGGGTTAGGGTTAGGGTTAGGTTAGGGTTAGGGTTAGGGTTAGGGTTAGGGTTAGGGTTAGGGTTAGGGTTAGGGTTAGGGTTAGGGTTAGGGTTAGGGTTAGGGTTAGGGTTAGGGTTAGGGTTAGGGTTAGGGTTAGGGTTAGGGTTAGGGTTAGGGTTAGGGTTAGGGGTTAGGGTTAGGGTTAGGGTTAGGGTTAGGGTTAGGGTTAGGGTTAGGGTTAGGGTTAGGGTTAGGGTTAGGGTTGTAGGGTTAGGGTTAGGGTTAGGGTTAGGGTTAGGGTTAGGGTTAGGGTTAGGGTTAGGGTTAGGGTTAGGGTTAGGGTTAGGGTTAGGGGTTAGGGTTAGGGTTAGGGTTAGGGTTAGGGTTAGGGTTAGGGTTAGGGGTTAGGGTTAGGGTTAGGGTTAGGGTTAGGGTTAGGGTTAGGGTTAGGGTTAGGGTTAGGGTTAGGGTTAGGGTTAGGGTTAGGTTAGGGTTAGGGTTAGGGTTAGGGTTAGGGTTAGGGTTAGGGTTAGGGTTAGGGTTAGGGTTAGGGTTAGGGTTAGGGTTAGGGTTAGGGTTAGGGTTAGGGTTAGGGTTAGGGTTAGGTAGGTT